>VZTX01028570.1:0-14596 GCA_013400915.1 Pardalotus punctatus | reverse complement strand
AGGGCAATCTGGACAGGCCGGTTTGATGTGCTGAGGTTTGCCAAGGACAAGTGCTGGGTCCTACACTTGGGTTACAACAACCCCATACAGCACTACAGGCTGGGGGAAGAATTGGCTGGAAAGTTGCTTGGCAGAAAAGGACCTGGGGGCGATGGTTGACAGTGACTGAACATGAGCCAGTATGTGCCCAGGTGGCCAAGAAGGCCAATGACATCCTGGCTTGTATCAGCAATAGTGTGGCCAGCAGGACTAGGGAAGTGATTATCCTTCTACTGGGCACTGATGAGGCCACACCTCGAATCCTGTGTTCAGTTCTCGGCCCCTCAAAACAAGACAGACACTGAGGTGCTGGAGTGTGTCCAGAGAAGAACAATGGAGATGGTGATGGGTCTAGAGCACAATTCTTATGAGGAGTGGCTGAGGGAGCTGGAGGTGTTTATCCTAGAGAAAAGGAGGCTTGGGAGGGACCTTATCACTCTCTACAACTACCTGAAAGGAGGCTGTAGCAAGGTAGGTGTTGGTCTCTTCTCCCAAATAACAAACAAGAGGACAGGAGGAAATGGCCTCAAGTTGTGCCAGGGGAGGTTTAGATTGGATATTGGGAAAAATTTCTTCACGGAAAGGGTTGTCAAGCAGTGGAAGAGGCTGCCCAGGGAAGTGGTTGAGTCACCATCCCTGAAGGGATTTAAAAGACAGGTAGATGTGGCACTGTAGATGCAGTAGACTTGGCAGCATTAGTTTAATGGTTGGAGTTGATGATCTCAAAGGGCTTTCTCAACCTAAATGAGTCTATCATTCTAAAACATGGTAGATCTTTTATATTTAAATGTTCAGAAAAGGATTAATTACAAATCAGATTGCTTTGTTACCAAAATGGAAAAGACCACAAGGCCCTTTTGGAAATGGTTTAAATCAATGAAACTGGAACCATTGAACAATATGAAATGGTACCTTCAAGTTACTTAAAAAATTGTAGAGATATAATGCAATGATCACTTTTAAAAGTATTTTATTTTACTAATCATGAAAATGGCTATTGTGACTAGTGACAAAGTATACTGGTAGCATAACTGGTGATACACCAGAGAAGATGAAAGAAAAAGCCTTCACTCAATGGCACTCATTTCACAGGAGCTGGCTGAATGGAATATAGTTTACTCTAGCAAGATATAGTTAGGTAACTCCGAGAATACAAGTTATATATATAGTCTCATGAAACATGCCAGCAAGTAGGGATGCTGCAGAGAGACACCCCAGAAACCACCTATTTATACACAAATGCAAAATAAATAGTAGGATACTTTAAATAGTAGGATACTTTAAAGAGAACTAAAAAGCCATGAATGAACATGGTGCTATAACTTTGCAAAACTTAAATCTGAAGTACTCCATTCAGATTTGGGCATTTTTTTGTAGGATAGTCCCATTGCTCTGCACATGGCTAAAAGCGGTAGGATTTCAAAATAAGAACAAAGCTGAGAAGAACATAGGTATCTTCTCAAACAGATATTTAAACTTATGGACTATATGTTAAAGTGGAAAGAAGAATAACTGCACCAACAAGGTATTTACAGAGCAAATAAAGACATTTACAGTGGCATTTCATTTAAAACAAAACAAAAATCAAACCGACACCTATACAAGAGGGGTGCCAGGTAAGAGAACTGATGAAACAAATAAAACTTGGATATAAAAAGACAAGGAGTACATTTTAAGAAAATGCACAGCAGAAAAATAAGAGGCAAAATAAGATTGAGAAATTTAAAATGTGTCTGTTCGGTCTAGTAGCCTAATAAGTCAATTTTTTACAGTCTTTTAAAACTACTATGCAAATAGATTATACTGTGGAAACTTTTATCACAATAACTCACTACATAATTTGAAACTTCAATTACTTCTAGCTCCAAAAAACTTCAATTTCAAAACTAATTTTACTAAAAAGAATTACAGTTTAAGTGCACAGAAGAGAATCATACTCAGTGCTGGAAATGTCAATCTAAAATGTGCTACTACTAGGTATCATATGAATATCCTTGAAACTTAAAAAGACTAAGTCAGAAGTTGTAAGACACTTAATTGCACTGAGAATATATTGACTGAAAAAAAATGTATCAAGGAAACTGTTGTAATACTTGATCTGTGATTTTTTGCATCTGTTTTACATTACAGGATTAACCCCTTAAATAGTCTTTAACTAAATTCAGATGCCTAACCTACCACCCTGTTAAAAAAAAAGTTTAATTCATTTACAAAACACAAGCACAAATTCTTACCCTATATAACTTAATTTATTACTACCCTAAATATAAGGGGCTAATCGTCAATTAGACATGCTGTGTCCACACTTCTTCATTAAAAGTTAACAGGCATACCAATTTTACTAAGTTTTATTACGCAAAATACATTTTACCCAGTCAACTATCTGAAAACTAGTGTGAACACTGCTTAATTCTAGGACAGAGACAAAGACAAAAAGGAAAAAACCCCGACGTAACAGTAGGTGCTAGGACTATGCGTCCAAACCCCTCCTTTGTAAAGCATGGCAGGTGTGACACTGAGCTCTAGAAAACTTTGGTCAAAAATCCTTCCGATGTCTTGGCAGCAACCCCTGACAGGAATCAAGACCCTTTGCTAGAAAGCTTTGGACTGGGGCTGTTAGCTAAGGATAAAAAAAAACCACATGTGCACACATATATGCTTTTATAAATATGTACACTTTGTTTGCTGAAGGAAAGACTCCACAGCTGGGTTAGAGCCCTTTGAATATATCAGATTTGGTAAACTGTCAAACGCACAATACTGTAAGGAACAGTAGCTATGTGGTTAACAATTTTGTTTCATGCTAGTTTTGGTTTGGGTTTTTTTAGCCTTTTATCATGTAATGGGATTATTACACATCAAACATGTTTCTATTCCACATGTGAGTCTCAGTCTCATCTTTATTCAAACTGAAGGCTAAAAATAAAAAAAAAGAAAACTTTAAACCACTGTAAGACACAGAGCATGAGGAACTGCAGTAAGAAAAAACACGAACACATACTATTACTCTGCAGCAAATAAGCAGAAGTCTTCATAATAAGGCCTTCTTTGCTGCAATAATTTGCAATTCAGTCTTCTATTTGCTTTAGCTTCAAAAGTGAACTTTTTATACTGCTCAGTGTCTTGAAAAGAAATCTAACTTGATTTTGCTTGCCTAGAGGCAGTACTCCAGCAGTGAATAAACTCATTTTAACTCAAGTGTGGGTCAGACAAAATTACAGATTTGTTTCCTTTAGGTGGCATAAATTAAGGGATTGATCATAATAATTTGAAATCTGTTTTCTTTTTAGTCTACATCATAGAATTTTAGGCCAGAAAATGGAAATTTAGTATTGTGGCAGGATCAGTATTGTACTTTTTCACAGTATGTTAATAAACAAAAATGGTGTTTAAGATTAATTTCATTTAATGCTTAATGTAATTTAATAATCAAATAGGTTAAAGCATTCTTTATGATCTTAAATAATACATGAAGTCTGATTCAGCACAGACAAATTAAAAGTCATGTTACACTTGAGATTTTAAAAAAATAAGTAAATTAGTTTGGTGTGACAGTATATGTACAAAGACTTTATAACTAGGAATAATATGTACAGCTCAAAAATCATGTACAAAGCACTCTTTAAGACTCTTCAGAAGTCATCCAAACTAGAGAATGTATCTTGACATTTTTCTTTCTGATTATGTAGGATGACTTTGTTAACACAGCTTGCTTACAATGCATTAGTCATAGCTACAGAACATTTACTAATGCAATATAAAAATCTCAAGTAATTTAGAGGACATTTAATGATGAGATGAAATAAAAAAGTCTTTGTGGCTTATATAAATACATATATACACAAGTACAAGTATACATACATACAATCTTTTTCAACCTGCATAGGAGAAGTGTTAAGACAGCCTCAGATTTGCTATACGAAGATTCAGTCAAACACCAGAACCCTGCTTGCCATGATCTCTTTCAATTATGAAAATACAGGATTAAAAGGAAACAAAAGTTAATTTTATCTGACCCATAAACAAAAGGAACTGATGTACTGTAGACATTAATCATGCTTGTTAGCTTAAAAGCTTTTAAAGCTTGGAAAGCATTACAAAACAGACCGTAAGGCAACATTGCTGGCACCAGAGAAACTGTGAACTTCAGAAATGTAATTTTATTTACTAACTCCACTTTCTGCTACAATTGAAATGACAAAGCCATTTCTTATTTTCCTAGTCTGAGTTTGCCAGTTGGATAGAAGACTGGTTGCAATATGAGGAGCCTAAATATATTCTAAAAATCACTCCAGACCAAAAAGCAACCTCAGAGCGCTGGAAAAAAATTACATCTTCTTTTAAAATTATAAGCAGTGTTACCATCAAAAATATTGTAAAAGTACATTTTAAGTGGTGCTGCTATTTGGAATATGTAAATGATGGTAATACTGATCCAGCTAAAACGTGAAAATATGATCTTTCTTGTAGGGCAGGACTGCATTAGAAAGCCAGTTTATAGCTACTTGCTATAAAATACTTAGTTTTCCATATAATTTTATAAGAGGGGGGGAAAAAAAATCAAGTTTGCGCCTCTTCCAGAAAGCTGAGGTTGGACTTTAGGTTAGAATTTTTTTAAATTAAATGCATTATATAAGCATTTTTTATAACTAATTGTTCTCTACCAAGACTGCTTGTTGAAAAACAAGGTTTTGATCAAGTACATTAGTTATGCCAGCATGTTGCCTTCTAGGACCTCAATGCCATCTTAAGCAGAATAGATAGAAATAACATCTTTAGCAACTTCCCAACCTCCATCCCTTATGTTCTCCTCCCGAATGACTGGAGATGTCAGTGTGATAGTAACTTGCATTTTGGGTTCCACACATGAATTTAAAATTATTGCTGCTTCTGAGACTGCACACTTGATATCATATTTCTCAGGACTTATTACCTAAATATAAAGAAACAGAAATTTCTATTACCATGTGACCAAGAAAAGTAAGGGGAAGAAAATGGATTTCAACATAGCCTTTTTTAACAGAAAGGCAGAAATGCAATATAATTATATGAAGCAAATACCTCTGCTGTATTCAAAGAAACACCAGTATACTATATATATATATATATATATGGACTTGTATACTGTTTCCAAATCATTAATGAAAACACACAGCAGTTGCCAAACATGCAAATGAGAAAAAAACAACCAAGTGAAATTCATATACTAAGTAAATTACATAACAAGAATTTTGACAGCATTTGAGATAAATAAAAGCCTCAGTGCCACTTCTAATGCCAGTTGAATATTTTTCTCATTGGAACATAGGAGCCTATAAAAAGCACAAAGATGCAGTGGTGGTTCTTCAAGCTCACAGTTACAAGATGGGTACTGCAAGTCACATTCTATACTTGGCTATCACAACATCCTCTGATGAGAGCAAAGGGCAAGATTAACACTGGGAGAAAAAATAGTAAGAGTAACAAGGTGGTTACTCAGAATTGCTTCTTGCAACTATATTTAATAACTCTAAATACCCCCAAAATAAAGCTGTAGGCACCTCTATCACCTTCTTGCACAAACTAGAGGGACAAGGGAATTCTCCACAAAGCCAGACCAAGATGTGCAGTTTTTAAGTTTTCTTCTGTTATTTCAAACAAGAGCAAATCCAAGATTATTTTCTAATTAATCTGATCCTGCTAATGCTTCTACCACGCCACTGCTTCTGTTGAGCATTTTACCAGACTGCATTGAAGTACTAATTCTGTGAATAGTATTCTATAACAATGGTGGACAGGCTTTGTTCAGTAGAGAGCACTGAAGTGAATAACTTTATTCTGTACTTTCATTTCTTGTAGAAATACAGCACATGGTTTATATGAATTTTGCTGAATGGTTTAAGACTATATGTACTTTTTTTAAAGTGCCAAATTAAAAAAACACACACAAGACTTAGTTAACTACTTTTGAGACTACAAAGCACTGACACATACAAACTGGAAACAAGACAAGTACAAAGAGACTGGCATTAATGGAGAACTTTGACCTTCAGGCAGTGCAAGCTTCCTGTAACACCACACAAATTACCTCTATCGCCACTGGTAACTGGACAATAGTATGTCTTCTGCTCATTTTTATTTCTCAGTTGAAGGAAATCTATTAAATGATGACTGATACTACACTGATACCATAAGGACCTAGACACTTGTATGGACATAATATACAGAAAGCAAAACACACAGCATAGTCCCTGAATTCAGACACAAACACTCAGAAAATGAAAAGAAACTGTACCTGAGCTATGAAATGCAGCATGGTCAGCCCTACAGACATTTGACTTGAGGACAGACTTTTACAGTATTTTTACCAAAATTCAAATCCAAAAATCTGAATATTACTTACTGCAAGTTGTTTGGGAAGACTTTCAGCAATAAAACCAAGTAACATCTTTGAAGGCTTCTCAGCACATAACAAAACAAGATTGACATTTCGGTCTCCACGGAGTAACAAACCTTTAGCCAAAACGCCCACCCGTAAAACGCCTTTCAAAGCTCTGTGAATTATAGTTAAAAGCTGCATTTAAAATAACATAAAAACCATAAAACTAAACATGAAGATAGAAAAATTAAATAAAATAGCAGTATTCCACATACTCTTGAGGCCACAGTGACACATACCATATCAAAATCCAAAGGGAACAAAATTCCTGAAAGCACTGATAACAGTACAAAGAAAAACATAAAATGGCTTCAGAAACAAGTCATAAAATTCTTAAAAAATAAGGAAAAAAATACCTGTCTTTACTGCTGTCTTTTTTGTCATCTCCCTCTTTGTTCTTGCTTTTTTCATGGTCAGTCATATTGTCAGAAACAAGTTTCAAAGCACGCTCAGTAATAGAAACAATTTTTTGGACTGCTTGGAGTTCCTCCTCTGTTGGATATATAGCTGCATGTTTGGTCATCACATAGCGGTCATCAGAGGAGTCAGGGCGGCGTAGAGGCTAAACAGATGAAAAAGCACATTTCTGAAATTTGGGTGCACAGTGGGTCAAGGCAGGTGACTACTCTGCTCTGCTCTGCTGAGACCCCACCTGGAGTACTGCAGCTGGCTCTGGCAACCCCAACATAAGAAGGATGTGGACCTACTGGAGCAAGTCCAGAGAAGGCCACCAAGATAATCACAGGGCTGGAGCACCTCTCCTAGGAAGACAGGCTGAGACAGTTGGGGCTGTTCAGTTTGGAGAAGAGAAGGCTCTAAGGAGATCTTAGAGCACCTTCTAGTACCTAAAGGGGGCCTACAAGAGAGCTGGAGAGGAACTTTTTACAAGGGCATGTAGTGAAAGGACAAGGGCTTTAAAGTAAAAGAGGATAGGTTTACATTAGATATTAGGAATAAATTCTTTACTGTGAGGGTGGCACAGGTTGCCCAGAGAAGTTGCAGATGCCCCATCCCTGGAAGTGTTCAAGGCCAAGTTGGATGGGGCTCTGAGCAACTTGGTCTAGTGGAAGGTGTCCCTGCCCATGGTAGGGGGTTGGAACTAGATGATCTTTAAGGTCCATTCCAACCCAGACTATTCTATGATTCTATGATATACTTTCAAGTTCACACATGATGGGTGACCAGAAACCAAACGTGGCTAAACAACAGAATATTCAAACCTCAAATTATTGAGATGTAACAAAACATGAACTGAAGTATTCTTAATAACTTACAGTGATCACAATCAATCATATCTGAAAAGAACATGAGATGTATAAAAAATAAACAAATTGGGAAATCCCAGGATCAAAAGTACCTCCCCAACATAAATATCTATTGTCTTTCTGTTAACTGGGAAATACTTGCATACTGCCACAAAATAAAGTATCCATGATTGCTTTCATAGAATCACAGAAGAATTCAAATAGGAAGGGACCTCAGGAGGTCCTCTAATCCAGCCTCCCGTGGAAACCATGGTCAGCTATAAGACTATATCATGTTGCTCAGAGCTTCATCCAGTCGGTTCTTGAAAACCGCCAAAGATGGAGCTTCACCACATCTGTGTGGAGAAAAAGAGAAAAAAACCAAAAAACCTGTATTCAGTTTGCACCTTTTTTGTCTCAGCTTAAGGTGGTATATCTCACCCTCTCACTGTAAAGAGCCTGGCTCTGTTGTCTTTATAATGCAGAGATATTAGAAGGCTATTACATTCCATTGAAGCTCTCTCTTCTCCAGGCTGAACAGGCCCAGATCCCTCAAGTCTCTCCTCACAGGGCACACTCCAGACCCCTGATCCTAGTAACCACACACTGAACCTGCTATAGTGTATCAGTATCTGTCTTGTACTGGAAAGTCCAAAACTGAATGCAGTATTGCAGTTTGGGTCTCATGAAAGTGGATTACTTCCTTTTATCTACTGATTATGCTCCTGTTAATATCACCAAGGATGCTATTAGCCTTGCTTGCTGCCAGGGCACATGGTTGGTTCACATTAAGCTTACTATCTGCCAAGAACCCCAGATGCCTTTCAGCAGGGCTGCTACCCAGCCCCTCAGTGCAAGTGGTTATGACCTCCCAAGTGCAGCATTAGGCATTTGTCCTTGCAGAATTCTATAAAGTTCCTGTTGGTCCATTCCTCCAGTCTGCCTAGGTCATGCTGGATGGCAGCCCTGCCCTCAAAGGTATCAACTGTTCTCCCTACCCTGAACCAATTCAGTTGCATGTCAGCTGCAAACCTGACGAGCATGCACTCCCTCCATCATCTTTCAGATCATTGATAAGGTGCTAATGAGACAAATCCCAGGATAAACACATACAGCACTGCACTTGTTTACTAACCTCCAGGTAGAATACAGCCCACCACTAAACCATTATCCTCTGGGGCTGATGATCCAATCACTTTTTATCCATACATTTGTCCACAATTAGATAAATAAAAGTATAATGCAATTAAATAATAAGTAGTACACAAATCCAGAGTGACTTGTATTTCAGAAGAAATAATATTTGTCTTCAAGGCATCCTTTTGTCATATAAGTGGGTTTATTTTGAAAGACAGGTCCATCTACAGAGTTTCATTAGTATATAATTTTTTCTTCACTTTTCCACATCCTTCTTTAAAAAACACTGGAGACAACTGAAGTAGCACTGAATAATTTATAGTTCTTAACTGTGCCTCTTGGTAAGTATTTCCTTCTTTAGTTTTCTCCCTCAAGCTAAGAAACTCACAGGTGGTCCTTGGGGCTGAGGAGGCATTCCTGGTCTAACTCCCAGCAGGCCTAGAGGTCCCGGAGGACCATGAGGATATCCTCCATCTGGTATTCTGCGACGGTCATCCCAGTGATGCTGCTCTTCCTCCATTCTCCTCCAGTACATGTCCTCTTCATATCGCCTGAAGTGCAACAAAGTGTTCTCTTTATATAGCAGTTAATACTTCCAACCATTCTAAATAAATTCTTGGATGTTCTCACTAACTCATTTCTAGTAATCAAGAGCAAATACCAATGAACTCCAGAGGGTACCTAAAATGAATGGTTATTTTGAAAGCAGGTCTGAATTTATAGCAAATAATTCTAGTGAGTCTACATTCCTCAGAGAAATTGAACAAAAAAACCAAACCAAAACAAAATCCAAAAAAAACCAGGGATGATGACAACTTAAATTAAAACAAGACAGTATACAGTTCCCAAAACAAGTGTTCAAAATAAGTAATTACAGAAGAAGAGTTAGTTTTAGGTAATCTGACTGCAACTTTGTCTCATTTGTTGATAAAACAGAATGCATTACCTCATTTCCATCCTCCAGCGTTCTTCTTCTTCTCGCCTTCTCCAGTATTCTTCTTTCTGCATCTGTTTCCTCATCTTCTCTTCTTGAATTTTTCTTGCTCGAATACTGGGCTTTACTTCTACTTGTAAGTCTGGATTTACCTTTTTCTAGTTCAGAAGAACAATGAATTAAACGTTGCTTTCCTGTCCTCATCTCAAGGTTACAGAGTTGTTCTGACATATTTAACATATGTTACTCATCTACAATAAAATCAACTGGAGTAAAATGCAGTTTTAGAGCTGCACAAATACACTTATCATTAAAAAAATCTGCAATCCTTGTTTCTCAATGTCTCCACAAAGGATGTGTGCTGTTTATCCTACCAAAACCACTGAGCAATACTCTTTTATACTATTTAAAATTCATGGTAAGCAACATAAAGAACCTATTGTTGCTTGCATGGGTTGTACTACAAGCAATGTTCAAAACATTTTAAAAAAACCCAATGAAAATACAGCTTCACAGTTTGTATTATTCTGTAAAGAATATACTGCCTAAGAAATGTATTTCTCTTTTTTTATACGCTGTCTACTCACAGTACCTACTTTTGTCTACTTTTGTCTACTTTAAACTTAAGAACAGATGACCAGTTAGATGATATCTGGTCAATTTTCAGAGAGAATCATGAGCATTTCTACCTTGTACTGAAGTCTGTGCCGCCGCCCTTTCAAGTGCATCTCCTTGGCATTAGGATCATTAAAACTGCATTCACAAAGTTTACAGTGAAAGCGGATCACCTTTCCTTCATCATTTCTTACCTGGAAAATAAAAGTTATAACACTTTTTTTTTTTTTAAAAAAGCTGATTTAAAAATTAATCTAATTCAGTGACACTGGATAATGTCTACCCATCTCAAAACATGCTTAAAACTTCACACAGGAACTGAAAAAAGGCAAAATAGAACTTTCAATTCTGACAGACACACCATTGTGTTTGGTAACGAACAAAGTTCTTCCATAGCTTTAAACTTGAGCCCGAACATAATGAATTAAATTACAAACTATGAAAAATTTACATCAGATTTCATCCACATATCTCATGCCACCAACATGAAGAATGCCCCACTGAGGTCAAAAGAAACATGCACAATATAAAAATGTAAACATATGCACAAGCCTTTGCAGGTTCAGTGCCTTGTCACTCTTATCTTCAAGAAGGACCCAGGGAATTACAGGCCAGTCAGCCTCACCTCAATCCCTGGGAAGGTGATGGAGCACCTAATTCTGGACACCAGTTCGAGGCACATTAAGGACAAGAAAATCATCATCAGTAGTCAGCATGGCTTCACCAAGGGAAAGTCATGCTTGATCAACTTGATAAACTTCTGCAATGAAGGCACTGGCCTGGTAGATGAGGGAAGAGCAGTTGATGTTGTCTACCTGGACTTCAGTAAGGCCTTTGACACAGTCTCACCATAATATCGTCATAGACTAACTGTTGATGTAAGGGCTGGATAAGCATACAGTGAGGCAGATCAAAAGCTGGCTGAATGGCAAGGCCCATAGGGTGGTAATCAGTGGAATGAAATTTAGTTGGAGGCCAGTAGCTAGCAGTGTACCCCAGGGCTCAATGTTGGGTCCAGTTCTGTTTAACATATTCATTAATGATCTGGATGATTGGGCAGAGTGCACCCTCAACAAGTCTGCTGATGACACAAAACTGAACACAGTGGCTGATATGTCAGAGGCGTAAGCTGCCATCCAGAGAAATCTCACCAGGCTGGAGAAACGGGCTCACAGGAATCTTGTGAAGTTCAACAGGGGAAAGTACAAAGTCCTGCATCTGGGGAGGAACAGCCTCATGTACCAATATATGCTGGGGGCTACCCAGATGGAAAGCAGCTTGACAGAAAAGGCCCTGGGGGTCCTGGTGAACACTAAGTTGAACTTGAGCCAATAATGTGCCCTTGCTGTAAAGAAGGCAAATGGCATCCTGGGCTGCATTCGACAAAGTATTGCTAGCAGGTTGAGAGAGCTGATCCTTCCTCTCTAACTCAGCACTGGTGAGGTCACACCTGGAGTCTTGTGTCCAGTTCTGGGCTCCCCAGTGCGAGAGACACGGACATATTGGAGAGAGTCCAATGAAAGGCCACAAAGATGATGAAGGGACTGGAACCTCTCTCCATATAATAGTTAAAAAATAATCCATGTTTTCATATCAATACCTCCTCCACATAGTCATGGCCCACTGGCTGGACATCACTTTGCAAGGCAGCAAGAGTCGGAGGTGTCACTGGTTCAGCTGCTGTATCTGGTTTTACTTCCTGTGTTTGTACTGTAGCAGCAGTTGTTGTTTTAACACTTTCAGCTGATTTCATTTCTTCCAGTTTACTTCCTGTTGTCTGAAGTTTATTACCACCTACAAATCAAAGAAGTTAAATCTCTAACTTTCATAAAATGAGAATTACACATGATGTACAAACTGAAGACTTTATTTGCAAGTATCAATGTTCTGGTCAAAGCATTATCAGTCTTAAAATTAGTTAAAGCAAACATTTTAAAATACTATTAAAGTTTTTTTTTAAAAAAAGCTTAACAAAAACTTATTTAAACACCTAGTTCTTTATTTTAGCAAGAAATCTTTTGCTTTATATAGTTGTAATTGTCATCATTCATTTTCATGCTTTTTCAAGAGATAGGACTGAATAGGAACAACTCAGCAAATTTATTTTAATATGTTTTTGGTCATCAGATTTGTTTTCTTTTTGCAAATGGATCCAAGAAAGTACAAACATTAAAAGGTTTTGAGGTACTAACAAAGGTAGCATACTTTCAGTGTTGCAACTGCATAGGTCTTTCCTTTGAGAGCAAGTTAGCCTACTATTGAACTGCTTTCTGTCTCTAAATGTCTGTCACGCTTATTTCAAAAGTTTCCACTATTAAATTTCCAGTGTTACAACAATGTTTCAGTTTTCCAGTTACCAACTGTCAACCTACTGCAGGCTGTTTTAACAGGCCAGGCTGTGAACTGAAATTAGAAGCAACTGGACTATAATCTGCAATACTCCAGCAGCTACTACATAAGAAACCAAAGGTGGGAGGCTTTTTCTGAAGGTGGGAGAAGCTTCCAGGAGAGGTCAAGTGAAGACAAAAGGGCAGAAAACAGTATAAACTGTGAAGCAAAATTTTTATACGCATTCTTATTTTCCTCATCAGTAATAATTCCCTTAAACACAACAGAATTACTCATGCAGAAGTTAACTAAATACATTTGTTGCACTAAAATCTTTTTAAAAATATAGAATAGGTTAGGTTTCAAAATAAAGACTGACTTCTGTACTTGCCAACAAAGTTTATTTTTGGTGGAGATATTTTCTTTACAGCTATATTAGCAGTGGTTGAAGATGTTTTGTTGTTGGACACAGTGTTAAGTGGTGCATTTGCCATGGGAGTAAGAATTTTCACTGCAGAGGATGCAACAGAGGAGTTCACAGTACTGCTGCTGGTTGCTATATTTGAAGCAGAGGCAGTTGGTTTAGAAGCAGATGTGGATGTTGAAGTAGCAGCTTGGGTAACCACATTTGGTTCAGTTGAAGGAATAGGTTTGCCAAGTTTTGTGTGCAACTTTACTACCTATAAAAATAACAAGAAATTCATATTATCTCCCTGGAGTAGCTATAAAAAAATTAACTTGTTATAAGTTATTGAAGCTTTAACAGAAACATCAATACCAAATTGATATTTTCAAGTTATTGCCTCTTTACAAAAAGTGATCTCAGGAGAAAAAAAAGGGACATGCAAAAGTTCTTATCATCTGTAACAAGGAAATAGTTAATCGTTATCTCAGGTTGCTTATTTCCACTAGAAATTCAGACATTTACTCCAAAAGCTGTGTAGATGAGAACAGAAAGCCAATAAATTCACAAGCCAGTAAAGCTCAAGAAACAGTTTGAGCAAAATGTTTCCAACACGACTATTTTATTGCCTGGTTGCTTTTTATTCTCCCTCCAAAAATTGTAGTATGTTGAACTACTTTCGTTCCAAATAATATTTGTAAATAAGTTATTTAATTCAGATTCAACACTGTCTCTTTTCATCACTACATTTTAAGAATATTTATACTGAAAGACTTTCCAGGTTACCTAGCAAAACTGAAGATACTCCTTAGACAAAGGCTTTTACTTTTCTTTTTGTTAAAGCACATCTGTGGAAAGAGTTAAGGAGGATGCAAAAAGCATTTCAGAGCCCTTTATCTCCTTGAAAGTTAAGAAGTATGTGCTTATTAGAAGTAATAAGCAGAGGCCTTTTTACAACACACTTGAGATAGAATAATACTTCTTTTTGGTGACAGCTGACCATCACCTGAAAAAGCAATGCATGTAGTCCCTAAGAACAAAACATGCAAAATGAAAACTAAAGACTGGGTTTGAAAGTAGCAGTAAAAAAATACAAATCTGCTAGGTATGTCTTTAATGCTAATACATGTACACAATCAAGTTCAACAAGGTGAAGTACCAGGTCCTGCACTTGGGTCACAACAACCTACAGGCTTGGGGAAGAGCAGGTGGAAAGATGCCTGGTGGAAAAGGACCAAGGAGTGTTGGCCAACAGCAGCTGAACATGAGCCAGCATGTGCCCAGATGGCCAAGGCCAATGGCATCCTGGCCTGTAACAGAAATAGTGTGGCCAGCAGGACTAGGGAAGTGACTGTCCCTTTGTATTTGGCACTTGTGAGGCCACACTTTGAATCCTGTGTTCAGTTCTCGGCCCCTCAAAACAAGACATGTTGAGGTGGTGGAGTGCATCCAAATAAGGACAACAAAGCTGGTGAAGG
>VZTX01028563.1:8649-34062 GCA_013400915.1 Pardalotus punctatus | reverse complement strand
CTTCCCACCGGTGACCTGCCTTGAGGGACTCGAGGGTGACCTGCCGGCAGGCGCGGGGCCCGGGCGCGGCCCGGCGGGGGCTCTGCGGGCTGCGGGCGCGGCGCACCACGAACCGGTCCATGCTCGCCTCGCCGCTCTCCCTCACGGAAGCCGCCGCCGCCGCCGCCCCGCCATTTCCGCCCGGTAGTTCCCACCAGGGGCGAGGCCCTATGGGATGGCCGGGGGTGCCTGGCGGCGCGGACTACACTTCCCAGTAAGCCTCGCGCGGAGGGAGGCGTGGTTGCCCCGCCTTTTCCGCCTGGTAGTTCCCGCCGGGGGCGAGGCTCTATGGACTGGGCGGAGATGCCCCGCAGTATGGACTACACCTCCCAGCAGGCCCCGCGCGGGGCCAGGGGCAGATCTCGCGAGAGGCTGCCGGCGGCCGGTGCCGGGGCGGAGGGACGAAGATGGCGGTGCGGCTGGGAGGCCTTGCTGTCCTCCTCCTGCTCCTGCCGCTGTTCCTGGTGATCCAGGCGGGAGACGCTGCGGGGCCGCTCCCCGCCGCCTCCTCCGAGGCCTTCGACTCCGTGCTGGGCAACACGGCGTCGTGTCACCGCGCCTGCCAGCTGACCTACCCCCTGCACACCTACCCCAAGGTACGGGCGGGCCCTTCCCCTCATCTGCGCCGCTGCCCTCCGCCTCGCCCGGGGCTGGCACAGCCTTTCCTTTGCCCCTCTCCCCCTGCAGCTCCGTTTCTTCCCCAAAGAAAGATACTTCGCTGTGTAAATAGATGGGTAGACTGCCGCTTGCCAGTGAAGCGCTGTTGTCAAAGTACAGCATCGTCAGTGCTGGGGCTTTTGTGGGTTTTGGGCGTTTTGCTGCTCTTTTTTCGCTCCTGTTCCTAAAAAAGGCAGCTGTAATTTGGCTTGGGCTGCTCCATATTTTGGGCACTAAAACAGGGCTGTGTTTGTGGCAGGGCAGAGATCCTGAGTCAGGGCGCCAGTGCGGCACTTGGATGATGAAGGATGAAGCATAAATGATGACAAACAAGTGGTTTGTCAGAGCCTTCATGGGAATTTCTTATCTCATGGTAAAATACTGAAGTAATGTCTAACAGGAATTTAATTTCATACCCCAGAATTTGCTGTTGGTTCATGCTTTGCATGGCTTTGAACTACGGGCTTAAATTTTGAAAATCTGGGATCAAAAATCTCATGTTTCCTGCTTCTTTGTTGGCAATAAACTTCATTCAGCTGCAGCTGTGTAGCAGGTGGAACTCTTACCCCATGTTTGGGATTTCACAGGAAGGCAGCAGGCAAGCGGAGCAGTGCCAGGATCAGGTAACAGAGTTTTGTCTGCTTCCCATGGAATTCAGATGGATTTTGTAGCTGATACTGGTATCCCCATGGAAAGAAGTTACAGGGAGTTGTGCGGAATATGAGTAAATTTACACGTCTGTTTATGACTTGTTTTGGCGCATTGCTCTTGCTTCCCTTGCAGGACCTTTGAAGTTCAGGGAGGGCTGATACTTCTGTGATTTTTATTGTGCATTTGAATTTTGTTACTTTACTTTTTGAATATGAATTTCATTATGTGTTGTTGGAGCTGTTCATTAATACAATCACATCTTCCTTTACGTTTAGTGTTTGTTCTGTTTGTCACAAAAGTGCTGGTGGAATTGAAGGAAATTTGTTTTAGTTGTGATTGGAAAATAAGATGAGCTTTATCGAGACTGTCCTGGAAATCCATCTGTAAAGATGATTTATCTGGATATCAAATTACAAAACATATTTTCTGCGACAGCATCACCCACCTTGTCAGAGTTGAGTTTTAATTTGTATTCACAGTTTTCTACTCTTGTGCCTTTTAAAGCTCATGAACTTGTGGTCTCAGTTACAGCAGCCAGTTCATTTACAACAGGTTGTACAAGAGGTGTGGTGTGTTTGGCTGTTGTTAAATTAATTCGTAGCCTGTTTTGCACCTGTGCAGTTGTTTGAGTGGCTGCTGGCTTTCAAGGTCTGATTCATGGGTCAGTGACAAGGTGTGGTCAGAGGTGGGACACTCCTGTGACAGAGGTTTTAGTTCACATCCCTCCTCTTGGTGCTGTGGACAGAAGAAATACGAGGTGTAGGATTTCTGCATTTGCTTAATTTTAATAGCTGGCAGTGGGGAAGCACTTTTGCCCTCAAATATAATAAGTCAACATTTGTGTTTGTGGAGCTGATGTGGCAGTAAGCAGAAAACCAGGATGCTGTGTTGGATATCAGAAGATAATCTCTTTTTCTGATAGTTCTGTTGTAGTTCTGATTAGAGTCATTAGTCTGATTAGATATATTGTATTACAATGTCAAAATTACAGGTTTTCTGTCCTTTCCTGCTGGGTTTTACCATTTAAGTTCTGAGAATGCAGATTTTCTACTCTTTGTAGGGTTAAACATCAATAAATCTTTGACAACGCTGGCTCTTAATTTCAAACAAAATCGTTTTTAAGCAATTCACTTTTCTTGAGAGCTGTAAGTCTGGAATTACAAAATAGAATTTGCTGTTCCAGGTTTGTCCACCGCAGAAGGAAAAGCTCTGATTGAAATAAATCCAGAGGTGCGTTAGTGCTGCTTGGCTCGGGTTTATTTCAGGTCATCCCATGTCACATTGAGCTGGGTTATACGTCTGGTGGAGGGAAGGAGGACAAAAAACCCCAACTAAACAAAAAAAAAAAAAACCAACCCGTTGTTTTCTGACAATTTATTGTGGACTGGAGGGATGCAAGCCTTTTCTTGTGCCTCCCCAGGAAGAGGAGCTGTATGCCTGCCAGCGGGGCTGCCGACTCTTCTCCATCTGTCAGTTTGTGGATGATGGCGCCGATTTGAATCGGACCAAACAGGAATGCGACTCTGGTGAGCCCTGTGAACCCCTTCAGCATCCCATCATCTGAAGGCATAACAGAGGGGAGAGCAGCAATGTCTGAAAGGGTGGTGTTAAATTGGTGGCATTCCTTCAGTTGCTTTGGGTTTGTTTAACAGCGTCTTAAAGTCTATGTACAGGATAGGAAAAAAGAAATAGGGATTGTTCTCTGTGAGTTTCTCCTTAGTGTTGCTGTTTTCTTGACTTTTTTAAGTATCATCAGTGTCTGTGAATAAATTAGAAATACTGGATTTTACTATAAACAGTTTGTCATAGAAAGTACAAAATGCCTGGGGGGAAATCCAGGCAAATGAACACTTGTCTTTTAATAATTCCCTGTGACAATCAGTTCCGTTTGCTATTCCTGACAAATTTGAGTATAGAAGTGGATTGTTCAGTGGAGCAAGAGCACAGATCTTAATGTGCCTTGCAACTTGTGGTCTAGGATACATCCTAAGCATTCCCTGTAGCTAAACCCTTGGGAATGACATACATGTTTTGTTTGGAATAGCCTGAGAGAATGAATAACCAGTACTTAAAGGCCTGTCTGTGTTAGAGCAAAGATTTAACAGTGAAGATGAAATATAGAATCATTTAAGTTAGAAAAGACCTTTAAGATCATCAAGTCCTACTGTTCCCTCAGCGCTGCCAAGCCCACCACTAAACCGTGTCCCCAAGTGCCACACCTTTAAATCCCTCCAGGGATGGTGTGTGATACAGGCCAATCAAGAGTGGGTTTGGAATTGTGTAGAACTTTCTTCCAATAATATTGAGGAAGCTGATTGACAGTTTTGTTCAGAAAGGAAAGGTAGGAACTGTCCACCTTTACTGCCAAAGCAATTAAGCACCAAGCCAGCACTCAAGGGAGGCTTTTGTTCTCTCAGTAGCTCATGAAGCCAAGAGAGCTTGTGGCCATCTCAGGGAGGTGATGGCAGGTAGGAAAGCAGAAGCCTGACTTGCAAAGATGCTGATGTGTTACAAAACTGCACTAAATACTACAGATACGGGCTAATGCTCTAGTCTGTCACACTCTGCGTGTAGCTGTGACACAGCCTGTCAGTGTAGTTGTCAAACCACACACGAAAGAGTGCCATAAAGCAGGGTAATGTAGCAATAGAGCACATGTAGAGTAATGGAACAGTTGCTTATTTCTGGTTTAACTCTCCTTACTGGGGCTGTTGTCTTTGCTGGCTTATGTTCTGTAATCTGCTGGTGGGTGCCCTGAGTGTTCTGTGCTTGGCAGATCCATCTTGGCTGATCTGCTCAGTTCTGTCTCTGATGCTTCCTGCAGTTGTAACGTGGAATGGCTGCTCAGGTGCCATGAGCTGAGCACTCCAATGTTTTGCTGCTGCTGCCATGCTTCCTGCCAGCTTCTTAGTCTTTTTGCTGGTCCTTTTGTTGCTCTGGGGAACTGGGAGAACTCCTGTTGTCTATGTTGCTTCTTGGATTGATTCTTTAGATCAAGTCCTGCTGCAACATTGTCCACCTAAGCATTAGAATTGTGCAGGAGAGCTGTGCCTGTGTATCATCTGCCTGATTTTTTCATAGGCAGAATAAACTAAATTATTCTCTCCACATAATTTAGATATCTTGATCTTTTTGATCTCTAGTGAGCCATTAATACAAGCTCTTAGTAAAACAAAGAGTTGGCTTCATTTTTCATAAGAAATTATTCCACAATACTTTCAGTGCAGTTTCTGTATTAGCAGGAAATGTTCCTTTGATTTTCGTGTGATACCATGGCTTCTGCTGTTACCTCAAAGGCATTTAAGGGACTGATGGTCCCTCTGTTCTCTTTAGGATTCCATCTCTGTCCTCTGATGTTTTATGTGATATGTAGAAAAAAAAGCTGTAGTGGTAGTGGGGAGATGAATGAGAACATGCATTCCTGAGCTCAGCCAGGGTAACGCTGGTGATCATTTGCTCCAACTGCAGCCAGATTTCAACTCCCTGCTCTGTTGAAGCTCTAATTCTGTCATTAGACCTCAGAGCAAATGCTACCCTGGGACTGCCATATCTTCCCCTGCAAATGGGATTGTCAACTGCTGCTTTGTTTCTGATCCAACTTGCGCTGAGAATGTTTTCTTAACTAAAATGCAGAATTTATCATCTCATTTGGGGAACTTCTCCCTTGCAGCCTGTATTGAAGCATACTCCCAATCTGATGAACAATATGCTTGCCATCTTGGATGCCAGAACCAGTTGCCATTTGCTGAGTTAAGGCAAGAGCAAGTAAGTAGGTGACATGTTTTTCAAATACCACCTACTTGTTTCTCTTCAGTGTGTGTCTTCTCTTTTAAATTTTTTCAAAGGGAAACTAAACGTTCCTAAGAACTGAAATCTAGACATGGGGTGAGGGGTGAGCAAGAACCTAACTTCTGTCCTTTTCACATAAAAACAAATGGAAAATGTATTAATGTTGTGCTTGCAGTTAATGTCCCTGATGCCAAGAATTCATCTCCTCTTTCCTCTGACACTGGTGAGATCATTCTGGAGTGACATGATGGATTCAGCTCAGAGCTTCATAACATCCTCATGGACTTTCTACCTTCAAGCAGATGATGGCAAAATTGTCATATTCCAGGTGCTTTCTTTTTTCTTTGAGATTAAGGTGTCCTGGCTGCTGACTTCAACTCTGCTCCTTCCAGTGACAGAAAAGATGTAGAGCACTATCAAAAGTGTTTAGTTTTTGCAAGCATTTCACTGCCTTTAAGGCCATTTTAAATTCCAGCTTAGAAGAATGGAGCATGATTAATTTCTGTATTAGTTCTGAAAATGTAAATTATCATAATCAGTGGAAGCTTTCTAGCAGAATCTCCTAACTCCTTGTTTTGTTTTAGTCAAAGCCAGAAGTGCAGTATGTTCCACAGCTTGATCAGGAAACTGGAGATACAAAAGGATCCTTGTCGCTGAGCAAAACAGCCTGTAAGTTGTTCTTTGTGCTTTGGAAGAGTAAATGCAAATGCTCCCTGTCATGCTAATTTAAAAAATTATGTTACAGGTGGCATACGAAAGCACATTTTTAGAAAGCTGAAATATAATTATTTACTGTGTAGAGTGCACTGTGTACACTTGGCAAAGTGTGGTAGAAACCAAGCTCTGCTGGAAACGGAAACCTGCAAGCTGGGGCTGTTTTAAGAGCTTCCTTTTATGCTCTCTGTACATACAAAGGGTGTGGGGTTTGGGTTTCCCTTTCCTTGCTCTCCTGACCCCTGTTTGTGCTGTTGGACCTCAGCAGATGGACACCCAGGGAGCTCACAGACATTCCGGGGACTCTTCGAAGAGCGAGCAAACGACAGCTTCTTCAAGTGTCTTTCCATGTACGTATGTTCTGGGAGGTGTGTGCCCAGTGAGGAGGGCAAAGGCCTTTTCTCTGTGTGTGCAGCACTTTTGGGAGGTCTCAAGGTGCTCCAAGTCTGTAGGTTCAGGATGCACAGCATCACAGGTTTGTATCTGAGTGTTAGTGCTGCTTTGCTGTGCTGGCCCCGTGTTCTGTGCAGGCTGTCCTGCCAGCTTTGATTTTTCCTTTCCATTTCAAGTGAACAACATGTTGATAATTTCCTACGCTGTTTTTTGAGTGTGTTCTGGGAACTGTTTAATCAATACTGTGTTTTGCCTGTTCATTAGCTCTGGATGTGTTTTAGGGCAAAGCACTTGTTTTGGGATTGTCTGTAACATAGCAGGCTGGTATGTCTTGTTTCCAGGCTGAAAATACCCACTATGTATTTATTAAAGCTTTTTTACTTTCTCCTTGAAAGTTTACACACAAAGGATGAGTGAGTTGCCCCCCAAATGCATAACAGAAAAATCTGGTTTTAAATCTGTAAACAGGAGGATGCTTAGGGCCCCAATAACAGAATCCAGCAAGTCTTTTGTGATACTAGACAAGCATTAAGAGTACCCAAGAGTCTGCCCTGGGCTGAGTAGCTGGAAGAACCAGAGACTGATGAATTGGCAGGAAAGGCAGTCAAAATTGAGCCAAACTTTTTGGAGGTCCATTGTCTTATAGTCAGTCTATGAAATCTATCAACATTTTTCTCATTTCAGAAATTCCAGCTGGATTTTAACCACTACGCTCGTCCTGTCAGTGCTGGTGCTGCTCTGGATTTGTTGTGCGACCGTAGCTACAGCTGTAGAGCAGTATGTTCCATCTGAGGTACTGCATTTCAGAACAACAATATCTGGAATTTATTCCTTATATTGCTTTGATGTTGCAGCTGTCTAGAGACTAAGAAATGTTTGGGCGAGGTTCAATTAAAGAGGGTTTTTTTTATTTTGTGGCTGTGGATGGCAAACCAATTTTGTTTATTTAATGATGGTTTTCTAGCTGAGCAGTTCTTGCTCACTCCTGTGGCTCTCAGGAGCTCTGAGCCTTACTCAAACATGGTATCTTTTGGTTTGTAGTGCTCTACTCTCAGCAGCCTTCAGATTGCTCTTAACAAATGGAGGCTGATTCTCGTTCCTCTTGGAATGAAACTATTCCAAGGGTTGGGTGGTGTAGGGGGGACCCAGTGGGGGTTTAATCCAGGAGGATCGGTAGTGAGAACAGAGTGACAGCATAGCATTGTGAGTGCAGAGAGTCGGATCCAAGGGGAGCAGGCACTCCCCCAGTGCCCAGAGAGCCCTGGCTCACGGTGTTTGCACACCAAACCCTTGTCCTGGCAGATTTAATACATTTCTTTTGGATGCAAGTCCAGTTCTGGCCATGAATTTCAGATGTTACAGAAAGCCTTGTGTTGCAGGGCTGCAGCCATCAGAACCTGGAATGCAGTTGCATGATGAAATTCACTTTATTCTCAGTGTGGAGGATCTTTGTCTTAAAGTAACTTGTTTAAATGTTTCAGAAGCTGAGCATCTATGGAGATTTGGAATACATGAATGAGCAAAAACTCAGCAGATACCCACCCTCTGCACTTGTTGTGGTTAGATGCAAGACTGAGGAACATGAAGAAGCAGGACCTCTTCCTACAAAAGTCAATCTGGATCAATCTGCAATTTAAATCCATTGGATCCGATAGACTAATTCTAACAGAGCTAGCAACTCCTGATTGATTGTGATGGTTCTTCAGATGAGCAGCTTAGCAGCCAGTCTTTAAATGCAAATAAAGTTGCAGAATCAACAACTGTCATGGGATTTTGTTTTCAGCTAGTAGAGAAGATTGAGACATTCAGACATGAATTTATGTTTGTTTCCAGGCATAATCACTTTTCACTGGTGTTTGCTATGTGTCTTTTTGCTTACAGAAGTTGTAAGCATGCTTTTCATACTTCTGCCAGGACACTTTCAAACTTACTTGTGTGTTCTAGGATGTAATGTGTACAGTCAGAGTTAGCTTTGTAAAGGCTTAAGACATTTTAAGTAGGCAGGAGATGCCTTTTTAGTGTTGCACTTTCTGTTGTAGTTAAGAGAAAATATTATGAAATTATCTGCTGAATTTTTTTTGTACTTGTTAATGTTCATGCACAAACAACCCTGTCTCCAAAACCAGAAATATATTTTTTTCTACAGTGTGGCAATATTCAAGGTGGAAAGCATTTGTTGAGGTACTGTAAGCTAGAGCTCAGCTTGTGAAAGATGGAAACTTCGTTAAAATTTATGGACATAGCCCTTCACATGCAGAACATAACGTGGTCAGTTACTTTGTCAGACTTCAGCCTTTAAGTCTTAAATTGCTTGTAAAGTTAGCACCTGTGTTTTCTGAAAAATTCTACTTTCTGTTCTTGATTAACTATTCTGGTCTTGTAACTTCATTTACGGAAACAAGTTGATTCCTGAGAAATGAGAACAGACAAATAAAATTGACTGTATAGAAAATGTTGACTATATAGCTTTTTGCTATGGTTAATTATTGACCACAGCGGGTTTAGAATGAAAGTCTGTCTGTAGCCTTCCTCTCATGGGCAGTGTGACCTGATTTTGCTGTGTGATTCACTAGCACAGCAACAGCAACTAACAATGCCCCTCATGTCTCCAACCTGGGTTTTTTTTATCTTACTATATGCTGGTTCCCACAGTGTTGGCAAGTTGGGGGTTTCAGTGATTTATTTTAGGGTGTCTTAAGTGAATGCTGGCTAGAATGCATGGTCTCCAATTCACTGTCATTTTTTTTTTATTATAGAGAATTCCCTCAAAGGTTTAAAAAAATGTGATGAAGAACTGTGGAGATGCTGGGCAATACAAGGATGTGTTCCCTTCCTTAAAGCTGGCTCAGTGCTCGTTCCCAGCTCGTCTGTGAGCCGGTGGTTGTGTGACTGCAGCTGATGGAGCCTTGCAGGGGCAAAGGCAGGAATGTGCACACCCCAGCCCAGCAGCACTCCAGCAGTGTGGCTGTCTGGAGCTTTCAGTCCATCAAGGATGTTTGTTTTAAGCAGGTTTGTCTCAGCCTGCAGGAACTGCCATCTGAAGTCTTAAATTAGCAGTACCTCATCATTCTGAATTCTTCAGTGGGACAGCGCAGAAATGTGGGTGCCAGCAGCCATCGCCCTCTGTGTAGGTGTCATTGCAGAGCCCTTGCTGTGAGAAAGGACAGGGTGATGTTTGGGGACGCTGCTCACTGGGCAGGGACAGGAGCTCCCTCTGTCTGATTCTGCAGCAGTGATTCGGCCTCGTTTCTGCCGGTGCAGGCAGAGGCCGGCACGGCCCCGCTCTGCTCGGGCTCCAGAGCTCACATGTGATGTGTGCAGCCCTGTTCAGCAATTCCCTGCCAGCGCTGGCTTTGCTTCAGGGATTATTGCCCATCTTCTTAGTGCTGTGCTGTTTGGAATTTCCAGAAGAGACTTCAGCAATCCCCGTTTTTCTAACTGAATGGTTCATGGGAATGTTTATGAGTGTGTTAAAATGTTTTCCTTCACCATTACGTGTGGTTGCAGGGGGAGCAGCTCCATGCAGACGTGGCTCTTTGCCTGTTCCAGCGTGGACAGTACAACCTCTGTTAGGCTGATAACTTGATTTCACAAAACTTTCTCTTCAAAACTTTATTGCTTACAGTCCTGGACTTGAGTTAAGCAAACAACTTGTGCTTTCATTGGGTGTTTTGTCTTTTGTTTGCTGTTTAATGACATTTCAGCTGAGTGATCTGTGCAGTGCAGCCAGTGATTCAGCAATGTGCTCTTGGGTCACAGAGAGTTCTGTGCCTGTGGCACTCTGGCACTTGGCACTGCTGTATCCAGAGCGAGCCAGAGCCTGAGGAATTTGGTAAGTGCTGTAAACTCTTGTCAAAAGATCTTCCCTCAGTAAAGTCAGATACTAGCAAGTAATTCAACTGTTTCTCAAGATTTCTAATCTAATTGGGTTCTTTAAGCTATCTTGGCATTTGGCTTTGCAAAATGTCATTTCTTATTCATTTTTTGTTAAATGTTTGACTTACTGACATCTCCATTTTCAGAGGCTGCAATTTGGGTTTGATCTCTGCTCAAAACCACTGTTTAAATGAAGGGCCTTAAATTATTGAAATTGCAGGAGGAAAGCATTTTATATTCTCTTTAGGCACATGTTCAACTGAACCTGTATCAGATTAGAACGGAATCATCTTGACACAAATGAGGTGACCCTCTTTAAGTGTGTGCAATTCACTGCTGGCAGAAATAGCCAAGGTATATTTGGGGGAAATAGGAGGGGTTTTAGGTGCTAGAATTAACAATAACCTTCTATCATACTGGATACCTTGATATCTGTTACCTCTTCAGCTTTTCTGATCTTTGGCAGATGTTCTCCCCCTGTTTTTATTGGGGTTTTTTTGGTTTTTTTTAAACTTCAGAGGAGCTTGCTTACGTTTCTTACCTCGCTGTCATGAGCTCATTTTTCTGAACTCTAAGCAGTCTCTGATGTGGGGTAACTGCTCTAAAATCCAACTGTCTATTTGGCTACAGCTGAGCTTGATAATCCTGGAGCAGGAAACAGATGGTGGTAGATGTCAGGTTGTAGAATCACAGAATTATTTAGCTTGGAAAAGACCTCCAAGAATGAGTCCAACCATTCCCCCAGCACTGCCAATGCCACCAGTAACCCCAAGATGTCCCCAGGTGCCACATCCATGTGGGTTTAGGGGTAGTTACTCCACTGCTGCCCTGGGCAGCCTCATCAATGGCTGTCCACACTTTCAGTGAAGAATTCTTTTTCTGCTATCCAATCTAAACCTGCTCAGGTGCAACTTGAGGCCATTTCCTCTTGTCCTTTTGCTTGTTAATTGGGAGAAGAGTCTGACCCCCGGCTCCAACCTCTTTTCAGGGAGTTGTGGAGAGTGAGAAGGTCCCCCTGACCCTCCTTTTCTCCAGGCTGAGCCCCCCCAGCTCCCTCGGCTGCTTCTCATCAGATCTGTGCTCCAGACCCTGCCCAGCTCTGTTGTCCTTCTCTGAACATCTCTTATGGACATTTGCCTCCAAAGCTGGGTTTACTCCACATTTTAAACTTCCTTGTAGGTTGTTTTGCAGGGTGTGCATAGCTGGCCTGCTTGACCTGGCTCTTACACAGGGCTCTTAGCAAACTCCCAATTACCTAATAAGCTTTCTGAAGGCTCAGAATAGTCCTGTATCAAGTCTGATTAGAAACTAAAACTTCCTCTTTACAAAGCAAGAGATACAGAATTTAAGATCCCCTTAATCTGACATTTTTCCACATCGCAGCAGCTGCCCAGACTTGCAGACTGTTGGCTATGTGGTGTTAGATGTTTTCACCCAAAATCCCCCTTGAAACAGGAGAGTTTTCTAGCACCGCCTTTAGTAGTGATGTATTTCACTGATAAGCTGTGGTTTTGGACAAATTAGTGCTGCTGTGCTGAAGGAGGAGCTCGTACAAGACTGTGTTTCATTCTGTCTGGTCTGGAGATGCCCTGGCCATGCAGAGTGTATTAACTCAGTTTAACTGGGGGTGGGTTGGTCGTGGATGAAAAGGGAAGCTGGAGCCATAGTTGTTCCTCCATGCCAGGCATTATTTGGTGCTTTGAATCAATTCAAGGCAATGTCTCAGGGCCAGGTTAGAGACAATCTGGCTGCCAGCATTTCTGCCACAGCCCTGGTGAGACAGTTTTGCTTGGGGAGGAGTTGTGGTCTGTGGGGTGACAACAATTTGGAAGCACTTGAGTCCGGTGGACCCTCCTGCAAGAATGACACAGGCTCCTCAAACACTTCATGCTGGTGCTTTTTCTCCCCATAACCCCCATGGAAAAGCTGCCTGCTACTGAAATTTCATCCTTGAAGCTGTAAAAGTCCCCTCTGCGAGTGCTGTGCTGAGACCTGCAGCCCGTTTGGAAGGCTGCGATGTAAGTTTGTGTTTGCTGCAGGCTGAGCTGCTAAGACTTCCTGCAGGCCAGGAAATTGATGTACACAAGTAAGAGAGGACCCAGGAGGATTTCCTGTGCCTGTGCTCATTGCCCAAGCAGGGAAGCTGTTCCAGGTGGTTGTATCCTGCACAGCTCTCCTGAGATCCCATCATCTGGTGGGAGCCTGGGCTGGTGCTGCCACAAGGACAGTGTGACAGCTCTGTCTTGGGAAGGAGGTGGGGAGAAAGGAGACTTCCATGAAGATCATGATCTCCTCCCTCAAGCTTTCACTGTGAAACAGGGTTTTCCCTGACCAGCGCTGGGGTAAATGCAGCATCAGCTAGAGGTGAGTGTTCATTTTCCAAACTGGCAGCAGGGCTTTCAGCTTCCTAAATCCCTGTTTGCTTTGTATTATCTAATGGCCTGTTGTGAAACCAGGTTTGAGACAAGAACAATGGGAGAGTTTGTGGTTAGCTTTCAATCAGGCCTGGAGCAGAGGCTCAGCACTGCCCTGCCCATCCCCTCCTGCCTGTGCTGTGCCTTCCTTGCTTTGCTGCCTCTGTTGGCTTTGTGTCCTGGTAACATCACTCGTCCTGAGGTGCAGAGAACTCCCTGCAGTCCCTGGAGCTCTGGGAAACATGAACCAAACTCATCCCCAGGTACAGTCCTTCAGAAAAATCCTACATGCAGCTGTTCCCTGAAGTACATGTGTTCTTGACAGTGCTGTTTGCCTGATCTCTTTATCACTGCTTTCTCTGAGATTTTGAGTTGTTTCTGCTTCACTTGATACAAAGAGAAGTGTTGATATAAAGGCTGAACTTGGTTGGTGTTTGTTTTACAAGTGGGTAATTAATGTTTAAAAGGTGATATGATTGATTGTTTGGGGAATTAAAGCTGGGCCGTGCTTCCACCAAGGCAATTTTTGCTTGTATGTAATAATAAAGGAGTACCATTTGTGTTTCTGGGTAAAATGGTGTGAGAACTAGAGTGGCAAAGTTTGTGTGGGTGTGGGATTCTGTAAACAGCCTTTTATCCCTTTCCTTCTAGAGAAACGATGACGTAGCTCCTTTTGGTTCAACAGAGTCCTTCTCTGGAAAAAGAGGTAATGAATAAAATGCAGAGTTTCATTATTAAAGTATAAATCAATTGAAACTATTGATGTAATGTAAAATACAGCCAGTATTTATGGTCTGTTTGGACTGATGTTCCCTCTTTTCTGTGTAGTAAAATGTCCAGACTATAAAATTAATAAACTTCAGCTGTTCTGTGTTGGCCTGAAGTTGGCAGTCCTATGTTTATTGGCATGATAGGTGATCCTTGTCTGCCACAGAAAGGTTCATAATGAGATTACTGTGAGCTTTCCATATGTCTTAATAGCCCAACTTCAGCAAATTTTGCCCATATTTGGAAGGAGGAAGTGAGATCAGACAGAATCAAAAAAGCCAACCTGTAGATGAAGTTGCAACATTTCATCACTGCCATTATTTTATACTCAAGTCTGTTTGTAATTGTTGTGCTTTCTGGTCAGAGTTGTTTTGTAGACACAGACATGCTAAAATTCACATTTTTCTTCTGAAATTTTCTGTGTTTGGCTCCTGCTTGAACCTGACAGAGGAGGAGGTTGCTGGAATCAGAATCCTTTTGCAAAAGTTGTGCAAAGGCTGTGCTTTCCCTTGAGTTTGAATGATACAACAACTAAATAAACACAAAGCACAGCTAAGACAAATTCTAACTTAAAACCTCGTTAAGTTCCTAAAAGTTTTTTAAATTCTGATTAAAGATCTTTAACTTCAGACATGCCAAAATCAATTATATGGGCAGGATTGCCCTAAGTGACCGGCTCTGTTCTAGGATGACCACGTTAATATTTTGTGCTGTTGTTCTGGGAGTACAAAGAAATGCAGGAAAATACCCTGCTGGTTTAGAGACAAAGCTGCAGGTGCAGGTTGCTGCTGTTGCTCCTACGTGTGCTGCCATGGTGTTGCAATGATTGTGGGCTTGCCCTTCAGCTTCTGCAGTTGGTTTGATTTATGTACCAGGCTTTCTGAAAGCTGGGGTCCCTGGAAGGTTGCTGTGCCCTGGAGATGTTGCTGGGGAAGGAAAGGGCAGCTCTTCAGTCCCATTCTCTGGGAGTGTTAGAGTCCTGTTTGGGACAGAGAGCCTGAAGTGCTGTAAAATGAAATTTTACCTCTTGAGGAGTTTTCTTGTGGGCTGTAGGAGGGCACATCCCCCAGCCTTACCCTGACCTGTCCTGTGTGTCAGTGTCACTGCTGTCCCACAGGGCTGGACAGGGCCTTGACCTTCATTCTGCTGCATCCCAGTCCACTGGGTGAGCTCTGATGGAGACGTGGCCTTTGTGCTGATCAATCCCAATGCTCTGTAACAGCAGCACAGGTCCTTCCCCACTGAAAGCAGCAAAATTTCCCATGAGGAGCTGTTTAATGTTGGAGTTTGGTTCTTCAAACTCGACTATCAACCCCTAAACCTCAGCATCCCCCACCAGAGCCCCTGAAACATCAGCCTCATGTCCCTGCACTGCTCCCCTCTGAAACACCCCAGCCCTCACCTCTCTCTCTTGCCTCCCCCAGGCTGCTGCCGTTCCCGTGGTGCCTGCCGTGGCTGTGCATGGAGACACCCCTACATCTCTGCCGTGGCCCTGCTCGTCCTCACAGCCGCCCTGGCCGTGGGGCTGGCGCTGGCACTCGTGCCACGGGCACCAGGTTGTATCCCAAGAGTGGTTCTTTGTTTGGGAAGGGAGGCAGAAATGGTGCTGCATGAGCACAGCTCTCATGTCCATCGCTGTGTGTTTAGTGGTGGTGTCCAGCACAGACCAGGAGGAGGGAAAGGGACGAGCAGGGTGGCAGGAGCTGTGCCAGCTTTGCACAGCACAGGTGGCCACCAGCTGTCCCCTGGCTCTGCTGTCCTGCTCCACAGGGCTGGGACAACTCTGGGTAGCACTGTCATGCTTAAGACTCCTGGTATGGTTTTTCAGATTCTGTCATGAACCTAGCAGGGATTAATCCTGGCCCCTGGTTATTTCCAGAACAAAAAATTAATTTCAGAAATCCCCCCTTTACTCCCCTTAATCTATTCCTCATATCTTAAAAATGCTGGAAAATAAAGGTTTTCTTCCTTTCCCCTCAGTGAACCGCTTCTGCACAGCCCCCAATAACCAGACAGGCTTCTTGTGTGATGACAGAGTGACCTGTGTCCCAGCCAGCTGGGTCTGTGACAGAGTCAGCAACTGCAGGAATGGAGAGGATGAGCAGGAGCAGCTCTGTGGTGAGTTGTTTTGTTGTGAGCATCCCTCCTGCACCGGTCTCCCTGTTCTGAGCCAGCAGCCGGTGTTCCTCTAATCCTGCCCCGTGCTTCTGGCCGCCTACGTGAGCAGATAAGCCTGGCACATCCTTTGTAGGGCAGATGCTGAGGGATGGCACTGCCCAAAATCTAGCTGGAGTGCCAGGAATCAAAGGCTCCAAGCTCCTCTGATCTTCCTAGGGCTTTTTCTCAAACCATGATGTAGTTTTCCTCCATCAGTGAAGCTGTATGCCTACATGGGTTATTTATTGTTCAGTCACCCTGGGGAAAACACCTAAATAAAGCAGAAACCTGGGGCAGACTTCCTGTGTCCGAGGACAGAGCTTCCCCATTTGTTCACATTCATTTGATTCTGTAGGGGCAGTGTCCTGACCAGTGCCCCATGGCAGCAGCCTGTGGGGTGTGCATCCCCATTTTAGCTGCCATGTCTGTGCCTGCTGCAGTTAAACATGTCCTGTGTGTCTGCTCTTGCAGGTGACTTGCCCCACAGCCTCCCAGGATACCTGGTTTTCTACTGCAGTAACCCCAGGTTCTGGGTTTATGCTGACCTGAGGTGTAACAGGATGAACGACTGCGGGGACTGCTCTGACGAGACAGGGATCTGTAAGTCTGTCTGCTGGCTCCTGGCTTTTCTGCTGATGGATTGCAGCAGCTTGTACAGGTGTGGTGCTCGTGGATGCTGCTGGAAATGCCTGGAGGCTGGCATCCCCCACCGAAGCACAAAGGAGCTGGAATGGGGTGTGAGTGTGAGCAATGCAGGCTCAGTCCCACCTGCTGCCAAGGCTTCTGTGTCGAAGCCTGGTGGCAGCTGAAAGGGGAAAGGCTCCATGCTTTATTCCCAGTCCCAAAAGTTGCTCCTCCTCCATGGCTTGCTGATGTGGAGCAGTTTCAACAGGATGTGTAGCTGTGGGCAGCACTGACCATTCATTTTGGCCTTGGGTAGCTGCTCAGCAGATGGGCTCATCTCAGAGCTGGGAGGGTCTGAGTCTCAGCAGCTTCAAAGCCATCTAGATCCTCCTCTTCCTAAAATGGGCAGCAAGGTTGTTCCTAAGTCACTCCCATGGTTTTGGGGGAAAAAAAAAAAGAATTAGTTGTTCCTCCCAGGATGGCTTGTCTGCCATGAAGGTCATTGCAATGTCACACTCTGCTTGTCTCCCACAAGTAGCACCAAGGTAGGCCACCTCTTCGGTGGGCTCACAGCCACAGGGTCATCACCAGGGGCTTTTCTGCTGGGGGATGAAAGGGCTTTACCCATGGAAGAGAGGAGGGAATGGGTCAGTGCAGCAGAAGCATTTCAGTTCCCTGTTTTCCGTCCTTCCCAGTGGCCGCCTGCCCTCCGTGCGGGTGGGAGTGGTGGAGCTGCAGCCCCGTGCACTACGAGTTCTGCTCCTGCATCCCCAGGAGGCTGTGCCGGGACGGCACCCAGCACTGCCGGGGCTGGTCCGACGAGTTCCTCTGCACACCCTGATCCTGGCACCCGGCCCGGATCCTGGCACCCATCCCTGCTGGGGACGGCAGGGTGCTTCCCCCACATCACCCCAGAGCCTTGGGGTCCTGCTCTGCCGCCTGCTTGGGAAGCTCCAGCCCAAGCAAATCGTCCCCAGCAGCCCAGTGCCACTGAAAAGGGACCCCGGGCATGTGGCAGCTGAGTGAGGTGAGCCTCCAACACATCTTTGTTCTTCTGATCCTCACTAGCAGCAGGAGAAGCTTCTATTTTTGTTCAAAACACATCTGCAGATGTTTCCACAGTGACTTCGAGGGCTCTGTGTCGATGCTCCTGGGACACTTTTTGGGAATGCTGGGCTGGGGGTGACACCATGGGAAGCTGCTGCTCAGGCCACCTCCTGCTCTCTTCTCAAACCGTGAAGGCCAACACAGGGAGTATAAAGGCAAGGAAAACTGGAGAAGTTTCAGGGTTTGGGGGGATAAATCCTGTCCCTGTGACAGCGTAGGTGTCCCTGACAGCCACAGCAGGGGACCAGCATGTAAATAACCTGCACTTCCCTCAGGGCTGTGCAGTTTTTCAGCAGCAGGTTGAGAACAGCCATGGAGCTGGGATGTGTTTCACTGAACTAGGCAAAGAAAGGAGGAAAAAGCCATCGGAAAAAGCCATCGCAGCCTCAGAGCAGAGAGAAGAAAATCAAGTGCTGCTCCCAGGGTGGTGTGGGATGACACTGGATCTGTTTGCTGCTTGTTCTGTTCCTCTGCCAGCAAGGCAGGATCAGGCAGCCCAGCCTTCAAAGCAGTCCTCAGGATATAGGTATGAGCACGACACTGAAATTTAAGAAAGATGAGGTTTTCTCTGCTCTTTTGAAAATTTCATCTATGTCTAAAACATTGTCTCTGAGGAAAACCCCCCATTTACAGTGAGTGATCTTACTTTTCTGGGCCAAAAATAAACATGAGGTGATCTTTTTCCCATTGCCACCCCAGGTCACAGATACTTAAAAATAAACCCCTGTTCACTCATTTCTTCTCTGTCCTGTGATCTGCAGCTCTGCCTGTCACCATAACTCAGATCAATGGTGAATGTTGCTTCTCATTTGTCTCTGGGATACAGCTGGAAATCAGAGAGATCTTTTATAAATAGCTTTACAGTATTGTGACTCACACTTCACCTGGAATGAGATGGCAAAACTCTGCATGGGGGAATGTTAAAGCTGCTCACCTGTCCCTCTCCAGACGTGGCAAGGGGCATGACTTGTTTTCTCTGTGCCTGTAAAATGTTATCCCAGTGCAGTAAGGATTGGACTAATCAGCTGCTAAAAAAAATACAGGAACCCTCATGCTCAGCACAGGGCCCAGGTAATAGGATTGGTAAAAATAGGATTGGTAAAAAAAAATGTGCATCTTTCCATGGCCAGATTAGCAGATCTCCAATGGTGGAAGGGCTGGCCAAAAACTCCATGGTGGCAATTGCACCAGAAGCAGCTTGAGGGGGAAGATTGCACATCTTCCTCCCTGTTGAGCCGCTGTTTTGAGTCACAATTTGTGCCATTATTTGTCTCAGCAGAGAGCTGATGTAGTCATCAGGGGAAGCTATTAATAGCCTTGAGTTTCTGGGAAAAGAAAGTAGGATTTGAATGCAAGTGTGCCTGTTTTGTTTGCATGTAGTCCTTTCTTTGAGGAAAATTCAGCAGTAAGAAAAAGTGGTTTTGGTCTTTAAGCTTTCCTGAGCTGAAATTCATTTTCTTGGCCTCTTCATGGTTTCCAAGGATGTGCTGCTTTTCTTGTTGATGAATCATGGTAAACCACAGTGTAAAAGGAAGATACCCTCTAAAGAAGCATGAGTAGGGGAAACCTCAGCCAGTTTTGATGGAAACACTCAGGGCAGGAATTCCAGGATAAAGTTACTTGCAGCATTGCAGTTGTACAGACCAACACAGAACAGGTCTGAGTGTCTAAGTGTTTTACAGCTGATCTGCATAATTTGTATTTCAATTAAAAATGCCCTTCAATGTTTTCAAATGGAGTACAGTTAGGGTATTGCAGGCACACAGAAAATGGGTTTTAAACCACAGAATGATCTCGATGCAGTGAATTTGGTTATAAGGGAGAATATGTTACAACTGCAACAACAGTAACCTCATTCCAGCTCTCATTTCCTGGGCTAAAATGAGAAAGAAAGGGGACTTGTGCTCCACTTTGGGCTTCTGCAATCACTGTTAGTGAGGAGTTGCTGCCTCTGCCTGCCTCCCCAGAGGCCTGTGCTGATCCTTTGTGCTCCCTCCCTCTGCCACAGCTCCATCAGCACAGCCTGGTGCTCTCAGGCTGAGCTTTCTGTTCTAGCAGCACTGTAAGCATCCCATGGCACCTGACAAGCACAGTGCAGCTTCATTTCTGAGGAGCTGCCATCGTGTCCTGCCCCTCAAGAGGCAGGAGAGGAGCAGGGACAGGACCAGCTGTTTTGGTGAATAACACCTTCATCAGAAGAGCTAGTTAAGGATGACAACAAAAAACTTTATTTGAAAAAATTATTATGTATTGAAAATATACAGTAGTATCATCAACCTTCTTGTCTCTATCCCTCCCCCAGCACAGGTTATCCCCCAGGCATGTCACAGCAACCAGATTTAACAGTACTTGTCTCCTTTGTCCCTCCCTCTCAATATGTCCAAATCCCATCATCAGCAAGCAAACAACAAACAAAAGACCCACTTCTTTCTGACTCAGTAGGTATTTAACAAATCCCAGTCCTCCACAGTGAGGCACAGATGCTTCTGTTTGGAAGTCCTTTCTTTCTCTTGTTCAGCCAAAGCTCTTTTTTTATTGTTCTTTAACTCGTGGCTGCCTGCAACCTCCTTTTTCAAAGGTAAATGACAATTTTGAACCTTTTCCTTATAAAACTGTAGGTTTCCAGATGCTTTAGTTTCTGGCTCCACCAGCGTGCATTTGACTACTTCCTCTATTCTGCGTGTCTTGCCATCTACAAGCAAAAAAAAAACAAGTTTAGATTTTGGGAAAAACAGAATTATGCTGTAAAATACATACATTTGTGGTAAAAATTGTTTTGGCCAAGCCAATTTGGAAATGTGCAGAGGAAAAAATGTAATTTTCTTTCCTTGTAGGAAAGAAAATAAATCAACTGTGTGGTGTCCATGCAGTTACGTACAGAAGCGAAGAGCTGCTGCTCTGGATCTCAAGTTGTCCTGGGGCTTCATGGCCTCCATAACTGCCTGTTCCCACTGCAGAACTGTCTGAAATAACAGATGAAGGAGTTAAAATGTTTCTTGTAAAATTTACAGAAATATTACTGGAAATAACTCCATCCCTTGTTCTTTCCTATTAAGCAATTTTGTACTCCATAAGGCAAATTTTTATAGAGTAAAACAGATTTAACCCCCTTTACCTGTTCTGCCCATCCCTCTGTTTTGCAGTTACTGTGATCAAATTCTTTCAGAGGCACTTTTGAGTGAACCAGGCCTATCTGCCTTTGGAGCCGCTTAATGACAGCATCGACATCCTGGGAAAAAGGGAAATATTACTGTCAGAGGGAAAGAACTTTCATCACACCTGTCCAGCAAACTTAATCCAATGCTTTTTACCTTGAGACCCGTCCCAGAAATGTCCAAACAGTTCAATTTCTTGAAAGAGAGAAGGTACCCAATTCCCACATCTGTGATTTTAGGGTTACCTGCAAGGCCACGTAAAGTTAATGAAGTTGCATGATGTGGGAAAAGGTGATCAAAATACCAAGGAACTATTTGTTCCAAAAGCTAATACTGGAAGAAGACTGACTTTCCCCCCTCTAATTATCAAAATACAAATATTTACAATGCAAATTCTCAAAATATTAAAAATATTTATGTAAGAAGCAAGTGCCTGAGACTTCAGGTCTGCCCCGCGCCTTCTGGCAGGTTGCTGGTGAAATCTGGGATTAAGCACTTGGCTCATGGGAATCAACAAATGAATTGTATTCCTTCAGTACTAAGGAGGAGAAATTCTTTATCAGGAAGGATACAGGCTCTTTCTAATCTAACTCACAGGACAAGTCCAGCACCAGCAGATTCTCAAGCCCCTTTTTCAGCACACGGACGGGCGCTGTCAGCCTGCGCAGGCCGGCATCTGACAGGGAGTTGTCCTTCAGGAGAAGCCTTTTCACACTGGCAGGAGAGACACAAACATGTAGTTTATGGTCATTATTTCAGACAGTTTTGCAAAATGTCCTAAAACTCTGTGTCAGAAGGGTGATCCTGTGCCAGCCCCTACAGGCTCACTGTGAAAAGCAGCGAGATAGGAGCCTGGGTTAGGAGGACTAACAAATATCTTTATATTTCCCTGCTAGCTCAACAGAAGCACTGCTTGAGCAGCAATTCCCACAGCTCCAGTGACAAACTGATCCTAGAGCCAAGTATTTGCCAACACAGACAATAAGCTTCTTTATACCCTGAAGTTCCTTATACCACGGCTGCCAAACTGAAATGCACTCAAAACTAAGAAAAATGCTTGGCAAAATGAGAGAGGACAGATTTGATAAGTGATACAGTGATGATTTTAAGGAAATAATGAGGTATTATAACATAGATGAATAAAACTCACGAAAAAGCATCACACTGAAGTGCTCTCTTCAGAGCATTTCAAGACAAAACCTTGATGCAAAATGCACCAAAATCTTACAGCAACATATTATTCCTAATTAACAGCCATCCTACCTATTTCCAAAATTTTCTACTTGTCATTCTTTAGTATCAAACAAAATTAGAAAATGTTTTCAGATGTGAACTAACCAAATATTCAACCTCCTGCTTGCAGAAATCCTCATCTAGAACACTAGTTTGGTTAAAAATTTGGCTGATAAAGTTCCCCCTTAGAAAAAGGAAATGTAAGTGTGAAACCGTTCCAAATGCTTAAGAAACATTTTTTACCTGGCCAATGAAAATTGGAAAAATCTTGATTTAAAAACACGAGACTGCAAATTATCTTGCATAGTTTCAGGACTTTTTATGATTCAGTATGTACTTTGTGTACAACAAATTCTGTATTTTGTTTACCTCCAGAGCAGGTTTTATGAACAACCAAAACCTTCAACCTTACGCTCTGCAGCCTGTGAAACTTCCCTTTAAAGTCTCAGCTGGATTCTCTGAACTGCTTAGTGGTAGGAAAAAAGTGTCATTTTTAGCTCAAGAAATTGGTACCTAGACAGGGCCTCTTTGGTGAGGTGTTCCAGCAGCTCATGTTCATCTCCAAGTTTACAGCAGGAGAGATCCAAACACGTCAGCTCCCGGAAAGACTTAATTTCTTCAAGCTTTTCAGAGATAACCAGGTATCTGCAAAGCCAAAAAAAAAAGCCTTCAGTGCTGAGGCACGTAAGGTGTCTATATCCTCAAGTGTCATAAGCACAATGCACTCATTTTTCCTAAGCAAAATGAAAAATCTATGAAATCTATGTGAAAATTGACAGAAATTACCCAGCTGCACTAAGTACCTTTTTATGTGCAGCTGACACACAACATGTCTGAATTCCCAGTCTTCTTCTTAAATCAGTCATGGTTTTGCTTTGATGCAAAATATTTGCTTAACAAGACTTCAACGTGCAAATATTGCTCTTAAGAGGCTCTTTAGAGATTATTGCTGTATTATTTCAGAATAATGCAAAATATCCCAGTTTATCATAAGTCAACTTCACAAACTGCTCTTCCTCTGTGTCTAGGAACAATATAGAGAAACCCACATTCATCCAGGTGTAAAACACACTTCAAATGTGGATTTTAAACAGGACAGGATATCTTGTCAGTGGCAAAATTTTACTTTTCATATATATCAATAAAATACTCAACCATGGGTAAAAGCTCAGGAGTGGCCAGAGCTGTGGCTACACCCCAGGCAGCAGTTACTCAGTGGGATTTTTTTTTTAGCTGTGCTGGTTCCCTGGTCTGATTCACTCAGCAGCCACGCAAACATCTGTGCTGGAGCTATTCAGTAGGAGGTTTAGAGATGGGAACAAACCACTGAAGAATGGTAGGCATGAGTATGCAGTAATGAGCACGTAGCCCTCAACACCTCCCCTGCAGTCACCTCTCACTGTCCCTGTGGCAAGACAAGCTCCAAATTCACTGATCTCTCCTGAATTTACCTCATCTTCCCCACGGCAAGGCACACCCTGAGGTCAGCATCTTCACAGAATAAACTGGGGGTGATTATGAATTCGATCCCTCAAGGAACACCTCTTTGTCCATATAAATAAGGGGACCTTAATACCCTCTCAGTGGAAGTTTACCCATCAAACCACCCCCCAAAACCCTTGGCTGTGCAATCTGGCTCTGCAGAAAGCACCACATACAGTCACAGCACAAGCCAGTTCTTGAAGGGGATTACTACCTCGGGGGGGTTCTGGAGAGGAGAGTGGGCTGTTTTAGAAATAAAATTCATCAGAAAATGCCTTAATGCCTTATTTCCTGGATTTCAAAGACTCGATACTTAACTCAGCTTTCTGTAATGGCAAAAGGGAGTAGGTTTAAAGGATAAAACAAAGGATAAATTACTTCTACTCAAACATTCCCACTGTGCTCAGAACACCCTTGGCACTTCAGATGAATATGCCAGTACTTTGATTTTAAACTGGATAAACCATCCCTTTTTCAAGTGTAGAGATGGAAGAGACGGATTCTATTACTGGGAAAGACTTCAGCAGAAGCAAGGCTTTAAAAACATAAACCAGTTTTAAACTTGGCAAGACTCAGTGAAAGATGGTGGGCATTGAGAAGATGGAAAAAACTAGTGCTGGGCTGTAATCAGGACCTTGTTAAAAGTACATTCAATATGGGGATGGGAACAAAAATAAATTAAGGTAAAACCTGCCTGATTTCAAAGCCTGCAACCTACCTACAAGCCTGTATCTTCTTCTGAGCCCCCAAAATGAGATGGGACAGCAAGCTTATAGCTAATAAACCCAAACAATTTGCAAGGGTGTATTTTATCTGTACAGTCAGCTAAGTATGTCGAAAAGCTTTTAAACAGCAATTACAGAAACATCCCATGAAATGCCTGCGAAGGCACTAAGCACAAGGATTGCCATAGAAGTGGCTGATTATTATTGTTAAAAAATAGTTGCAGGTTTAATCCTCTGCATAAGATCCCCTGTTAGTTAACACAGATGTAGTCTGTTACCTGAATTATGATTTGTATCTTAAAATGAAACCTGCAGCTGCACTTGTATGAAAGGGATGGGACAAAAGGCAGCAAGCAAAAGAATCAGATAAAGCTCAGGGCATTTCATTAAAATTAGGTGGTGTTATAAGCCCAAAATATATATTTATTTAATTTAATTTAATTTAGTGGGAGTTTGAAGTGTGCTAGCAGAAAGCCCTAGCAGATGACAGGATTTGTCAGTGGACACACTTACCTATTCCGCAAGCACAATGAGCACAGCACCAAACTGCCATAGGCTTCAGTGAACTTCTGCAGAGCTCTCAGTCCTGTCACTGGCTCTGTGAACTTTTGTCTTGCTTCTGCTGCTGAAAAGAGCTTTTCAGCAATCTGCTCTGGGAAACCAATCAACGAGTCAATGTGATCAACATTGTCAGAAATGTAACCCAGCACTAGGCTGAAGAGGGACTTGGCCGAGTAGCGGAGGTTCCCCTCCTTAGTGTATGTGAAGATGAAATGATCAGTCCTCTGCCTCCTTGCCCTATCATCCTCCCTGTTCATGCAAAGCTCCACCGAAAAACTTCTGGAAAACAAACTAAAAGGTCTTGTTTTGGGAGTGACATTCTGTACGCCGCCTGCACCCTGATTTACCACGTGCAGCTTCCCATTTTCACGCACGTATATTGGCCCAGTATCCAAATGGCTTTCTGAGTGGAGACAGTACGACATTCCCCTTGACCAGCTCTGCAAAAACAAACCACAGACAGGTGAAGAACAGCCACAGAGGAAAACACGACCCAGGGATGCCCCCAAACCTGGCAGCTCCCCTTAGAGCCCTGAGCATGGCCACGTAGCCCTGCGGTGTGAGGAGGGGAGGCTGTGTGGAGCAGGGGTGTGAGCTGCCTGCCACCGAACCACACAGCCCATCCGAGCGGGAACCGGACCCCGGGCCGGCTCAGAGGCCCGGGATGGATCCAGGCCCTCGACGGAGGCAGAGGGAGCGGGAGAGGGGCTGGGGTTGTGTGGGAAGTGGCCCCACAAGCAGGCCTGGCTCTGCTGCAGGCAGGAGCAGGAGGAGGAGGAAGAGGAGGAGGAGGGCACATGTCTGACTGCAGCAGGGCAATGGAGCCGGCTGGAGCCTCCCTCCCTGGGAGGGTGGGCATCTCCCCGTGCCCCTTCGCCAGCCGCTGCCGGGGGCTCTGGTTTGTGAGCGGGGCCCTGGCGGGGGCAGGAGGGCTCAGAGCTGCCATGGCGAGGGGCAGGACAGGGACGGGATCCTCTCAGCTCCTGCCCTGCGGGGCTGGGGATCGGGTCCTGCGGGGCGGGAGGAGATCGGGCCCTGCCCGAGGGGGGACGGGGGTACCGAGGGGAT
>VZTX01028559.1:0-68116 GCA_013400915.1 Pardalotus punctatus | reverse complement strand
GGTGCCCTGTGCTCCTCCCCTGCACCGGGGGCTGCTGCACCGCAGGAGCGAATCCAACCACATGAGTGTCAAGAGGCTGCGCTGGGAGCAGGTGGAGAACTCAGAGGGGACCATCTGGGGGCAGGTATGGCCTGGGAGTAGGGAGCAGGGTGAGGGATGGGGGTCCCAGCCATGCCCTGGGGAGCGGTGAGCTGTGCTGAGGCTCTGCAGGGCTTCGTTTCATCCTTTCAATTGTTTGGACCAAACTGCTGGCATGGGGAGAGGCCCTGGAAAGCCTCTGAGATGCTGGTTTTGGCTCCAGCATCCTGGGGAGCACTTCCCTGCCCTGAGGGGTGACACAGCTGGGAGCTGCCTCCAGATGTGTTCTGCAGCCGTGGGGATTTTATCAGTGTGAAGGGATGAAGATGGTAAGAGCAAAGTGATGGGAGAGCCCTGGGCAGGGCAGGACACTGCAGGGGGAAAGCAGAGGTGAGTGGTGAGACAAGGCATGATAATCCTTTGGCAATGTGGACATGAAGAGCTGCAGAACTCTGGAGGTGGATTCAATCCCTTCCTGGGGTTTAATTCCCAGCCTCTGTGTCTTTCCTGATGTTCAGGACATGTCGTATTCCCTGTGTCCTGAGCATCCAGAGGGGAGCTGTGGGATCATCTTCCAGTCCCACAGGCACTTGAAATCCTGCAGGTCCCTCTCCCCAGCATGCCAGGAAGGAAGATACTTCCTCACAGCGATTTTTTTGTGTGCAAAAAAATTCCTGAAGCTCCTGCAATTCCCCTTTTTATCCTTTGGTAAAGGAATCTTGTCCAAGGAGCAAGTGAAGACAAAGATGCTCTAGGATTTCAGCTGTGTCAGGAGCTGAGTGAATCTGCAGGGTGGTGGCTGAGTCTCCAGTCACAGGATGGTGCCACCAGCCTGTCTTGGTTTCTTCTGGGGACATGGAGCTTAGTGTGGGGGACAGGGACTGTGCCAGCACAGGTGGGCACTGCCGAGCTGCTCCTGTGCCAGCACCAGCTCCTGACTCCTCCTCTTCCCACAGCTCGGGGAAGACTCGGATTACGACAAGCTGAGTGATATGGTCAAATACCTCGACCTGGAGCTGCACTTTGGGACTCAGAAGCCCACAAGTAAGTACTGAACCCCAAAATAGGTCCTGGGAGGAACTGGGGCTCAATGGGCAGCAAGGCAATGCCTGTCTGTGACATCACCCGTGGCATGAATTTGTTCATCCTCAGGATTTTGTGGCTGGTGGCACAGTGGATCATTGAGGTGGAGATGGTTTCATTATCTCCCTTGAGTATCTCTGCTGCCATGATCTGTTTTCTCTCCACATTTCATTGGCACCGAAACCAGGCTGGAGGCTTTCACCAATTGCTGCTCTGGTGCTTGAGAACTCTGGAAATGCTGAAAAAGCCATAAAAACATTCCTGTGTCCAAAGAAATCATCACAAGCAGCACTTTCCTTTTTATGTAAATAATCAGTGGATTGCCCCCAAGAGCTGTGATGGGGTCTGGAGCTCCCAGCCCATGCAGCCCCCATTGCTCTTGAACTGGGGTTTCCCACAGACCCACTGGGATCTCCCACCCACCAGAGTTTTTTGGTGCCACACAGAGTGGGGTCCAGGCTGGGGGTCAGTGGTGGTGATCCTGGTGGGAGGCATTCCAGTAAAAAAAGTGGGATGTCTGAACTCTCCTGCAAGGGCTGTGATGCCCAGCTGGCAGTGGAAGTGGGATGAAATGGGACTCATCTTAGGGGACATCGTTTTTAGGATGTTTCTGAGCAGTCTGGGATTTTCTGTGTGTTTCACCTCTTGTTTTACCTTTTTCAGCTGCAGCTGAGTCCTCCATTGGGGAGATCTTTGAATCGCAGAATTCAAGGATTCCTGGAGCCATTGCTGTGTGCAAAGCATCCGTTCTCCTCTCTTTCATTCATGGTTTCACTGTTTGCAGGACAGTTTTCTTCCCACTGGAGCCGCCTGAACCTGTCCTTACCCGTGATTAAATCTTTCAGTTTCTCTTCCAGAGCCAACTCTCATGCCTGAAAACTTTAAAAAGAAAGACGTGGTTGAAATTTTGTCCCACAAAAAGGCCTACAACACATGTAAGTAAAGTTCATGGTGAAGGTACCCCCAAAACGGGCCCACAGGTGGGATGTAGAGAACTGGAAAGGTAAAGGGAAGGAACATGAGCACAATCCCGTGGGCACGATCCCATGAGCACAGCTCAGCTGGGATGGACTTTTCCTGTAGCCTGGAGCTTCCCCCAGACTGGGTTCAGCCCTGGGCAGGAGGAAGGAGGCAGCTTTCTGGGAAAGGATGGAGATGGGATTGTCATTGTCCTCCTTGTCCCAGGGAGGGGCAGAGCCTGCAGGGCCCATGGGGTGAAGTGGGGCAGTGGAGGGGCAGTGCTGCTTCTCCAGGATGTGCTGCTGGTAGGAAGGAGGGTGGGAGGGCTTGGTGGGACCGTGCTGGGGTGGGGGATGTGGCAGCGGGGCTGGTTCCTCGTGCAGCCCACCAGGTGTGCGGGTGAGGTGCATGATGTGGCAGTGCAGGACCAGAGCCACTCGTGGGGTCCCCATGCAGCCTCCACAGGGTGCCAGGGCGTGGGGAGCCCTTCCTCAGCCAGGTCTGTGACTGTGTGGGCACGTGGAGAAGCCCATGCCACTCACCGTGGGGAGGCCGGTGTCCCCGTCCTGTCCGGGTCCTGCTGGGCAGTGTGTCCCCAGCACTACCACACCACCAGGGTCCCCTCCCTCCGCCCTGACTGACAGTGACATGCCTCCCTCCCCCCAGCTATCCTGATAGCTCACCTGAAGCTGTCGCACATCGAGCTGCGCCAGATCCTGATGACGATGGAGACAGATCGCCTGGAGCCATCCCACATCAAGCAGCTCCTGCTCTATGCCCCGGACGGGGAGGAGGTGCAGCGCTTCCAGAGCTACAAGGAGAACCCCGGCAAGCTGAGCGAGCCCGACCAGTTCGTGCTGCAGGTGCCCCAGGCAGGGCCATGCTCCAGGAGTGGGAGCTGCGTGTGCTGTGTCCCCTGGCACCAGGACACATGCGCCTGGGCTGGGGTGGGATGAGCTGGTGGCCCTGGGACTGTGGGGGTGATGCCTGAGGGGTCTCACGGCTCCTGCAGTGGCTGGGTTTTGGCTCCTTGGTGACTGACTTTGCCCAACTCTGATTTACTTTCTATTGACAAAATCATTAGTGGATGTTGGTGTGGAAGTCGCCATCCCATGGCAGCAAACCAGTCCAGCCACTCCATGTGCCAGCTGTACATCGTGTTTCCATGTACAGGGCAGCATGCCAGGAGAAGTCCTGTGTAGGAGGGATTGTGGCTAATGGGGGCAGTGATCCTCCCCTCCTTTTGCCCCAGATGCTGTCGGTACCCGAGTACAAAATCCGCCTGCGGAGTCTGCACTTCAAGACCACCCTGCAGGAGAAGACTGAGGAGATCAAAGCCAGCTATGAGTGCATTTGCAAGGCCTCTCTAGAGCTGAAGAGCAGCAAGAAGCTGGCAAAGATCCTGGAGGTCAGAGCAATCCCTCCTTCCTGTATCAGTCACCAGTGGTACTCAGCATTCTGCAGGATCACCCACGGGCAGCTCCAGCCCCATGGGTGTGTCCCACATTTGGGCAGCATTCCAGGCTGGTCCCTGCACTCCCCCATACTGCCCATGCCACTGAGAAGATGTTTTTGGGGTCCTGGGATGGTCTGTGCCTGGCAGAGAGAGAACAAATTTCACTGCAATTTCTCCTTGACCCTCCTGAGATGAGCTGCCCCAAATTGCTATCAATTCATTTGGTTTTGCTTTAAGAAAAAGGAGGTGAGATAAACGAGGTCACCATGTGATCAAAGGCATTTCCAGACAAGAGATGAACCTCCTTAGTGGCTCCTGGCCAGTGACCCCCCAATAAGTCTTTAAACCCTTAGGGGGCAATGGCTGGCTGCACATTAATGGGTGGTGAACAGAAATTCCCAGTCCCAGGGGCTGGGAGATGGGATGATAAAGGTGCAGGAGATCACCAGCCCCTCATTCCCTGGTATCCCCCTTGCAGTTCGTGCTGGCCATGGGAAACTACCTGAACAATGGGCAGCCCAAGACCAGCAAAACAACGGGCTTTAAAATCAACTTCCTCACTGAGGTAAGGAGAGCCAGGCTTGCCCTGTGCAGAAGACATGGAGATTGGGAACTCCATGTGTCCAGCAGAGCTGTCCTACTCAGAGCCCCTGAGTGCCAGAGAGGCAACTGTGCAGGGGGCTGGATTGATCCACGGGGGTGACTTCAGAGACACTCTGCTGAGGGTCTGGTGCTTCAGTGTGCTGAGGAATCCTGCCTGCCTCAGGCTGCCCAGAGCCCTGGCTGTGGGTGGGAGAAGATCCTCATCCTACATGGGTTGTAGTGGGACTCCTGAGGGGTGGGAATAAGGGAACAGCCCTTCCCTGTGGGAGGGGGCATCTCCACACCACTAATTTGGGCACACATAGTGTGTAAACATTAAATGTTCAGTTTAACTGTTAACCATGGAAGCGTGGCAAGCTGAGCTGGGAGTGACCGACCCCGAGTGTGTGTGAGCCCCACTCCCTCTGCGGGGGGGGATCCTCACTTGTTCTGCTTTGCTGCAGCTGAACACAACCAAGACTGTTGATGGGAAATCCACCTTCCTCCACATTCTTGCCAAATCCCTCAGCCAACACTTCCCAGAGCTCCTGGGCTTTGCCAAGGATCTTCCAACAGTGCCGCTCGCTGCCAAAGGTAAAGGATCAGAAGCAGCTGCAAGCTCTGTGTGTCCTAGCACTGCCTCTGGGTTTGAGTTGGGTCAGTTGTGAGCTGCACAGGCTTGGCAGGAGCAGGATGGGAACCAGAACAAGTGAGGAATGGTCCTGAGCAAGAGGAGAGAGTTAGGAAGGGATGAGCTCAGTGACAGGGGATGTGCCACCCATCCCACACTGCCATGCCTGGCAGTGCCTAGACAAGGCTCTGTCTCCTGCCCTGGTATTCCCTTCTGACTTGGAAACGTGATTCCCAAGGTCAGAGGTACCTTGGAAACGCAGAGAAGGCACAGGAGGTGGAAGTGCCAGGCAGTGGTCTGCCCCACCCTCCATCCAGGTGTGCAGGTCCCGCTGCAGGTGCCAGCACTGCACTGCTGCATTCACCAGGGGTGCAGGGGGTGCAGCACCTCGGGGAGGGGGCACAGTCCAGGCACAGCTCTGTCACGTTGAGCAAGGACCCTACAGCTCTGTTGGCTGCAGTAAAAACCAGTCACACAGATGCTGGAGTTGTTTTCCATCCATGGTTGTGGTGGTGTCACAAGAGAACTGTCAGGTGTGACACAGGGCCAGGGCAGTGCCTGTCCCCTGAGCTGCCCCTGCTGCAAAACATCCAGTCCTGGGGACAGTGCTGGGCCCCTCACAACAAGGAGGACACTGAGGGGCTAGAGCATGTCCAGGGAAGGGAACAGAGCTGGGGAAGGGGCTGGAGGCCCACGAGAGTCTGAGGGAGCTGGAGAAGGGGCTCAGCCTGGAGAAAAGGGGGATCAGGGGGACCTTCTGGCTCTGCACACCTCCCTGGCAGGAGGGGGCAGCCAGGGGGAGTCGGGCTCTGCTCCCAGGGAACAGGGACAGGACAAGGGGAAATGGCCTCAGGCTACACCAGGAGAGGTTTAGGTGGCATTTTAGGGAAAATTCCTTCACAGTAAGGGCTGTCCAGCCCTGACACAGCTGCTCAGGGCAGGGGGGAAGTCCCCATCCCTGAAGGGATTTAAAAGCTGCATGGATGTGGCACCTGGGGACAGTGCTTGGGTTAGCGGTGACTTTGGCCGTGCTGGGGAAACAGTTGGACTGGATGATCCTGGAGGGCTTTTCCAACCTAAATGCTTCTGTGATTCTGTAATTTTAAATGATGCATTGAATCTCTACAAAGCATGAGCTGCATTCCCATGGCACACCATCCCCTGCTGCTTGTAAGCAATTCCCTTGGGAATTAGTGCTACAGTGGATAAATAAAGGAGCAAATTCAGGCCTGGAGCTGTAAATTTCCACTTGAGGAAGGTCTGTACCTGGAGCTTTCCCAGCTGGAATTTGTATCTGGCCTAACTCCCAAATAACCCTTCTGTCACTGGAGGCTCCCAGCTGCCCAAACTCCTGCTACTGTGTCCCCCCTTGTCCTGATGTCCTGTGTACCTCCTGTTCCCTCCCAAGTACCTGTGTGTCCATCACCATGAGTCCTTTGTGCTCCTTTTCCTTGGCATGTTCCAGGCTCCTTTTGACACTTCTGGCATCTCTTGGTGCTCACACCAAGAGCTCCTGGCAACCTGCTGGTCCCAGCAGGATGGTCTGGTTGTCCACCCTGCCTGGACAGCAGGACATTGGTGCAGAGCTGTGCAGACAGACAGACTGACCACCTGACCCATGGCCATGCTCCTCATCCTTGGTGTGCCGTGGGAACAAACCTGGAAACCCAAAACTCCATCTCGCAGCCCTGCTGACCCTGCTCTTCTCCTGCAGTGAACCAGAGGACGCTGACAGCGGACCTGAAGGACCTGCACACAACGGTGAGTGACATCCAGATGGCCTGTCACAACATGCCAGCGACTGCTGAGGACAGATTTGCGATTGTCATGACTGTATCCTTCTGGGAAAGGGCAAATCCTCCACATCCCTCATTGCCCTCGAATAAACCATGGCAGTGCCTCTGTGGTTCCTTGCAAAGCAGCAGGGTTGTGTCTGGCACCGTCTCAGCGCTGCTGGGAAACTCTCCCCACTCTCAGCCAGGATGGGAAGCAGATTTGTTGGTGCCCCCCGGCTCAGCTGCCTCTTTGTGGCACAGCCCCAGTGTCACGGGGCAGGGAACGTGCTGGGACACCTGTCCTTGAGACCTGCGCTGTCAGGGACAGCTGAGCCTGCCAGCACCTCCACACGTGCCTGCACAGCATCTCCCTGCTGCAGGCTGGGCTGGATAAGCCATCTGATAAGACATTGATAAGGGACTCTGATCCCTATCAGAGCCATGGAACAGCTTTGTCCTTAAGCCAATTCCCACAGTCCTTCCTGGAGAGTGCCCAGCCTGCCATGCGCTCCCTGGATGACCTGCAGCACAAGGCCATGGAGGAGTTCAGCAAGGTGTTGTCCTTCTTTGGGGAAGACTCAAAAATGACAACTTCTGAAGCCTTCTTTGGCATTTTTGCAGAATTCATAAGCAAGTTTGAGGTGAGTTGAACTCTTCAAAGACAGCCAGTGAAGTGTCAGTGAGGTTTTTTATTTGTGTGTGAGTAGTGGGAGCGGGATGGGTTTCGTGCATACCTGTACCTGAGTAAGAGGTAATTTTCCTAAAGCTCATAAGGTGCAAATCGGCTGGCCAGGGTGGGACACTGAGGGACACCTCAAGCACAAGCCCCAGGGAAGAGTAATGCGATCCTGGAATGGTTTGGGTTGGAAGGGATCTCACAGGTCAGCTAATCCACCTCGTGCCAAGGGCAGGGACACCTCCCACCATCCCAGGTTGCTCCAAGCCCCATCCAGCCTGGCCTTGGACACTTTCAGGGATGGGGCAGCCACAGCTTCTCTGGGCTAGCTGTGGCCTGTACCCTGGACTTGCCACAGCAGCCTCACACTCAGTGCTGCCCTTTCTGTCCCACAGCGGGCTCTCAGTGACGTGCAGGTGGGCGAGAGCCAGCGCAGCCCCAGGATGACCTCCCCCCTCGCCTGGTGATGGCCTGCGGCCACCTGAGGTGCAACAATTCATTGCCAACAAAGTGCAATTTGCTCCTGTCCAGTCTGGTTGTAAATATGCTGCTGCCACCTGCTACCACCCAGCAGAGTCACGGACAGAGGGGTCAGGGCAGGTGGACATGGAGAAGGCACTGCAGGTGACAGAGGATGACGCGAGGGTGGCACGAAGGTAAATTCTGCACTGGTCCTGACAACAGCTTCTGTAGCACCCTCCACTTCCAGCAGGTCACTGAGCCAAGGGTTTCGCACCCATCTGGTGAAACCTCACTGTCCCATGGTTCCCAAACACCTGTAATTGGCACTGGCAGTCACTGGAGACCCTCCCCACATCCCCATGGCCACTGCCTGAGCTTGGGGAGCTCTGCCCCACCAGCCTTGGGGCCAGGCTGAGAGCCCAGCCAGAGTCCCTGGGAAGCCAGAGGGGGTCAGCAGGGAAGGGAGCATGAGGAGATGAGCAGGAGGGCGGCCACCAGCATCTGCTCATGTGGGACCCTGTGGAGCTGAGTCCTCTCCAGTCCCTCTCCAAGCCCTTCTGCCCTGGGGCAGAGCATGTGGGGCTGGAGCTGCACCTGAACAGACTCTAACAGTGGAGTGGAGATCACTGGAGGTGGCCCAGAAGCTTTAATCCCCTTCCATTGGCAGTAGCAATGGAAAGTAATAGGACCTTGCGGAACCCTTCTGGCACATCCATGTGGTCCCAAGGACGGATCCGGTCTGATCCTACCCAGCTCACGGGTCCTTCCTGGCTGTCAGCTTTGCTTAAAGCTGTGCCAGAGGCTGACGGATCTTGAAACCTTCCCAAGAGTGTAACACCATCAGCACGAGGTTATTGGAACTCGCCAGCAGACAGAAGCCCTGAGCATTTTGATGCCTCCTTGGAAAGCACAGAACCCCTCAGAGCCTAAAAATCAGCAGGAGTCCTCTGCAGCCCTGAGTACCGCTCCAAGGCATGTCAGAGACAGCGGGAAACTCATCCTCTGGCCTGCTCCACTCTGGAATCCTGAGAGTCCCTTTACTGTAGGACCGGTTTTCATGGTGAATATCCCAGGGGACTCCAGAAGGGTGCACGGCCACCTCCCAGTGTGCACATCCCTCACTGTGCACGTCCCTCTCTCCCCAAGGCCTGGCTGTTTCTCAGCTGCTGGGATTGCCCTGTGTCATCCCCAGGACGGAGGGACAGCATTCCATGGCCAATGCCTGTGCCGCCTACGGGTGCCCCAGCTCCCGGCAGCAGACCCACAGTGCGTGACTTTGTGAGCATTTCCTCCGTGCAAAACGCATCCATTGCCTTCCAAAGCCAGCCCTCTCCCACACCCCGCCTGTGGCAGCCCCGCAGCAAACCCAGTGTAGGTCACCCCTCCCTCCACCCATTGCCAGAGCAAGGGCTCGTCCTGCAGCCTCCGCTCAAGGACACAATCACCAACCGGTGCATTATTTATGGGAGACCTTATGACCCTCAAATCTCTGGGTTTTGGTATTTTTTTAAACCCTGCTGTAGAAAGTGAAGTATATTTTCACAAGTGTTCTCCGTTTATACAGCTTTAAGTGCCAGGTAGTGGGTAGCCTTGTGTTCCCAGAGATCCAGGACAGAACTATGCTCCCTCTGCTCCTCCTTCCCTTTTGGATGTTGCACACTGCATTCTGTTGATTTTTTTCTTTTTTTAAAACATATTCAGTATTTAAACCACTGGAGGTTCTTTTGAAACTGTCCTGAGAGAAGATGCTGTACATAGATTTTGCTACATGTTGTAACTTTCTGAAATAGTTAGAACTCCAATCCCTTTGGTATTTTTATGTGAATATTTTCAAAGAACCAGAACTTCTGGTGATATGATTTGATAACAGGACGATGTATATTCACAGTTCAGTCTCTACCCAATGCCTATGTGCTATTCCTAAAATAAAGCTACTGCCTTCTGCCTCCTGACTGCACAGACCTCTGTCTTCTGTCCAGAATTGCTGCTGGTGATGGTGTGAGGAATTCTGCATCTGGCACTTCTGCACTTGTTAGTATTGGCCCCTGACACCTGCAGGTTCTCACCTGGCTGGGCTGGGGCTGGTATGGAATCCCTGCCTGAAGGACCTTCCTGCACTGCAGCATCCAGGCTGGAGGGACCAAAATGAGCAGCAAATTCTTAAAATAGTATGGATTTTTAACTCCAGCCTTCAGAAGAAAACATTTAGTGAGTGCATGAACCAGTGAATTGTTTCCCTCTGAAAAGGAATTCTTGGCTGAGGTTCTGTCCTGGGGCAATTTATCTCCCATGACACTTGGAGCAGATATCTAGGAGCAGTTCCCTATCAGTGTTGTGATTTAGCTGGTTTACAGCAGCCTGCTCAAGTCCTGGGTGCTCCCCAGAGACTGGAGCAGATCTGTGCAGAGTTATCCACAGTGTCCCTTGCTGGGCACGTGCATCTCCTTCCCTGGAGACACTGAAACCACCTGCACAGGATCCTGAGGAATGCGCTCCAGGGAGCAGGGAGGGTGGATTAGGTGGCCTCTAGTGGTCCCATCCAACCTGACCCATCCTGAGATTCCGTTTGAAGTGCTCAAACCCTTCCTGGTGTTTCCTCAGCTCCCCTGGCCCATCTCGCCAGCCCCAGGGACCAGCCCAGCATGGCTGTAACAGCTCCCACTGCCCAGGCTGAGCCCAAAAAACACCAGGGAATGATGTCCTGGAACCTCCATTCACCATGTCCCACACAACAATCACATCATTCCCTGCACACTCCCGTTTTCCTGGGCTCTGATAACTTTCTTGCAGACATGAGGTAATTCCTCCCCAGAGCTGGCTCTGGTTGGGCAGTCTCCTTTGAGCCTCACACAGAATGCCTGCGTCAGGCCTGACCACAGGATCATCCTCACAGGAAAGCCTGTCCTTGGAAAGGAAATAACAACTCAGACAGCAGTGGGGGTCAGTGCAGGGAATGCAGCCATGGCTGCTCCTGCTCTACTGCTGCCACTTCCATCCTCTATCACAGACTGTGAAACTGTCCCTGAAAATTCTAGGTTACATTCCATACCTCAGATGATTTAAGGATTTCATTCTTTCCTGCAAGAAATAGAGGGGAAAAGACTTCAGAGAGGAAATGAGCAGCTTGAGTACAGTCAGGGTGGATCACAGTTGGGACACATTTGCGCCAGGCACCTCCAAGGCAAAGTGGAACCACCTCGGAACCCTCCCTCTAAGTACCTTGATTGTGGCTTGAAGGGCCATGATCTGTAATTATTCCCCAGGTGCTATGAAAGATGCCAAAGAGACAAAGAAAGATCTCAGCTTCAGGCTGGAAGGGCTGTAAGTCAGGGGAGAAAAGGTGGCATACACTGGGAGGCAGTACAAGACACCTGGTGCTGCATTTGCAGCCCTTGAGGATCCACCTTTAGGAAAAGCTGGGGTTTCCAAACCATTGCAGATCAAATTAAAGCATCTCCAATTGCAAGGTTCAAATAGCTTTAGTTATGTTCATCAGAACTGTGACTGGGAAACAATGAGATAAAATACAGATACTGTTTTTTTATGGAATCATCGAGTCCCAGAAAAGTTTGCACTGGAAGGGACATTAAAGATCATCACCTTCCACTATCCCAGGTTGTTCCAAGCCCCGTCCAACCTGGCCTTGGAAACTTCCAGGGATCCAGGGACAACCACAGCTCCTCTGGGCACCCTGTGCCAGGGTCTCCCCACCCTCACAGGGAAGAATTTCTCCCCAATATCACACCCAACCCTACCCTCTGGCAGGTTAAAATATGCCCTTAGCAGGTCACCTACACAAAAATTCCAGTTGGTAACAGCATGGCTGGGACATGGATTAGTCTTGTGAGGGGACAGTGCCCGTTCCCCATCTGCCCTCCCAGCTCGTGTGTTACCTGCCCAGCGAGGGGCTTCTCAGTAGTGCTGCTGGGGATCTGTGCTCCCCAGTTCCAGGGATTTATGAGCTGCCTCCTGCCACGGCCTCTCACTGTGCTGTGAGGTCCCCCTTCAGCATCATTCTCTCTGTGTTTTGTCCCTAATGGTTTATCAGGGTTTTCAGACAGATGATGCTGAAGACAAACCTCCAGCCTGTTCCCAGAGAGGGACTCGACTCTGGGATTAACCTACAGCCTCAACAGCATGTTACAAATCCCAGCCCACAGATGGATGCTGCGCTTTGGAAGCTCAGGCATAAACACAGGACTGGCTGTCAGCTCCTCCCTGTGCCACAGGCTGTCAGCTCCCGAGGACATCAGCCCGGATTTTTTATTGTTCTGTGTCACTTGTGTAGCCGCACAGATTGCTTAAGAGAATGGCACTCCGTGGAATTTGACCCGGGAGCCCTGATAGTGAAAATAATGCACTTCTCACCAGAGCCACAGGAGACCAAAAGAGTAACTTCGGTCAATTAGTTTAACTTTGACTATAAATATTCCTTCTCATTCCTTGTGACCCTGTTAACAGCTCCGCTGGCAAACCCCGATTCTCTGGCAATATTTAAGCTGCCTGTCAGCTGGCAGAGCCCTGCTGGTGCCCGGCGTGGGGAGCAGAATAAGACCCAGCTGAGCGCAGTAAGTTCCCTTTCAGCTTCTACCTCGAGTCGGGAGCTCTGTCGCGTTCGGGGCTCTGCTGGGCTGCTCTGGGCCCCGGTGGGCCGTGGTGGCTGGAGGAGGTGGATGGACCTGGGAATGCTTTAAAAAATCCCCTCAGGAGGCATTTAGAGTGATACGGTCCCGCCGGGTTACTCGAGAGCCACGTGGCCTGCGGTCCCCCCAGCCCTCCTGATAAAGGGCCGGCTTCAGCAGCTTCATTTCAATGCCATGGATGTTCCTTCCTCACAATCTCTGGCGAGGAAAGCGCCGCCGCCTGTGCCAGGCACCGGGGAGAGCGGGCTGTGAGCTGAATTCACAAAATGGGCAAAATTTCCACTGGGCCACGGCAGAGTCGGGATCTGGGAATCTGCTGCTTTTTCCTACCGCGGCCTCCGTGCTGGCACGGGAGGAGTCTGGCAGGCACCTGCAGCGGCTCCAGGAATGTCCCCTGGAGCGCATCCGGCTCCCTCTCTTTGCGGGCAGGTGCCTGCAGAGCTGTCCGGCCCCGGACACCTCTCGGAGGGACAGACACAGCCCTGTCCCCCGCTGGGGCTGAGCCCCGAGTGCCACCCGGCACCTGCGCGCAGCTGCAGCTCCGGCTGAGCCGCAGTGTGACCCGAGGGGGGCTTGGGTGATCCTTGTGGGTCCCTTGCAGCTCAGGATGTTCCCTGATTCTGTGGTTCTGTGGCCCCTGCTCCACGGCTCCTGAGGTGGAAAGTGTCTTGAGATGGAAGGGAGCGGCGGTGCCAGAGGGAAGTTGGAGGTTTGGGAGCGGGGTTAGCAGCTTCCCCAGGCTGACATACCAAACCCTGTTTTTCCTTTCCTAGTTAGAGGTTTAGCGTGCCAGTAAAAACTTAGCAGCAGCCAAGACACATTGGCTCTTAAAGCGGTAAGATAGCACTGATCTGGTCATCAGTGCCCTGCATCCCTGCCAGGCAGGAGCTCACGAGGAATCTACTGGGATTCAGGGGGTTTATAAGGCATGGAAAAGGCTCTGCCAAGGTGCTGCAAGTCCCCAGTCCCAGACTGGTGCTGGGATTGCTGCCCTCAACCAGATCATGGCTCTCCACCAACTTTGGCATTTGTGCTGGAGGCTGCTGAGTCGGGATACAACTTCCAGCTGTGGGAAGGCGGTGATGGGATGGCTCCTGCCACTGGGAACCCTTTATTTATTACCTGACCTTTGGTAAAGGGATGAGTGCAGCGGTGCCACAGAACACGGGGCAGGCCCTGCCCTCCTGAGCACCACACCACCTCCATCCTACGGCTCCTGCCACCCTGGTCCCTCTCCTGGCTCACCCACGGTGCCACCAGGGCAGGAGCGTGGCTGGTCACGTTCTGGCCAAGTCCTCGGGCCACAGGTGAGCTGAAGGCAAGTTCAGCTGCGGCTCCACACCTGGACAAAGGGTGTTGTGAAACTTGTGGGGCAGGAGGCTGCCCTGGCCCGGCTTTGCTGCCGGGAGCTCAGAGGAAGAACTTGTCCGACCACTTGTCATCCGAGCGTCCATGCCGGGTGCACCAGCACCCCTCGCCACACCTTCTTCAGCCTTTTGGCAGGGGGAGCCTATAAGTGTCCCCTTACAAGTGCAAGAGAGGCCAAAGGACCCAGCCAGACATGCAGGACAGGGACCAGCAGACACCTGGCACAGGAGTCTGGTGACGCCAGGACTGGACCTGGGGCTGGCCCGGCTGTGAGGCAGTGCTGAAGCTGGTGACTGCTCCTCTCTGGGGGAACGCTCTCCTCGGCTCAGTGGGGTAAGAGGAACAATCCCGAACCTGCTCTGTGCGGCACTCAGGGTTCCTTGGGGACCAACAGTGGCCACTGCTGAGCCAGGGACTGCCTGAGGTGGCCTCGGCTGCCATTCACCTGTCCTGCTCTCTAACTGTGGCTGAGCTGAGGGAAGGAGGAAATGGGAAGGAAACTGCATTAATTCAAACACCTGACAAACCTTCTTGCCTGGACTTTAATCTGCCCCTTATGCTGAGGGGCAGCACCATGGGATGCTCCAGAGGGCTCCAGAGAGCCCTTCCAGGGATCCTACAGTGGTGCCACATCTCACCATCAGGCATTGCTGGAGAAGAAAATGGGTTTTTATATTCCTTGGTGATATATTGCCAGTCTCTGTTCCTGATAAGGAGTACAGGACAGTTCCCACTCTCTGGGACATTGGCCTGGCTCAGGAGGAGACCCAAGTGCTCTGCACCAGGCTCAAGCTCTTGCTGTGGCAAAGGAAGACAATGCCAGTGCTGCAGGGCTGTTCATGCACTGTCACATCCTGGTGACTTGTGAGGGACACATTTCTGGCAGCAGCTCCTCACTGGGGCCAGTCCTGCAGTGCTGCCACAAAGGGACCCTCAGGCTGTAACCCGCAGCTCTGCCACGTCCTGCTCCTTCCCTCTGCCTGTTCCAGCTGTTTTCACCTCTAATGCACCCATTTCTCACCAGTTAGAAAATCACACAAGAAATCCAGCAACCCACCTGGCCTGCCTGCTGGCAGCATCTCCACTTCACAGAAAAGGAGTTGTGGATGAAGGCAATGACAGAGACAGGAGCCTTCCCCAGAGCTCTGGCACGAGCAGCACCTCAGCCAGAGCTGGAGCCAAGGAGCTGGAGCCTCCTGAAATCTTCAAGGAACAGTCATCACCTTCCTGGGGCTTTCCCTAGCCATGTCACCCATCCTTCCACAGGTATATGCATCAGGACAAAGGAGTGCTCAGCCCGCCCAGGAAGCCATGGATCCCACCAGCATCCCCCCAGCATCGGTGACACCCTCATGGGACGTGTTCCCCCAGCAGACGCTGGAGCCCGTGGACATCGCTGTGCTCGTGCTCTATTTCCTCTTTGTCCTGGCTGTTGGGCTGTGGGTGAGCAGACTCTTGTTAAAAACTTCGTATGTGCCCTGTTAGGCTGAAAAACGTGGCTGCTTTGGCCCCAGATTGTTTTGTTTTGGGTGGAATCAGGCTGCTTTTCCCTGGATTCAACTGAACAAGTGGAATGGGGGGGTTTACAGGTCCTTCTCGTCTCCTCAGCCTGGGACATGTCCTCACTGTCTCTGGGGAGGGCTGTCCAGGCCTGTGTTGGCCAAGGATTTGAGAACCCTTGTGAGGAAGAGGCTGTCTGAGTACAAAGTGTTGCTAACAATGATGTTTTGTTTATCCGGGAAGGAATTGCTGCCCTATAAATCACCTGTGCTTGTCTACAGGGGTCCTGAAAGCAGATTCCATAAATTAATAACATTGTCTATATATAATTAAGGCAGAAGGACATCCTTTGGCATGGCTTTTGTGACAGCAAAAGCACAGCCAGGCTGTCAAGAGGCAGAGAGGAATAACTGTTCCCTTTAAATGTGGTGCACAACTCTCAGGGTATTGCATGGATCATCTGTGGGGAAGAGGAGCCCACGAGTCACCCGTGCAATGCCAAGCATTCCTCCTGACTGCACCTAATACCCAGGGATTCCACAGTCCTTGTCCAAAATTGCTTACCTTCCTTTGTGACCTGGAGTGATTCAGTTCGCTTATTACAGAAAACATTCCATCAGGGCGCTTTGCGTGTGGCTCAGGGCATGTCCCTCACCCCCCAGGATTTCCCAGCAGCAACTGTCCTTCAGGAAACCCTTCTCCTCCACCTGATGACAGCTCAGAGTCTCCTGCTGGGGAAGTCTCTGGGTGATGCCCTGAGCTCGTGTTCCCCTCTCTGTGCCCGCAGTCCATGTGGAAGACGCAGCGCAGCACCGTCAAAGGCTATTTCCTGGCTGGGGGACAGATGGTCTGGTGGCCTGTGAGTACCCCTGTCCTCACCCTGCTCGTGGCCCTGGGATGCAGCCACACTGACAAACACATCTGCCCAAGCACAGCCCATTTCTCCAAGCAGGAATAAATAAACAAATGTTACTCCCATGTTTAGCCAAGGTCCAGTTTCATGCTGGCTTTTTTCCCCCGGATTTGAGGCTGAGGAAGTGGAGCAGATGCAGGGCAAGCCCCAGCCCTCACAAAACCTGGCTGCTTCTGGAATTTTCCAGAATTCCCTGGGGGTCCCCGCCATGGCCACAGCTTTGTGCTGGGCCCATCTGCTGACTGGAGTATCTCATCTGGGCTGGGCTGGTCCCTCAGTATGTGCTGATGCCAGAACCTGGCATTTCTACCTGTTTCCCCTACCTTCTCTGCTCACTCACAAGAGATTAGATGCTTTGGAAGGAGGATGGTCCTAAACATGCCCACAAATTGGCAGTGAATGGTGGAAGAAGACAGAGAGGTGCCAGAGCCACTGAACCTGTAGGAAAAAGAAGAAGGTGGCAGAGGCTGACAAGGATTTCATGTCCTCTGTGGTCAGAAGTGGGGTAACAACTTCGCTGTGCTCTCAGCAGGCTGAGAACAGTGCCCTGTGCCAGGGCCAGATCTGATTTCTCTCTTTCTCCAGGTGGGTGCATCCTTGTTTGCCAGCAACGTGGGAAGTGGCCACTTCATCGGCCTGGCTGGGTCGGGAGCTGCGTCGGGAATTGCTGCAACAGCCTACGAGTGGAACGTGAGTGAGGCACAGCTGGAGCCCTTCCCGTGCAGTGCAGGGAGACTCCAAGGAGCCTCCACACCAGGGCACAGCTCTGGCGGCTCCCACACTCCAGATCCTGGTGCTGAGCTGCAAGTCCCCATCTGCTGAGGCTCCGTGTCCCTGTCCCACCCGAGCGCAGCCTGGAGCACCCCCCGACCTTCCTTTCCCTTTGCTTTGCAGGGGATGTTCTGTGTCTTGGTGCTGGCCTGGCTCTTCCTGCCCATCTACATCGCCTCGGGGGTAGGTGTGGGCTGTCATGTGTGGGGTTTACTCCCTCCTGTTTCTCCTGCAGAGCCTGGGGCTGCTCCTGTGGCCTGGCTGGGGGTGACAGAGCTGCTGCCTGGGGGCTCAGGTTGCTCCCAAGCCCTGGCAATGAGCAGAGTCACTCCACATCTCAAGGAGATGGACGGAGACTCTCCTGTCATGGTTCACACAGAGCCCTGTGCCAGCATCGAAGCAAAGTCAGCGCTTGCTAGGAGCTAAATACCAGCCCAGGGCTCTTCTGCTCCTGTGCCCGTACCCACACAGCTCCATGGGGAGGCCTTGGCAGCTCTGGGAATGACCCAGGGAATATCCCACCTTCTCTGACTGTGTTTCTCCGTAGGTGACGACCATGCCGGAATATTTGCGGAAACGTTTCGGAGGCAAAAGAATTCAGATATTCCTGGCCATTCTCTATTTGTTCATCTACATCTTCACCAAAATATCAGTAAGTAGAAAAGCAGGGAAATGGATTGGATTTCATTCACTTTGAAGATGTGTGCTGAGCAGTGAGGCTGAGAAATGCAACCAGTGGCACTTCCTGGATGTGCAGAGAAGGGTTTGTTATCAAAACACCCAAGGAAGAGAAACTGTAGTAGTTTTGAGAACCTACACAAAAAAGAGTATCTTCTTTTTTTTTTGCTCAGTTAGCACCTGAATGCTTGTTACAGTGGGAGAGGAAGCTCCTGTCAGTGTCTTGAGCAATAGTCCATGGACAGGTGGGGCTGTGAGTGTGGATGTGGTGGTTGTTAAATTTTGCACCCCTGGCAGCTCCCTCAGTTTCTCCCCTTTGCACCTTTATTGCCCGTGCACACAGCAGGTGCTGTTGTGGCAGGATGGAGAAGGATGTAGGGGCTTGGACAGGGTTTGAAGAAATGTGTTCAGTCCTTTATTGCACCTGTTTGAATAAATAACTGAATCAAGCCTTGCACAACTCCTCGGTGGCTGTTCATTAACTGCCAGCCAGAGCACGGAACCGTGAAAACAGATGGATCCCTGCTGGGGTTTTTCCTTACATACAGAGTGGGACATGGTGTCCGACCCTGCCTTTGAACTTCCCGAAACTTTTGACAAGGGCTTGGAATGCCAGGACAAGGGCGAATGGCTTCCCACTGCCAGAGGGCAGAGTTAGATGGGATATTGGGAAGGAATTCCTTCCTGTGAGGGTGGTGAGGCCCTGGCACAGGGTACCCAGAGGAGCTGTGGCTGTGCCTGGATCCCTGGAAGTGTCCCAGGCCAGGCTGGACAGGGCTTGGAGCAGCTTGAGATAGTGGAAGGTGTCCCTGCCCATGGCAGGGGGTGGGATGGGATGATCTTTAAGGTCCCTTCCAACCCAAACCACACCAGGACTGTATGAAATGCAAGTTTTGGGGTTCAGATGGCACCCATGGGGAAGGCCCAACTTCTCTAGATAAAAGTGACCGTTTGATGGAATCTCTGAAAATGCAATTCCTGTGTTCAGACTGCTTTTACACCTGTCTGTCCCCCCGTGCTCAGCCCTTTGCTTGCCCTAAAGCTCTCCTAAACCCCAGCATTTTCACGTAGCTGCAGAGCTGGTTGGGCAGGGCTGGGCCCAGCCCTGGGGATACTTTGCTGCTGATCTCCCTGTCCCCATGGCAGCAGGGAGGAATTCCCGTGTGGGAGCTGGGGCTGTGGCAGCCAAGGAGCTGGAGGGAGGGATTTACAGGGATGTGCTGTGGGGGGAGATGCTGTGGGAGCTGTGGGGTCATGAGCTCTTCCAAGCCAGGCTGCTCCGAGTAAAGGGGGTGGTTTGGTGAGCTAAATGCATGCGCTGTGAGGGGCTGGGTGGTGTCACTGTGCTGGTGTGACTGTGCTGTTCTGCAGGTGGACATGTATGCCGGGGCCCTGTTCATCCAGCAGGCCTTGCACTGGGACCTGTACATCGCCGTGGCCGGGCTGCTGGCCATCACTGCTGTATACACTGTGTCTGGTGCGTACTGGGGACAGGACAGCACTGACCCTGCCACTGACCTGCCCTGACCTTGACCCAGGCCCTGCCCCGTCAGTTGAGACATTCAATTGTCCAAGGCCAGGTTGGACAGGGCTTAGAGCAACCTGGGATAGTGGAAGGTGTCCCTGCCCACGGCAGGGTTTGGCACTGGATAGGCTTTAAGGCCCCTTCCCACCCAAACCATTCCAGGATTCTGTGATTCATGCCATGTACTATGTCCTGCATTCCCTGCAGTCTGGTTTTGTCATGAGTATGGGTACTGGGGTGGAAAAGCAACTAAAAACTCATCTTTTTAGAAAAAATTGCCAGCTGAGAGTAAGGGGACCACCCTCAGAGGCCACCCCAGGTGGGTGCAGGTCAGCTCTGCCCTAAGGAGAAGCTCTGCCAAGGCATTTGCAGGATACATTTTCCTTGTTTTCCTGGGGCTCTCAGGAGGTGTGAGGGATTTACACCACAATGAGCCGTGTAATGTGGAAAGACTCCAGGCTTGGATGCCCTTTCAGGGCTTAGGAGTGGCCAAATGGAAAACAGCCACGCGCATGGAGCAAGGAGAAGTCCTAAACAAATAAAGGTTATTCCTTTCCCACTGCTCACCCCCAGTGATGAAAAATCACAACCCCTTTTTTCCCCTCCTCCTTTTTCAGCTTGGGCTTTGTTTCAGAGATTTTCCATGTATTTCCCGTACAACTACTTCTGCTTTTGGCTTCTAGTGACAAAATGGTGACTCATAATGACTCAAATCCTGAGAAATTCCAAAGTATCATTGGCTAAACTTCCCTGTAGCATGGACAGAACCCCCCAGCCAGGCTCAGGGCTTGGCTTGTGCTGCTGGGCAAGAACTTGTGCAAAGTGCAAGCTGCTTGGACAGAAAAAACCCAGTTTACCCCAGTTTGTGCTCTCTGCTCTCCCAGGTGGCCTGGCAGCTGTGATCTACACTGATGCCCTGCAGACCCTCATCATGCTCATCGGGGCTGTGTCCCTCATGGTCTTCAGTGAGTGTTTTCCTGGGGGTTTGTCACTAAAACCATGACAGAAACTTCTCCAAGTTAAATATTAGGGAGAAATCCTTCCCTGGCACAGAGTGCCCAGAGAAGCTGTGGCTGCCCATGGATCCCTGGAAGTGTCCAAGGCCAGGTTGGACAGGGCTTGGAGCAGCCTGGGGTAGTGGAAGGTGTCCCTGCCCTTGGCAGGGGCTGGGAATTGGTTGGGCTTTAAGAGCCTTTCCAATCCAAACCATTCCAGGGTTCTGTGATTCCATAGGAGAGGCAGCACCTCCTCCAGCCAGCACTGTCTGCTCTTCCCAGCACAACGGGAGAATCCAGAGCTGCTGATTTTTAAAAAAATACTTGTGGAGCATCCCCAACAGTGAACCAGAGACTGGAATCAGAGTCCTGGCCTGGGAGGATGCAGTAACAGCTTCTCATGACCCGTTTCAGGTTTTATTGAAGTTGGTGGCCTCGAAGGTTTGCAGGCAAAATACTTTGATGCCATTCCCAGCATCCGCAAGGAAAACAGCAGCTGTGGCTTGCCCAGGGAAGATGCTTTCCACATTTTCCGAGATCCTGTGAACTCTGACCTGCCCTGGCCAGGAGTTTTGGTGGGAATGACCATCCCATCCCTGTGGTACTGGTGCACAGATCAGGTGGGTCCCTGCTCGTTCCTTTGGTTGGTTGAATCCACTTACAAACCTGGGGGTTGTGGCCTCACCTGGACTGATTTACACTTTTTGATGGGTATCATCAATAAAATCTTATTTTACCATCAGTAAAACCAGATGCTTTAGTCCTAAAGGAAAACTTGATATGCAAAACTAAATATTAGTAATCATCTCCATGGAAAAAGGGGTAAAAATGTGTTTGTTAATCCCAGTCTATAAAGAAGTAGTTTGTTTGTTTGCTTTTTAACTTAATCCTTTCCCTCCTTGTCAACCACCTGTGAATTTCTTCTTTCACCTTTCCCAGGGTCTGGCTCCCACCCCTTCTAATGACACCATCAGAGCCAGGGACTTGAATCCCTAAGCCACCTCTTGATGTTCCAGTTGTGCTTTCTTGCTCTCTTATTTAACTCTGCTCATTTCAGGCTCTGTCCTGCTCCTTGGCTAGGCTTCTCCACAGGGTAGGAAAATCCCCAGTGCAGGAAGAATGGAAAATCCTAGGAATGGGTAGCTGAGGGTCAGGTTCTGAAGCACAGTGTCCTCTCAGGCTCGTCTGGAATGGCACAAGCAGTGCCTTTCAGGGCGGGGTTTCTGAAAGGAATCAGGATCCAAAGCAACAACCCCAGAGCCACAGCCAAGCTCTGTGATCACTCCCTGAGACTTCCAGAGTTCAGTGGAGATCAAAGTTGGGATCGCTCCATCCCAGCCAGCTCCTGCTGTTGGCAGCCAACCAAACCCATTCCTTCATTCCTAGGTCATTGTTCAGAGGTCCCTTGCTGCCAAAAACCTCTCCCATGCCAAAGGAGGCTCCTTGATGACCTCCTACTTGAAGATTTTACCCCTCTTTATGATGGTTATGCCAGGCATGATCAGCCGGGTTCTCTTCCCAGGTAAGTGCTGAGGGGGAGATCTCTTCCCTCCCTCTGGCTGTGCCAACTCCATGGAGCTGGAGCAGCCTTTGCTGAATAAGTTGAGAGATTCCAATGCATCAAATGCCCAACACATGAAGAAATCTTCCAGTAAGGAGCTGGAGGATGCAGATCCTCCCAGAGCAGCTCCAGCCATCCCTGTGCTGAGATAGTCCTGTGTCATTTGCTGGAAGCTCCCCAAGCTCTCCAGTATTTCCCTTAGAAAGCAGTTTGTAACATTCAGCAGAGGAACTTGTTCAGAGACACTGGTTTATTGTGGCTGGGAATGCTGCCTCTCACTCCCCACTGCTTATTTCAGATCTGGTGGCTTGTGCAGACCCGGAAATTTGCCAGAAAATCTGTGGCAACCCCTCTGGGTGTTCTGATATTGCTTATCCCAAGCTGGTACTGGAGCTCCTGCCTGTAGGTAAGAGCTTGGTCATGGTTCTGGCGTTGGTAGGGTTGGCACATGGCAGCCACAGGCACCTGGGAGCGAAGTTCAGAGAGGAAAATACTGTAGAACTGCCATTTCAGTGGAGTTTTGTGTGGGACAAACCTATCACTGTCATTTTAAATTGGAGCTAAAACCAGTTTTAAAAGTCTGTTCTAGCCCACAGAAGACCTCGAGGCCACCCTGCAGTGGAACTACTGAGGATTCCTCAGGGTGGCTCTACTGCTCCTTGTTCCCAGGACTCCGGGGCCTGATGATGTCAGTGATGATAGCAGCCCTCATGTCCTCCCTGACTTCCATCTTCAACAGTTCCAGCACCATCTTCACCATGGACCTCTGGAAACACTTCCGTCCTCGGTGCTCAGAGTGGGAGCTCATGATCGTTGGCAGGTGGGGAGAACTGGGATGAGCTGTATCAGTGCCAGACACACATCTGGCCACAGCTGCCGAGGTGACAGCACCCTGCACAGTCTCGGGGAGGACTGCAGTGGAGGCTTTATGGTTGTGAGACACCTTGGCCAGAGTCTCACACTGAACCACTGGAAAAGCAGGGCCTCAGCTCACAGCAATGGCCCCCTTGTCTTGCCCAGGGTCTTTGTGCTGCTGCTCACCGTGGTGTCCATCCTGTGGATCCCCCTGGTGCAGGCTGGCCAGGGCGGGCAGCTCTTCATCTACATCCAGTCCATCAGCTCCTACCTGCAGCCACCTGTGGCCGTGGTGTTCATCCTGGGCTGCTTCTGGAAAAGAGCGAACGAGAAGGTACCGACTCTGCTGGCCTGAGAGCAGCCCTGCATCCTGGCTGGATGCTGCTCCAACACAGAATTTTCTTGCTTCCCAGGGTGCCTTCTGGGGGCTGGTGGTGGGGCTGCTGCTGGGTGTTGTCCGGTTGGTGCTGGACTTCATCTACCCCGAGCCCCAGTGCGGTGAGCCCGACGGCCGGCCCGGCGTGGTCAAGTACATGCACTACCTCTACTTCTCCATGGTGCTGGCGGCCATCTCCACCCTCACCATGCTCGTGGTCAGTGTGGCCACCGAGCCCCCGGCCCCCGAAATGGTGCGTCACTCCCTCTGCTCCCTTAGCTCTGAATGCTTTCCAGGATGCCCCACGCTCCATCCCTGGGGAGAAATAAGCTGGAGATGGAAGCCTCCATTCATTCCTGATTTATGGTCACACCTGTACCAGTGGCCCCTCCTCTGCTCCAGCACCTTTGCTGCCATTTCTGATTTGGGGCCCAGAAATCCCACCCTGGAAACTGGTCAACAGTAGATTCTACCAAGAGCTGTTGTTAAGGTCAAGCATAGGTGTTTAATCCATGACAAATTAGCCTTTTTCCCTCTATTTTCCAATCAATTCCAGCTTTTGTCTCATCTTTACCAACTCTGTTATTAACTCAGCTAGGAACCATTTTTACTTGCAGAAAAGAGAAACCCAGGGCAGAGAGCTATCTCTGGAACAGGTTTGTGCCAGTTTGACTATTTTCAGTAGATGTACTGGTGCTGAGGCTGCAGGAAAGCACTGAGGGCAGAAAGGAGGAGCAGAGGGGCTTCAGAGCTCACACAGCAGCACATCCTCTTGCTTCAAGACAGGACTAACTCTGAACTCAGAAATCCCCAGAAGAGATGCCTGGAGGGGAGGTGTGTGATCAGTCCAGAGCTCACCTGCCCTCCCTGTAACAGTTTTTCCTCATCTCCAGCCTGAATCTTTTCAGCTTTATGTGCTGCTTACCCCTCTCTATCTGCAGTGCCATTGAGAACATCCCTCATAATGAGTCTTTTAGATATTTGAAGAAAAAGGTCCCATTTCCCACCTGTTGTCTCTTCTCTCAGCACCCCCATTTCTTTGAGCCTGCTGTCCCCGGCCACAATTTCTGTTCTTTTTGTTTCTTCCTGACCTGCTCTTAGTCTGCACCCAGAGATGGTCCCACACAGAGATGTCCCTTCAGTACAGACTTTACAGACTCATCCTTCCGAGGGGGAGGACAAACAGCTGTCGTGTTCCAGATAAATCCAACCCACGAATGGCCACGGCAGCACCCGCAGAGCCCTTGGCTGTTCTCTGCTCCCTCTGGGCAGGAGGGCGGATTTCAGCCGCTCTCCACAATCTCTCTGCGGGTGACCCCAGGGCCGAGGCAGTCCCTGAGCCCCGGGACAGCAGTTTCTTTAACACCACTCTTCATGCCATCAGATAAGTCGGCTCACCTGGTTCACACGTGGGGATCCTCCGCCCAAGCAGGAGCTGGCAGCAAGCCCCAGCCCCGCCGCTGCCAAGGACCCGGCCGCTCTGCAGCTTGAGCTGAGCACTGCTCCTGAGAATAGTTCAGATGATAATAAATGTAAGTGGTTGTGCTCAGTAACCCCACACCTCACAGCCCCTGGTGTTCCTATCGGCTTGGAACACAAGAAACGTTAGAACTCCTTCCTCTGGAATTCTGTAGCTTCAGGGCCTGCTGAAGGAATCATAGAATTAAAGAATCATAGAATATGCTGAGTTGGGAGGGACCCACAGGATCATCGAGTCCAACCCCTGGCCATACAGAGGACACCCGAACAATCCCACCCTTTGCATCCCTGGGAGCATTGTACAAATGCCCCTGCAGCTCTGGCAGCCTCGGTGCTGTGCCCATTCCCTGGGGAGCCCGGTCAGTGCCCCAGCACCCTCTGGGAGAAGAGCCTTTGCTGGATATCCACCTAACCCTCCCCTGGCACAGCTCCAGCCTTTCTCTGGGTCCTATGCCTGTCACAGAGAGTGGAGCTGCCCCTCAGGAGGAGCTGCAGAGCACAGTGACACCTGGCCTCAGTTGCCTCTTGTCCAGGGGGAAAGATGCTTTACCTGAGATTTTACCTGAGCAGGAGTTCAGTTTCTTTTTCTACTGTCGATGGCATTACAAAAGCTTGAAACAAAGGAGCTGGATAGGATACAGAGCCATGGCCATTATCCCATGCCAGTGACTGGTGCTGTGGCACCTGCTGCCAGAACTGGTTGGAAAAGGGGAGGGTGGAGGAAAACACAGTTATACTGATAAAATTCTCTTTCTGTTTTTCAGCAGTGTTTTCTGATCAAGAACCCAGAGCCCTGGGCCGAGTTCTTGGCAGATCAGTGAAGGAGGATTTGCATTTTTAAAAACTTGTACTTGTCGGTATTAGATACAGCCATGTGTAGAACTCCCTGTGCATTCTACAGCGATGATTCGCATCCCTTGTTTTTGCCAGGCTCAGCCCGTTTATGTAACGCTGCAGCTTTTGCTGCATGTTCCTTTGATCTGTAACAAGCTGTTGTAAGTTAATGAGTTACGGTGCAGCTCTCCCACCACTGGGAAGTCTCACACTTGTTGGACATGAGCATTGCCTTCCCAGCGTTAAATCATGTGTGTCCCAATGCACTGGGAAAATCCAGTTTAGAGGTGTGGCAGGGATGGACTAGAGCAGCCCTTGCCCAGGGAGGCTGAGGGGCACCAAGCAGTTACAGCTCAGTTTTTAGGTTTTGTTTATTGTTACTGTGGCTTAAAATGCTGGGAAAGAGCAGAACCTGCACTCAGAGCTCCAGGGAGGATGGAATTGGTCCTACAGCCCCCAAGGTGCCGACGGAATGGGTCCCTGTGTAGTGAGTGTTCATGTAGAGACCATGGATGTGTTTCTGTATCAAACCCTTTGCACAGGAGCACGAGCCCTTCCTGGGATTCGCTGTGTTGGACAGACTCTTCCCTCACTGCAGCCTCTCATTTCAGGTGCAGCTGAGGCCAAGGGGAGCTCGAAGCTGCTGAGCACCTTCCTGTGGCTCTGTGGGATGGAGCGCAGGCAGGAGAGCGCTGAGAGCGTGCCCAAACCCGAGCCCGTGCCTGTGGCTTCCCTGGAGGAGAAACCGCTGGTGAAACACGTCCTGAACATCAACCTGCTCCTCTGTGTGTGTGCCGGGGTCTTCCTCTGGGCATACTTCGCATAGCTGGGGGGATGCCAGGCCACACGCCATCAACTAACTTTAATTGGTGTAAATATTAATGATTAGCAGAGGATTAATGTAATTCTTAATGCTTTCTAAATTTTATTTCTTTATTTAAGAAGACAGACCCTCCTCCCTAATCCTTTCCTTATTTCTAATGGGGGCCTGGCTGTGTCCGGGGCCGAGCACTGGGCACTGGCACTGTCAGACCCCGCCTGGCACCAACCAGCTGAGGAAGGTTGGTTTGGTTATTTTAAATATTTAATTTTGCTCTTTGGCCTTAGAGCACTGCCTGGAATTCAGGAAGCCTGGATTCTCTTCCTATTTATGCCTCCATAACCAGTTACAACCACTTGACTCTCCTTTGGTTCAGCTCCTCCAGCCTTGAGGGACAAGTGACACCATGAGTGCCCAGAGCAGAGCCAAGGGCTGTTGTCTGGGCTCTGTTGTGCTTCCAGTTCAAGCCTGTTCAGCTCCTTCCCTGTGTGCAGTGAGTGCTGATGGGCCTGTCTGGGAGCTCCGGCTGAGTTACCATCACTCACGCTCCAATGGTGACGCCAACCAACACCAGCACCCAGCGTGGAACTGCCCCAAAAACTGGTACAGGGAGCACCTGAAGGACCTGAACCAGTCAAACCCACCTGAACCCAACTGAACAGCTTGGATTGCTTCTCCTCCTGGGCAGAGGTGCCCAGTGGCAGCCCCTCATGGCCTGGGCACCCACAGATGTTCTGGGAGTGCCTCAATGGAGAACCCTGGCCCAGGAGCACCGAGCGCTGTCACCAACTGCTGTCACCCCTGCAGCTGCAGGCAGTCTGGGGACCATCACCTGCCCCAGCCCCGGGGCCTCGTGCAGCTGCAGAGAAACATTAAAGAGTGAGAGCTGGTTCCTGCTTGCCTGGAGTCTGTGGGGATGGGGGGGTGCCAAGACCTCTGGGCCCATGCCCATGCTGGAGGAGGCTCCTCCTGGAGCCCCTCACCTGCCCTTGCTCCCTGCAGAGCCTGCTCCCACTGCCCAGAATTCATTAAATATTGCAGGGTCCTAGCAAACCTCACCCACAGAACCAACAGCACTGTGTGTGGAAGGAGTGACAACAGGCAGGATGGAGCAGGAATACCTGGAAACCTGCAGCAGCCCACAGAACCAGAAAATACTCTTCTGTTATACTATATAAAGAGAATTGGGGATCCTTCCTGAGCATGTGAAACACTGCTGGAAATGCTGGGGGAGAGAGGCGCTGCACAGTTTGGGGGATAAACATCAAAGTCAGTCACAAGACTGGAGTCTGTGGTTCATCAAACTGAATTTAGAGTTACAAAGATTTGTTACGGGAGGTGTGATGACAGACAGGAGTCCCAAAGTGCTTCCACTGAAGTCCTTAAAGGAAAACCAAGGTGAGCAGCCAGTGACTCTGAGCTACAGTCCAGGGGATCACTGTGACTTTCAGGACTCACTGGAAGCAACAAAACTAGAATAAAGATGACTTAAGTTGACAAAAAACCATCTTTAATTTTATAAATGTTCACCCAACTGCTGAATCCAAACAGCTGTTTCAAAGTTCTTTCAAAATTCAACCATTATCAATAAAAGCACAAATCCCATTTCCATGGTTTCCTCATGAAACAGTTGCCAGTTGCACATGAACAAAGCAGGTTAATACAAATAACTATGAAATCAGGGTAAGTACTGATCCTAAGTAGCAATGAAATGATTAAAGAGACAGGAAGTTCCTCCTACAGCACGACAGTCCTTCAAGGCACTGGATGCATCCACAGTTCCACAGGGTGACTGAGAACCAGCAGTCACCACCAGCACTGGGGCAGGGGTTTGGTTTGGTTTGGTTCATGGTTTGAGGGGAATCTGCAGCAAATCCGAGAGGGAATGTCCCTTGGGAGGCAGCTCCTGGTATGGGCTAAGAACTACAAATAAACTCTAACCGTGCCACAAGAAGAATTATGTCCATAATACAGACATGCACTTTAAATAACTAATGCTCTGCTTCTTATTCTTTTGGAATTTCTGCTAATACCACCTGTATCAGCACTGATCATGCTTCCTAGGCAAGTTCCTGCAGGAATTCATTCCTTCCATCCAAGAGTTTGAAAACCATTATCCAGACCCAGATCATTAAACTTCTTCTGAGGGCGAAACCGGAGCTTGGCCAAAGGTTGGGCTCGATTTTCTGAGAGGTCTTCTCCAACCTCAGCAATCCTGGAAATCACTGTCCCCACGATGCACCGGTCCCAACTCCACACAGTTCTGCCACAGTGCCAGAAGAAGCTTTTCCCTGTGAGGTCTGAGGGTTTTCCCCCCGGGAGAGGAGCCCTGGGAAGCCGGAGTGCTCTGGTCACAGCGCGGTGCTCTCCGTGTCATTGTCAATGTCCAGCATGAGGTGGTTGTGCAGCTCTCTGCCTGCCGGCTCTACAGGAAGCTCTGAAGGAGGGTTTGGAAGTGGCTCTGGAATACTGGAATTAGAGTCTGCACAAAAAGGGAACAGCAAGTTTAGCAGCCGGGCCATGGCCAGCTCATTCACTCGGGAATTCCTGGGCATTTCCTTAGACAGAGAAGGGAAAGCAAAGATCAACAAAGGCTCTTGGAACAGAGCTGGCCCCTACAGGCACAAAGGGCTGAGCCCAACTGAACAGCTTGGACAGCTTCTACTACAGACCTTGGTTTAGTCCTGGACAAAGTAAGAGGAACCCACTTCTTCCTGAGGAAGGGAGGACAGTGAGTCTGATTTAGGATCAGATTCCTCAATGCCCCTGGAGAGCTACTCTGGACTTTCAAGTCAAAACACTCAGCAAAAAAATTTGGCACCTAAATCATCTGCCAGGGAACACCACCCCTGACTCTGAGAAGCAACAGAATAAGGATGGTGTCAAAAGGAGGCAGAAGTTATTTAAACCAAATGCAGATTAAACCTCTCTCCTGTGTAAACAGGGCATGTCATGGTCTTTGCCTCTTCCAAGGCAATAAGAACTTTGTTCAAGGCAAGGTGTCCAAAATAGGACCACAAAATGCTGCATCTCTGGTGACTGACTGCCCTGGCAGATAGAATTATCAGACCAGAAAAATCCCTAGAAGCTCAAAAAAAAGGTAACTGAAAATCTTGTCAGGATTTTGGAGAGCTGATTTATAATATGCCATGACCTCCCTTACTGCAGCTGCTCCACATAGGAAGTAATTTAGATCGCTTAAATCAACAAAAAATCCAAATAAATGCCTTGTTTTCCAGCACAGGAGGTGCAGACAGGCATCCTAGAGAGACTGGGATTCATAACTCAAGCATGAAGTCCTGAAGTTAACCCAGAAGTTACTGTAGAAAAGCTCAAGTTGAAGGCTTCTGAGCAAAATGACCTGGAAGAGGAGAAAGCAGCCCCTGAGTGCAGCCTCCCCTGCTGCTGAGCCCACCACAGCCCACACAGCCTGCTGGGATCTGTGCTCTGGGACACTGCAATCGAGCAGCTGGAATTCCATCCTGCTCTGGCCTGGCACTGAGCAGGAAGTTAAGTCACAGAAGCCCAGAATGGTTTGGGCTGGAAGGGACGTTAAAGCCCATTCAGTTCCACCCTTTGCCTCAGGCAGGGACACTTCCATTAACCCACGTCTCTGCAAGCCCCTGGAGCAGCTACTCTGGGATGCTGTGACACAGGGAAGGAGCATTTGTGACAGAGGAGAGTGCAGTGACATCTGATACAGAGGGAGCCTCTGCATGGAACACACCAGTTCTGGATTTTCTGTACACAGAGACAGTACAAGGTGAGAGTGGCCAGGGAGACACCGAGAGCTTCACATTCTGCTCTCCAACACTTTAGTGGGTTAATGGGAACAGCAGCAGCCCCTCTCTGGCCATGCCCGAGGGACACACACAGCAGGGCGCTGGGGTGGGTTAGTAGTTAGCACACACATCATCAGCATTTAGCAATTAGCAACAGTGTCGGCCAATCAGGGGCCTTTTCCTTACCATTGCACTTGCCAATACAGTTCCTACTGAATGCTGGTCAAACATCTGGATTATTTAATAAAACCTTTGATTAGAATATTCTAGGGCTTCTTAATTTAACACCATAAATAGAATTTGAGGCATTATTAATTCCAGTACATGGACAAAGGAGTCAACAATATTCTGAGAACAGTTCAGAATTCCTGTTCTGTGATAATTATGAGGTTTGTTGGCACCTTAATTTCGGCTTCTGTTGTTCCCTTGTTCCACTCGTTAAGGTTCAAATTAAAATCAGCAATTGCACATTGTGAATTAGTGAGTCTGTAAGTGCTTTATGTGCAGGTGTGAATATTAGAGCAGATACTCTCATGTGACAGGCGGTGTTAATTCAGAATATTAATCCTTTAAAAACACACTGATCTGGAAAAGGTGGATGCTTTAGCATGGAGTGTACTGCTGGAGGTGAGCCTGTCACTTCAGCCCCTCCCCAAGGGGATTTTAGCTAAACAGGATGGATCTTCACCCGTTTTGGAGAGAATCCTTCCTCAGCAGCTTTCCTTTCCCAGTTTTCCCGCATGGCAGCTTCCATATTGCGTTTACAGCACACACCTGGGCCAATCTGCCATGGTTTGCACTCCCCTCTGGCAGGTGCTTGCCTTGCCCAATTCTAATGAAGCAGCCCCAGCTGGATGTTAATTAGAAGATAAGGACTTCTCCAGTTACACTGGGATAAAACAAACCCTCCCTGTCTGCTATAATTTAAGCAATTTCCTCAGAACCAGGAAAACCCTAAAATAAAAAAAATTAGGTTAGACTATGAAATACTTAAAAATTAAGTCTTTCCTTGAAGTTTGACTCATTAGCACAGCTGCTGCTGTTAATTTAATTGTAAAGTGCTGTCAAGATTCAGAGCCCAGCCTTACTTCTGACTTCAGCCTGGGAATAAATTATCCTTGTATTTTAAATATACCAGCAAAAGTATGATCAGGAAAAGTCAGTTATTTTAAAAAGCAAAGCTACTTTATAGCTTTTTAAGCAGCTCATTTACTGCTAGTTTCATCATGGAATCCCATAATGGGCAGGGACACCTTTTGCTATCCCAGGTTCCTCCAAGTCCTGTCCAACCTGGCCTTAGACACTGCCAGGAACCGGACAGCCACAGCTTCTCTGGGCAACCTCTTCCTCCAATTAACAAAAACCCCAAACCCAACCTATTTCCAACCCGACTTCTCAATCCAATACTAATTTCAGTGTCCTTGCTGCAAACAGACAAATCTTGAGCTAACTCAGGCAGGCAGCCCTGACTTGCCCAGCCTGCCGTGCAGTTGTTCCCTCTGGAGGCAGCTGCAGCATCCCAAGGCCTGAGCAGTGGGAAGTGGAGGTGAGGATGAGCTGGGACTGAGCGGACAGAGCCATTAGTGAGGCTGGGAAGCCAACGTGCCACAGTGCAGATGCTGCTGGGGCTGTTCTGCCATGGGTTTAGTCACAGCCTGGATTTTGCCAAATAAACTCCAAGTGGTTAAAAGTAACTGCAAACCTAAAGTGAGTGCTACATTAAAACATAACCATTAACCACCAAATTGTAGGAAAAATTGTATTTGCCTGCACTGAGAACAAGCCTGTTGGAAATGGGTCACTCATTACACCTGACTTGGGGACTAATTCTGAGGGCCTGGTGCCAAGTGTTACTTCTTTATAGGGACTTAAGGAATAACTTAATGTTCACAGGCTTACTACAATTACGCAGCAGAGGCCTTAAACCCTCTTGCAGACAGAATGCTATGTAGGGATGAGAACACAGAGTTGGCAGAGCACAATTCCAAGCGCATGTCCGAATTCAAGCTACAAACAGGAGCAGTTTAGCTGCAATTGCAGTTTTTGTGAGTACAAACCTTATTCGCAGTAACCATCCCCACCTGTGAAGGCATTGGGGTAGAGCTGTTAGGCAACAGAATTGATACTCTGCATTCCAACACATTAGTCTAATTCTAGAGAAGCTGCAGTGTCATGGGAAAGTTTCAACCATTATTAATTGTAATAGATTTAAAAGCATTAGTCTCCCACACTCAGTATCTCTTCCTTCAGAATTTCCCAGAGTAAGCAGCAACTCAGCAGGAGAACATTCCAAAATCTGCTGGTTTTGAATGGCCTCAGCAATTACATTTAAAAAAATAAACTTCATTAACTACCTTTATTAAATTAACATTATCCCTATCAAATTGGTAACTTCAAGCTTCATGAAGCTTCTGTGAGATTACAAACTTTCTCTTTACTTCATGATTGTCTTAAAACAAAGATTGCACTTAAAATGTGAAGGTCTACAAATATCGACCTAAGAAATACAGTTTAGAACAGGTGATTCTTCAGCTTCTAGATGTCCAACTTAAAAGCACATCAGAAGCCTCTGTTCTCATAAGGTAAAACATTCTCTGCATGTTTTGCCTACTAGAACACGTGTCAATGACCACTTTTGCCCTTTTCTTATCTCAGTATGTGCTGAAATCCACTATCCTTGGCTACATCTTCTCCCTCCTCTAAATATTTGCTTTTTGGCAACAGATGTACAAGCAGAATTGACTGCCAAGATGCTGAGCTGGAGACAGCCCCAGCAAGCTGCTGTCATGGTGTTCAGCTTCCAAACAGGAAAAAAAAAATAACAAAAGTTCATCTCCACTTGCCCCCAAACACTTCTGCCTCAGGAATGTCACCCCGGTGTGCAGAGCAGCTGGGTGGGCATTTAACTGGAAATGAGCTATTGAGTATTTTAACCGCGATTTGTGCTTTTCAGTTTCCCGCCACATTAACTCCCAGCTACAGGCACTATTTTCTTCACTGCCAGTCCCCAAGGAGACACCAGATAGGGAAGGATCCACTCACCTGTGACTATTTTGGAAGCTGTTTGCGTGGGATTTGCAACCATCCCATCTCCAGGCAGCTGAGAGGGAGGGTGAGGCGGAGGGGGGACACTGGGTCTGTTCCTGGGCTTGGGCACGGGCCGTGGCCGGGGCAAGGTGCCACTCTGAGGTAAACAGGGAGCCTGGCAGGGCTCCGGAGGCGCTGCCTGGGAGCTGCTGGGGTGCTTCCCCAGAGGGGGGGTGTCGGGCGGAGTCGGAGTCTGCGGGAGGGAGGAACAGGGCTGCTCTGGTCCGTGCTCACTGGGAGATGCTTGGCTGCTCGCTTTGGGCTGCAGGGGAGGAGTTGCCTGTGTTGGGGGCTGCGGGGGTGGGTGGCTGGGAGCTTGGATTGGGGAGAGGCTGCTGGAATATCTCCGAGGTGCAGAAACCTGGGAAGAGGAGGTCTGGGCTGCTCCGTGGTTTGCATGTTGAGCAGGAGGAGAAGAGCTTCTGGCAGGTGGTTTTGGAGAGACAGAAGGTGGCTGAGCAGCTGGGGAAGAGCTTTGGCTTCCTGGCTGCCCCGGTGGGGGATTGGCTGGTTTGGGTGGGGCTGGCGCCGGCTTCTTCACAGCTGCGGAGAGAAGAGGGGAGATTCCAGCATCAGGGACTGGGGGATTTTTTACAGCGCATGCAGTGACAGCACAGGGATGATGGCTTCCCACTGACGGGGAGTAGGGTTAGATGGGGTATTGGGAAGAAAGCCTTTCCTGTGAAGGTGGGGAGGCCCTGGCACGGGGTGCCCAGAGAAGCTGTGGCTGCCCCTGGATCCCTGGAAGTGTCCAAGGCCAGGCTGGACAGGGCTTGGAGCAACCTGGGATAGTGGAAGGTGTCCCTGCCCATGGCAGGGGGTGGAATGGGATGACTTTAAGATCCCTTCCAATTTAAACAGTTTTGGAATTCTGTGATTCCAAACCAAGCTCCAGAAGGAAACAATCAGCAGCACAAAAAATCCTCAGGTACGTTATCAAAATAAAATGGTGTGTTATCAAGTACAAACGTTTACTAATCAATAGCTTTTGAGAGAGTTTGTTAAACAGCACTGCTGACACTATCACCATTCAGAGAGTCCAAAAGTCACAGCTGCTTTACAGCCAGGCCTTGGGAACAAGCCAAAATATTAAATTGCTGTCTGTACAAAGGCAGAGATGCTGATAAAGTTATTTTAGTAGCATTTTTGCAGTACATCAAGAGCTGGAATGTAGTGGCTTGAAAAGCAAATAAACACACACCTCTCCTCAGGGCGTGGGGACTGGGACCAGCAGCATTCTGGGGCTGGGTGACAGAGAGCTGGGAGGTGCTGGGCGCTGCCTGGCCTGGGGCAGGGCCTGTCTGGCTGCCGTTCCTCACCGGGGGAGGAGTGGCTGAAGACGTGCTGTCCTTGGGTTTTGAGGTACTGGAAATTAAAAAGCCCGCATTAGAGATCATTGTAACATGCCTTGCCCTGGCTCACCTGTTCCATTACAAACCATGCTGTGGATCAGATACTAGGAAACAATTTTCACTGAAAGGGTTGTCAAGCCCTGGCACAGCTGCCAAGGGAAGTGGTGGAGTCACAGTCCCTGAAGTGTTCAAAAAACGTGTGGATGTGGCACCTGAGGACATGGTTCAGTGGTGAACACTGTGGCAGTGCTGGGCTGATGGCTGGAGTGATGGATGATGATGGAGGATGAGCTGGTTCTGGGCAGGGTCCCCTGCTCTGGCTGTGCAGCTGCAGGCTTCACTCATTTCTCTATATTTAGAGTCACCTGCAGCAATTTAGCCCTCAAAAGGACTGACTTTCACTTCTGCTGGCACTTTGCAATCTCCATTTTTCCAGATGCTCTTAATTGTGAGTACTTGCACAGAGGCTGTGCAGATTTTAAGTGCAATTTTCAGACACAACCCCCAAGGTTTCATTTCAGCTGCTTCTACCACAAAAGCCATCTGTGAAGGAAATACTGGTCTGCAGGGGATTTCCAAATGAGCAGGTTTTGTAAATATGTCACCTGTGAACAAGCTTTGTGCACAAGAGCAGTGCTGCATCGAACCCCATGGTGGGGTTTCACCATCAGACACTGAAGTTGACATTTGGAAGCGCGACAGGCTTTACACGTGGTTTGTCACAGCTCTCAGACCACTGAGGTGCTGAGAGTAAAGTGCTGCTTCCACCTCACAGGAGGAAGTCAGGCTGCTGCAATTCGCCTTGGAGTCCAGGGACACAACTGCAGAGCTTCAGTAGTAATTAAATAGCAAAAAGCCTGTGTACATACTTGTCCTAAAGAAACTAATAATGGAATACAATAACTGGCTGCCAGTTTTCTAGTAAGTAAGTCTGCTCATCACTAACACTTGCTACAGACAAATAAACAAACAAGACATATCCAGATAACATGTACAAGAAACAACAAACAAGAACAACAGGTTTCTAGTATTGCCACCATAGGTTTTGCTCTTTCAGCAGCAAACTGGTATCACCTGTGTGCACATCTCTAGAGCGTAACCTGGGAAGGTCAATGTGGGTAGGAGAAATAGAGTCTATATTTGTATTTTTCATCATCATTTTTTCCCCCAAGAATTCCATTATCTTAGAAAATGAATTCCGGAACATCCAGAACCACGGATGTTATTTTATAAGACCAATCCTGGAACATCCAGAACTGTGTGTGTTATTTCAGAAAACAATTCTGCAAGCATACAGACAGCAGGAGAGCTCCTGCACAGTACTGCTGCCCGTTCCCGACAGGGAGAGGAGGTGCCAGCCCCAGGTGACACCAGTTTGCTGCCGAAACCGCTGCCAAGCCGCTGCCAGCGCAAGTTGTGCCTCTTACCTGGCATCCTCAGTGCCTGGAGTTTGGGGCTGCTCTGCTGGGGCAGCAGAGAGAGCAGGGCCAGCCCCCGAGCCGGGCTCAGCCCCGGCAGGCTGGCAGTGCTGCTCGGGCCCCGCGGCCGCGCCGGGCTCGCAGGGCGGCAGCGGGGGCTGGAAGGCGGGCGATGTGAGCTTTCTGCTTACAGTGCCACATCGCCGCGGGGTCGCGGGGAACTCCAGAACCTTCACACCAAAGCTACAGAGAGAAGAGAGAGTGAACACAGCAGGCAGCCACCCCCAGGTGCTGCAGCAGCAGGACTCTGGGTGTCCCACCCCCAGACAATCCCTGACATGCAAAGCAGCAACAAGGAAAGCTCCACTGGCTGCACAACACCACGATGTTAAAGCTTCCACTGGCTGCAGAACACCGGGAATGTTAAGACATGCAACAGGATTTGGCTTATCCCCTCAGAGGGATAAGCTAAACATCAGCGAACGAACTACTCAATTACATTTGGAGACAAACATTGATGACAATGAGGTCAGAGCACTCAGAATTTCACATGTAAATACAGACATTTCCTTACATACCAGAGTAGCTCCTCACTAAATGTATTCTGCCACATGAATTTTGTTTCTATCACACACTAAGTTGCAGTAAAGATTCAAAAAAAGCTACTGGGTACAGGCTGTGATTTGGGGGTTGGAATGAGTGATCTTTACAATCCTTTTCCAACCCAAATCATTCTGATTCTATTTGTGTTTCAAAAAGAACAAGGAGAAACAGACCCCAACTCCAACAGATTTTAGAATGCGTACAGCATGTTCATTCTAGAATTTAATTTTATTCTTGTTGTGTTAAACACTGAATCTTGAATTGATTTTCTTCTTCCTCTGTGAGTGCTGACAAATTTGCATGTGGCTGGTCATAGCTAACAGGTAACAACTTAACATTTGCATCAACAGCTAAAAACAAGCACTTGAATACTCATGATGAGTGATAATAATGAACATTACACTACATGTTATATGGGAAACAGCACATTTTACTGGGATTTTTTAGCATTCTACTGCTTGCTGTGGCAATACTGTACCATCATCAACTCAGAAGTCTTATCATGAAGGCACCAGGTAACACCACCTCAGCTTATGGGCTTTGAAAGAGAAGCCATGGAATACCAGAAGTTAGAGACTGAGAGATGCTACTACAGACACTTCTGCTCCAGTGAATCATAGGCCCCCCCCCCAAAATCTGTACCAGGAAAATGGAAACTGGGAGCAGCAATATCTGCTTGGGATTTATCATGCATGGAGTGTAACTGGAAGGAAGTAACAGTACGTTACCTTTGAGCCATCCTCAGGCTGCAACAGGAAATAAATCACTATTGTTATCTACAGTATTTCCATGAAATTCCTCTCCTGACACCAATGAAAGTGTCCCATTAAAGCCTCCTTGGGAGAGGGCTAATAATGGACCCCTAACCTGAGAATTACACCTACCTTTCCTTCTTCAGCAAATCCCCTTCCATCACAGTCATGCTCAGAGGCCTCTTCCTCTCCAGTGTCCCACATTCATAGTCATTCCCAGTGTGTGACAAGTGATTGGAATTAACAGCAGGAACTGCCACAAATGCCCCAGACACATTGAAATCTTCATCTGGAAGAAGGACAGACAGAATGCCTCCTAAGACACACATATCCCAAGTGGTGCCTCACTGCACAAGCCATTGGAGGTTGACCTGGAGGGTAATATTAAATTCCTGAACTGTGGCAGGAACTCACCTCCAGGGAAGAACCAGTCTGCATGCTGAATAATGGGCTCAATAACTGCTACCACATGAACTGAAGTGGCTGCTGCCATTTCAGCAAGGGATCTGCAGGAGAGATTCAACGAGCACTTTATTCAGAGTTCCATCAAAGCAAGAAAAGTAAAATTACTTCAGATTACCTAACTAACAACTTAGGCAAAGCATGATGGATCAACTCCTCAGTACCAGAGAAAGAGCAACTGTGATGGACTCCAGACTATTCATTCCCAGGTTTTGAAAACACCCCTAAAAATCTTTCTGCCTCAAAGGACCTGGAGGCATGGGCTGAAAGAACACTTGAAATATTTTTTAGGTAAACAGTCCATTGCTGTGAATAGACTAAGGGATTTAAACTAATCCATTCTACAGCTTCACCCAGTTCTGTTTTGTAGCTTTCTTAAAAGAACTCACCCTTCATTCTTTGCCCACAACAAGTTGGGGCCCAAGACTATGGCAATGTTGCTTGGTGTCATTTTGTTAACATCACTGTTCTGGGCAAGCTTGGCTAAAAATTTGATTAAATACCTACAAAAAGGAAAGAACTAATTAAACAGCAGGAACTAAGAGCATTTCTCATTGAAAACAAGTAAATAAAAACCTCAAGAACTTGTAAAGAGAGCTCCCAACAACACAGAAGTGAGATGAGCAGCCTCTTTGCTTGGCAGCTGCCCAAGGCTTCTGCTCCAGAATCAGAAAAGTTGAACTGGATAACAAAGAAAGCACCTCCCATCTTAGCAAAATTGAACCACAGAACTATTATATTTCCAGCAAAAAATACTTAGATTCAGCTAGTTTCATGTCCTGTAATGGAAATTCCTTGGTTCTAGGAATCATCAGAGTTGGTTTTGTTCTGGTTCATTTCCAAAATGCAAAACCAAAAGGAAAAATGAGATGTTTTAGATCGAGGTGATATCTAAGACTGGAAACTACAGCAAAGAGCAGAGCATGACCCATAAGCAGAAGGGTTCTGTGCATCACTCTTTCATGACAGTCAATAGTGCATTAAGCTGACTGAGAACACCACCTATGCATACCCACTGCTGCATGAAATAAAATGTATTTTTATAAATCTCACTGGATTCGGCCAAGAAAAACACACCTGGATTAGAGTTTAGGTTAATTGCTTTAAGGTGCAAAGCAGCTGAGCTAAGAGATGTTCACACCTACCTGAAGTTCACACGGTAATGCTCAGGTAATCTGTTACAAATCCTCCATAACTCTTGGAGCTTCTTATCCTGGTCCTGAATACTGAAAGGACAAAAAAATGCCATGACATCTTACCTTCAGGTCAGAAATTTATTGTTTCTGCACTGACAAATAGATGCTGGTATAAATTTCCATTTATGCCAAATAAATGCACTGTTTTGTGCTCAGTAACCTGCTAGTTAGATCCCTGAATTACCTCTACCTGCAACAAAACTGCTTGAGCATCAATACTACTGTGCAGCCAGCAGCCTGAAGCAGCCATTATAGTACAATATGGTACAATACAAAATATGTATTTCACCACATTTTGTGCAATTTGTATTAAGCTATTTATAATTTGAAATAATTTGTTACGCAAAACACCTGTTAGTGCAAAAATACATAACTGTGTGAGCTTGGTTATTTCTTTTGAATTCATCTATGAAGAATCAAATGTGATAAAAACATGCAGCGTGATTTCCTCTATGCCTATTTTTGGCATGCTTACTTTGCAGCTTGTGTCCACTCCTCATACAGGCTGTAGGTCATGAGAGGCTCTGGCAGCTCCCGCAAATAGGATTTCAAGGCACCTGCAATGCAGACAGGGACAGGTTGGCTCCTCAGCCACCGCTTTCAGACTTCAGGGAAAATTCTGCCCTCAGATTTGCAGTTTTATCTGTGCAATAGGTCCCAAGTACCAGGGAAACGCTGGCAAGACCTGACACTTGCACAGTGTAAGTGCTCAGATCTTAGCACAAAGGGCCTCTCAGTAATTAGTGCAATTTGACAGAAACATGTGCTGTAGAACTCTGAACCATCTCTTCAGGACAAAGAACTTTTAAAGACTGTATTGAAGGTCTACACATGGCTCTAATCTGCATTGACCATGTTAACACTCTTGTCATGAGAGGAAATGTGCCAGCTGGGTCATTAGGATCACCTGAATTTTACACACCATTGTCACAAATACATCACGTGTGATCAGCACGGGCACCCTACACTTACCTGTGTCAAATTCTGCAGTAAACTTTCAACTGATTTTCACTTTTCCCAGTTTAACTGTGGAGATTAACACCTGAACAGCATGAAGCTGTGTTGTATCAATTTACACCTGGTTTGTATTCAGAACATTCCCAATACCTGCAACAGCGTGGGGATCTGAGTAAAACTCATCAAGCTGGGAAGTGGAACAGTCCAGGGCAGCTTTCAGCTTTTTTAACTTGGAGGCTCCAGCAGCAATTCTGAACAAACCCTGCATCACAGAAATAAAATGTATTGATTGGTAACCACACATTAGCACAAACATGGAAGAGCACCAGTTTTACAGCAGCATTTCAGAACACTTCAGGTTTGGTGCCTTGCCCTGACAATATTTTGACCCAGCTGGCCCTTCACATGTCGTGTCACTGTTAGCTGACCATGATTTAGTTTCCTCCCATCCGTGGCCCATCCCTAATTTTCATGGCACGTGCATTCATTTCCAAGATACTTCAAACAGTGCTGAAGGTTATTCTGTTGCAAAACATTTACCAAGTACATTAATGAACTAATTACTTAAGCAATGTGTTAACAGACACCAGTTCATGAGCGTGACTGGGCCCTTTTCCCCACCCTTCTTGGCCTGTGATCTGGAATTACCCACCTCCTCTCTCATCCCTGTTTCCAGGAGCATCATGACACAGGCTTCAATAGGAACTGCGATTTCCCGCCCACTGCGCTTGAGATGCTCTTCCAGGGGAGTTCCAAAAGCTGGTTTTTCAGTCCATTTGTCTAAGTTGGAGAGTATCAAAACACTGAGCAGAATATCAACCAAACCCTTGAATTACAGCCCAGGCAAGAAGAGAAGAAAGCTTCTAGTATAGCACAGAAACATTCAGACTACAGTGGGAGTTTTACAGCCCTTGATTGGTAAAGTCCCTTGGATCATGAGGAAAGAGAAAATGAGGCTGCTGGTGGTCAAGAAAAAAATACTTCTGCATCTTTCTGAATGGAATATCACATACAAATTCTGTGTATAACTGGAATTACAAATAACAAGCCTTAATGCAAGTGCCAGCACAAGGCTGCACATTCCAGTAACACTGATTTGGCTCCAGTCTCCAAGGACCAGTGAGGAAAATTTTGTCCAGATTTCATGACTTGGCCTGATTTTTGTTTTAACTGTATTTAAGGTGAATAAAAACTGTGCTGTTAATAAAACGTTTATTCCTTAAATTTGATTCCTTAAATCAGCAAATTACAATGGATGTTAACAGCCCCAGTGTATCACACCAGAACTACCATGGTAACAGCCCAGCACTGTAACATCCAAATTTTCAATTTAATTCTTCAACTCTGGTTTAACTCAAATTGGCATAAGTTTCTCCAAATTGAATGTGAATTTCTTCTTTCCTACAATTTACGTTCTGACCCATTTCTGCTGTCTTAACTGAAAAAAATGCAGATGTAAAAGGTTATTGTTAGTACAGATGTGTTATTTCTTTTATGTGGAAAAGAGGCCAAGAAAGACAAAAACTTCAGAGGACTTCAAAGAGTGCTCTGAAGGCAAAGTGTTTCTGCGAAGGATTTAATTCACCCTTTTTCTTTACAAAACCACATCAATCACATCCCTTGTACAGTTTTAGTGACTCTCATTCATTAACACGCCATGAGATGCACATGGCATTTCCCAACTTTTGCAAGTTACAACAAACATTTGGAAAAGAAACCTCAGTAATTGTTCAAAGTCACAGCTCCCATCCCTGGAAGTGTCCAAGGCCAGGTTGGATGGGGCTTGGAGCAGCTTGGGATAGTGGAAGGTGTCCCTGACATATCCCCAAAGAACCTTCAGTACAGCCCTACTGAGCCCTGCTGCTGTACCAGCATCCCCTCCTCTCCTCACACTGACAGAGTACAGATAATCCACACCATCTTCCACAATGCTCCTATTTATTTATGTATTGAATTGGTTCATCTTTTACAAGCTTCATGTGGCCCACAGCTGAAGATACCCGAGCCTTGCTCAGCTCAGATTATATTTTTCCTCAGACTCTGTTCACCTGTTTCTCCAAGGACTCAGGGACAGCACAGCCAATATTTTGGAAACTAGTTTCCAAAACACACAGTGCATCTTCATCCCAAATTATCAGTGATACACCTTGAAGTCCCACCGACAGTGGAAGCTTAGCAGCAGTTCCAGCTCTTCTTAGGGAAGAAATAAAGCTGTACAATTCACTTATTTTAACTGCCAAGAATCAGCACAAAACCCCAAACTCTCCATTGTCCAGCAGGCAATACACACTGGGAAAGAGGACTGCACAAAATGAGGGGAAAAAAACCCCAACAAGCTCCTTAAAATACATGGAATTTTCCTGATAATCACCTGTAATCTCTCAAGAACCAAACCACAACACCACTTGCATTGGCCTAAAAAGCCAGGTATGACTCAGCAAAAGGGCACAAGGAAAACAGGTAAGCAAATAGAAAAATCCTTCCTTTACCCTCCTAGGTATCAGAGAGATCCTTAATATTTTATTAGTGTGTTAAACATGGCTGGAGAACTCCAGAGAACACGAAGATGAAATTATGTTTGGGAATGTAAAATTGTTAAGCAGATCAAAATGGCCTTACTAAATCAGTCTGCATGCAAGAGAATCAAGATAGAGGAGGAGAATATTGTGCATAGGTGGCACAGGCAAGGAGAAGCATCAGCCAGAGCACAGGTTACTTTACCTTGATGGGCTTGAATTTCGGGGAGGACCTTTTCTATGACTGCTAATGCTTTTCTATGGTAATCTGCTTGTGCTTCTAATAACTGAGAACAGAAGCCACATTTTAAAAACAAAAAGAGCATTAGCTTCTGATGAGCACATAAGACTAAAGGTTTAGCACACAAAATGTCATCTCTGAGAACTGAGTGTCTGTGCCCAGCTGGGCCGAACCAGAGTCCCACTGCCAACACTCACCATAACAAAGCAGCGGGCGTATTCCCCTTCCTTGGACACGAAGCTGTACATGTCTGCAGCCAGCTGATCCTTTGGGAAAAATGCAAACCAGGGCAGCAGATTTACTCATTTCAAATTGTACAGAAAAACAGATTTACCGGGTTTATTTTGCCTGCAGGAAGTTTGAACTAAGAAGCTATAATGCACCTGCTCTGCTCCGTGTGTTCTTCAAGCAAAAGAAATTCAAAATCTTAACTCTGGTTCATCCAGCAAAGCAGTTGCCCCCTTCAGTCAAGAACATATTGTCATTCAATCCAGTTATTAATAGCACTCAGAGACAAGTACTAATAAAAATGGTTTCAGTTCTCAGTACTCAATGGGGTATTTGCTGTTGAGAAGCGAAAACGAATGTGAACTGCTCAGAGCTGTGACAGTCAGCATGGCCCTGGGATGTACCAGCTTTGATTTCCTCCAGGTGCCTCCTACTGCTCAGCTGCTCCACGGCTTGGAGCACCCAGACACCCTAAACATTCTTCCATGACCAGAACATAGCTGTCTCAGACTGAAACTGAAAATAATGTCAAATACTCAACTTAGAAAAACTCTGGACGGAGTTCCTCATTGAATTAAAGCAATTCAGAGATCAGCTGGCATTAAAACACCCCTGGGACAGGCAGTGTCACAGCCACATGATTTGCAGCTGCACAGTTGGGCAATTCCATGGGAGGTGTGGAAGGACACTTATCCTGTCCTTACCTTGCACTGCTCTACTTTATTTCCAGCTTCATCCATCTCTTCCTTAAGAGATTCTATTTTTGAAGGATGCACTTGGAAATTTGTTCCTGAAGTCTTGTGGGCTTGGTTGTATCTGGGGAAGAAAAGTTTCATTTGGTGAAAAACAATATTCAACCAGAATCTGCATTTATGGCTCCCTTGGGATTGGTTTCTTTCGACAGGAAACAAACCCACAGTTCCAAAGGTTTTCCAACAGAACTAGAAGGTTCAAAACACACCATTCATGACAAGCTGACATAATCCAACAACTGTAAAAATCAGAAGGAATCCTGCATCTGCCACAGTCTGTAACATGGGTGTAGAATATGCTGGAAATGGCTCCACCAATGTTCATGGCAGTTTAAAACCATTTAAAGGCACTCAAGAGTGAGATGAACAACCCAGGACTCTCCCAATGACATGGTTCCATACAAGGCTGTAAAAGCACTTGGTGTGGTTACACAATGAGATTCCTACTCCTTATTTAAGCTGAAAAACTTCAGTGATTCCTCATTTAAGTTGAACATTTAAATGAACTGGAAGTAAGATGAGTAAATGAGCTTCCAACATTTTTCCAATTATATACAGGCATGTAAGAGCTCCAAAATCTTGATTCTATTTGGATCTAGCAGTCATGAGTCCTTTTCTGGTGTAACCTAAATGTAAGTTTGTTTTTTTCACCTATTACCAGCTCACAGCAGCATTTCAGAAGCAAGTACCAGATCAGAGCAGGTGCCATGAGATGCCAACAAAGAGTTCACAATAGAATAGAAACAGAAAAGCACAGACTAGAAAAGCACTCAGTAACTAAAATTCTCTCCTACCTTCCCCTCGCAGAATCCCAATCCAGCACCAGCTTTGCAAGCTGCTTCCTCTGCTTCTGAATGTTTGGGATCTCTGTCTGAAATGAGAATTAGGGGCTTACATTCAATTTTAAATTGTGCATTGCAATAAACTACATGTTACAGGTTTCATATCCACTTTCCACCACTAACACAGGGCTCCTTAAAGCAGTTTTTTAATAGCAGCAGTGAGATAAACCTGTTTTTGTCAGTTTATGCATCACTCCAGATGTGCTTCTCCTCTCAGGCTGAGCTGTCTCACCTCTGTCAGTAGGCACAGTGGGTCTATAACTTCTCTTTCAATCTGTACTTCATGCTGGGAGAGCTCCATTGCCAGCTTATTCTCTGCATCCCCACAGGTATCCAGCATTTTCCTGCAAGAATTACAGGAAATTGTCATGGGGGTTAACACTATGGAAGAAGAATTCAAAGCAGAGCAGAGCTTTGGAAAGCTTTGTGCTGTATAAAGCAAAGCATCCCTTCATGGCCTAAACCCAATTTCTCTGTGCTGTCTTGGAGAAATCTGGGATAGGCAAGTGGTGTTATTAAACCTTTGTCTTCTCAATTCCTGAGCCATGACAACACTTTTGGAGGCTTTTAAACATCCAGGTGATTATACCAGCCCTAAGGGCACAGAAGTCAGTATTTATTTCCAAGCCCATCCTTCCATCTCACCAGATGCAGGAAAAATTGCTCAATACAGTATTTCATTTTCTCCTAAGCCCCTTTATTGTGAAAGTCTTAACACCCTAATGCCCAACAATCCCATCCACAGCAGTCTCAGGCTCCAAACCCATGACGTGACCTTTATTTTATGCTTGCTATAAGGAAACCCCCTATTCCCTAAGATTTTTAGCCAGGTTTAAATCTCCTGCAGTGGTTCAGGAATATGCTCTCAAAGGTTTCTAAGGTCAGTCTCCACTGACTCCATAAGAATTCCCACCAGCAAGGACAAAACCCACTTGCTCTAGGAATTCAGCACATGGAGGTTCATTTGTTTCAGCCACTTTCCTGTAAATTGCAAATAACCACTTGGCCAGGATAGATAAAGTGGGACTACTTTAAACTAGAAGCCATTAATGCAAATTGACGTTTAAGTCGTCAATTCAAGTCTGCAGAACGCAGTTTATAATACAATAAAAATGCAGTTTAATTGTAGAATACACAACATTTTATAATTCAAATGGAGATGATAATTCTGCTAATCCACAAAGAGAAAAGTCACTTTAAAAGCTTTTATGATCATAGAGAATCAGAATCCTCTGGAATGCAATTCAGCCTAAAACTTGTCCCCAAATCATTCCAGAAAAACTGCTTGCTCACTGTTTCTCCCTTTGGATTAGAAAAAGAATCTAGAAATATTAAGTTTTATTAGACTGAAACCAGCCTTTGTGCACCCAGAGGCTCTAATTAGAGCCCTGCAGGCAATAAGATGTCAGACTGCAAGTCAGAGAAAAAGGCAAACACTTACCCCAGCAGAGTTTCATCACTCAGCTGGATGGATCCTTCTTGCATATTTTGAGCCAGAGCTGTTAGAGGAAGTTTTTTCTATGGAACAGAAGGAACAGTGCTTAGCTTAGTGCTGCTCACTCTTTCCAGCTTCCCCAATACATCCCCTCTAAGGTTTTTCTCCTCTTCCATATGGTTTCTATTACACACACACAGCTCATTCTTGGACTTGAAGAAAATGCCAAGTCACAAAAAGTTTCAAGCCCCAAGCCTCCAGTTCTCAGATACTCTGAAAAGCACTTTCTTCTCAGTTTTAGCTGGAGTGACTGGCCCAAAGTGTATCTCAACTACTGCCAAGGAGAGATAAACAGCTTTTTAAGCTGAGATTTAAGCAACCAGCTTGTCACCTCTCTCCCCCAGAGGTCTTGTGTGCCCCTGCTTTCAGGTCTCTGATACTCAATAAAAAAGGAGAAAATGTGAATGTGAATTATTTCTGCTTCTGATGCTTTAAGAAAACTCACCTATGGCTTTGCTAAGGAGGAGCAGAGATCAAATGTGTACAGAAAATCACTTCCAGCCAATTGGAGGTGTCAGTGTCTAAGGGCAACCCTAGATGTGAGGAGCTGGGTCAGAGCTGCAGATTATCTTCCCCTCCTGGCTGGGTGTCACGAGAGCTCCAAGCAGTCAGCAGATTGCAGGGACAAGAAGTGTCCTGACACGGCTGAGCTACTCCCAGGTTGTGCTGTGATGTTGGATGGGGAATGCCAACACAGGAGCTGCTCCTGCAGAGGTTTGCTCCCTTGGCTGATGGAGGCAGAGCAGCAGAGTGGGAGGACAGGGCACACCAGCTGTACTCACGTGTCTCTTGTCAGGGTCTGTGCCATGCTGGCCCTGCAAACAGGCAATCAGTCTCTTCTGGGCCAGGTGGCACACGGACCTCACGGCATCCAGACGCCTCTCGATCTGCTCAGCCCCGGCAGAGAGGGGAGGAAGAGAAAACAACACAAAAACCAGAAGTTATTTCCCTGGCCTCAGCAGAAAACCTTCCCCCTGGACCACAGTTCGCCCTGGGTTGCAGATTTCTCAAATTCTCCAGCTTACAAGAAGTGCAGCTGCTTAGCAGAAGTGCCTGACAGCAAAAATGCTTGGGGAGAGATGGAAATTGGTTTTTTCCTCAGTGGCCTAGGAATTCAGTCAGGGCTCACAGCACTGGAGAGCGGCAAAGGGAGAAAACATTGCCCTGCTTGGCATCTCAGCACAAGGGAATTAGGGTGACACTTGTCATCAGAGATGAATGGCACATGCAGGTATCTAGGACATGAATTTAGGGAGAAAACGTTGGGAAAACTTGTAATTTTCACTGTGACCTTGTAAAGCAGGTGCTGAAGACACATCTGACAGCTCTTTGCCACTGTAAAACCTGTACTCCAAGCTCCTGTGCGTCCTTCCCTGACTGTTAAACACAAGGACAAAGATCCCACATGCTGAGCAAAACAGTGTTTTCAGGGAGAGACTACTAGGATTCAAACGGGATATGGAATTAAAAAAATAGGAGTCAAAGCACAAACAAACGCTCTGTTTATCACAGTCTAATTCAAATATGGCTTAATACACACCCTGTGAATAGGACAAATATATACATGATAAAGTGTTCTTTTAAGGGATTTTAAGCAAGGAATTTGGACTATTTTATTTCAAAGAAAACCAAAAGCAAACAAAGTGATGAGCAGTGGGACAGAACTGCTCATGGCACTGAGCTCTCTGCGCACAGCACCCAAAGAATGCTGTTTATCTGCATTTTGATGACTCACCAAGAATAACAGGAGGCCCTTTGGAATGGATTCTATTTAAAAAGCAAGGGGAAAAAAAAAGTAGATTTCATCTTTAGAAATAATCTGAACAGATTCCAGTTTTTGATACAGCTCTAAAAGCACTTTTATTATATTTTCAGGAGGGCAAAATGAACCCAAGTTGAAGTGCTCAAAAAGCTCAGTAAAAATCTATTGGGGTAGCATAAGGTGCAGACAAACTGCCCAGGGACTGCTCTAAGAGCACAAGGCTCTGCATTTTATCTACAGCGGATGGAGCAACAAATTCAAAATTAAGTCCAGGTGGAAAAAGTCCATATGGAGATATGAACAAGCAGGTATTGTCTGTGGACCACTGCTGCAGCTAAGATTATTCACTTCCTTTGTGTGACTTTCAAAATTAAATCCTGGAATGCTTTGGGTTGGAAGGGACATTAAAGCCCATCCAGTGCCACAACCTGCCATGGGCAGGGACACCTTCCACTATCCCAGACTGCTCCAAGCCCTGTCCAGCCTGGCCTTGGACACTTCCAGGGATCCAGGGGCAGCCACAGCTTCTCCGGGCACCCTGGGCCAGGGCCTCCCCACCCTCACACGGAAGAAACACCACCAAGGCATTCTAAGCCATCCTCTTGTTATAAAGAATTCATTTTTGCAAGGTCACGTAGTCAAAACTTCTAAAATACTGAGCACAGGGTTTTCACACCGGGAGCTCGGTGGCATCCCGGACCTGAGCCACCTCGCAGACCGCAGCAGATCACAAAGCCCGGGCAGCCCTGGAAGGTGGCTCATATTCCTTGGAAAGGCTCTGGAGCACACACATTCCAAACAGTCTCTTTGCAGGCAGCCTGAATTGCAGACTCTGAGGGCAGATGACTGATAGGAGGAACGTGAGCCCAAAACTTCACAGTAGTACCCTCTCCTCTTTGATCTGCTTTTTAGTGCAAAGATGTCAAGAAAACCACAAAGGACATTAACCTCCTTCAAGCCACCTCTGAACTGACAATGTGACCCACAGGCCACGATGTCTGTCCCCTCAGGACATCCCCAGAGTACAGAACATCACACAATTGCTTTATTATCTAGCACAGGGCTGTGCCAGAAAGTGGGGCCATTGTAAAGGCCTTTTCAGTACTGAATTATGTCCCTTGTCTTCAGATAAAACACACTGAACAGACACTTGAAATGGAGCACAACCCTTCAGAAAACAGAACAAAAAAAATGCTGTAACAATCCTGTAGCAAAGCTTGAGCTAAATATAAAAAAGCCCAACTGTGAACCATGTTTGTGAAGCCAGCAGCACCACGTTTCCAAGCTCTTGGGTTAGATAAGAGCCTCCTGCCCCTCCACAAGCCCCCAAGAGCAAACAAACAAGTGAGTAAATTCTTCCACTTGGGTGTAGCCAGACTGCTCAGGGCCTGGGAAAGCCTTGCTTGCAAAATTTTTTTGGCAACAAGCAGCAGAGCTTTTGGCTTTCACTTCTTGTTACTATTCCGCAGCTAAACAAGAAACCAGACGGGCCCTCACAGGCTACCAAGGTGTTTAACATCCTTTGTGTCACTGAGCTGCACATCTCAGAAATTAAGATTAGTACTGTCAAACTGGGAAGGTATTTTTAGTTTAAATAATGCAATCCCCTGAAAACTGGGTGAAATGTTTCAGGTCTGCTCATGTCACCATTACACTACCACAGGGTGCCCAGAGAAGCTGTGGCTGCCCCATCCCTGGAGGTGTCCAAGGCCAAGTTGGACGGGGCTTGGAGTAACCTGGGACAGTGGGAGGTATCCCTGCCCATGGCAGGGGGTGGGACTGGATGACCCTTAAGGCCCCTTCCAGCTCAAACCAGTCTGGGATTCTATAATTCCAAGTATTTGTGCTGAATTCATGTTTCACACACTCCCTCATCTGCCACTTGAACCTGAGCAGCTGGGGAGCTCTGAACCAGAAGCATTTCCATCATCTGCTTGACTTCCCTGCTCCATATACAGGTCCTGGCCTTGAGCAGGCTGAGATGCTTTGCAATTAATCAGAAATAACCACCACACTCGAGGTCCCAGGAACAGCCAGCCTGACTTCCCTGGCCAACTTGTGTTCTTTTTATAAGCCTTTCATAAGGAAGCCAGAGGAAGACAACTATGTAGGACAAGTCTGCAGACAAATTTGCTCCACGGAATCAGTCACCCTTGTTAATGTGACAGTTGCAATTTAAATTCCACCATGAAAGTCATGTTTGATGAGATGATAAATTTGCACAAAGATGACAAGTCTGCAAACAAATTGATGTCAGCGTGACAAATCTGAGAACAAATATCACAGCTAAACAAGAAGCATTTGTACACTTACTTAGAGCAAAAACAGACTTTAAGAAAAATATTGCCATTCTTTATCAGTGAGCAGTTGGAAGGAATGATTTTTGTGCCACTTCTCTTAAGGCCAAGTTGACCTGTTCAGGAGAAAGCAGTGAAGACAGAAATCACCTGCGCCCAGACAGGGTTTCTTCAACCTCCTCAGACAGACTGGCAAGTTATCAGCACCAGTGGTTCATGGGCTTATTGGGCCTGTTCATCTCATTAAAAGAAAAAATGGTTCCTTCTTCACTGCACCAAGCCACATGATTGGATTCAGAAACAGAAGTAACTGAGTTTCTCTACTCAAAATGTATCCCTGTTTTTTCATATGCTGGAAAGTTAAAGACATCCAGGGTTTCATCCCTGAAATGTACAGTATTTTTTCCCCACATTAGGTATTCCACAAACCTCAGAAGGCTCCCACTTCACAAAAAACATTAAAAAAAATACATATTAAGCATGTTACAATACCTGCAACAGGTCTTCACTGAGTACCTCTGTTCTCTCAGCCCTAAAGGAGGAAAAAAGATCACTGTCAGACAAATGGCACATTCAGGGTCAAAGACTGCCTCAACAATTCCAACAAAACCTGCTCAGTTCCAAGTTATAATCCCATTACTGCCACTGATGCAAACACCACCACACTCACAGTGTCACAGGGAGCTTGGGAAACCCTGACATCCCTGGAATGCCCAGCCCGCAGCACAAATCCATTGCACCAAGCTTTCACTGGTATTTCCAACTGCACATTGAATAATCCAAAGCAAACTGGAATCTATGCACCTGAATGTAAAGGAATATAAAACCATGAGGAGCAGGAGAGCTACCTTCATCTTTATGTAGTGGAGCACTGCAGAGCTTTATCCATCAGAAGCAGTGGGAATGGCACCCTGAAGCTTCCCTTAACCTCACACACACACAGCCTTCACCAGAAACCTCCCACCACCTCATCTTGCTGAATTCCACAATACTAAAACAACAGAAAGGATTTGGTACTTGAAAAGCTCAGCAGAAGTTAATGGTATTCCCAGGAAAGTCGACCTTCAATAGAAAACCCCTGAAGCTTCCACACACTGTCAGACAAAATACCATCACTTGCTACAGACATACTCCTGTCTTTAAACACACACTTCCACACCTTCTGCCATCCCAGTTTACACAAACTTTAAATTGTTTACTGTTGACACAAGTGTATTTGTTGTTGGCTCATTGGCTCTAACAGGGCTTGATCCTCCCTCTTCCAGGCCTATAAAATAAAGATAAATTCAGTTCACCCTGATCTCTCCCTCTGCTGCTCACCATTACTACACATCTACACCATGGAGCACTTGGAGGGACTCCAGGACACTTTTCCTGTTCAGAGAGTTTCCCCTGCTGCTGCCAGAGTCCCTCTGCTGCTCCAGATTTTATCAGATCCTGCAATCTGTTTAATAACCCACTGCAAACCTGGGCACGCACGGAAAGCTCGTGTTCCTGATCAGGCTTCAGCAGCTGAATGTGCCAAAAGCCTCCAAGGACAAGATTACTTCAGGTTTGAGTTGGTGTTTTTAAAGCATTTATTTGACTTCAATTTCACAGCACATTATCTGCTTGAACTAGTTGTGAACCATAAGGTGTTTAATAATTAAATGCTAGAATAAAGCAAAAGCTCAAAACCTCAGCCAGACTCAGACAAAAGCAGCTGAAATATTCTGACAGCACTGGAATATTTATTTGTTGAGGAAAACACAGACAAGACTGATAAACTTCTCTCCCACCCAAACAGAAATATTTTGTCTGCTGAAAATTACATCCTATTAGAGACAAATTATTTATACTTATTATTTATATATATTTTTAACCCTGCAAAACCCACCCTACTTTAGCCAACATTAATTCAAACCCTCTCAAATATCAGAATAGAGCTTCCATACAACTTTAGATTAATACAAAGTTTGATTTCTCCTTCCCTTCCTTTTTCCTAGGATATTCTATCCATTGGAGTGAAAAGCAACAATGGCTCAGTATTATGCTAGCAGAAGTTTGTTTCCAGTTTCAATCTGGTTATCCCCCTAATGCGGATCATTATATGAAGTGCAAAATAATTTTACTTATTTATCTTAAGCTCTCTTCATACACTGAACTGGTTTCTCCAGGATCTAAAGTCCTAGCTGGACAATCTGGATCTCCTCTATGTGGGATGCTCTCCCCAGCCCTGGGTGGCAACAGGAGTGTGGCCAGGCCAGGCAGATTCAGAACAGCCCCTGATGATGATGTCAGGTTCGGAAGCGCAGCGAGGGAAGACCTCACCCTTCCTGCAGGCCCACATTCCACCTTTAATAAGGAAGCCAAGAAAGAGCCACTAAATAATGTTGTTTTCCAGTGATCACAACCCTGAAAGAGAAAACACAGCCCTGTGACAGCAGCACAGCCCATCTCCTCTCTGCACAGAGGAAAGCAACAAACCATCAAAGGGACCTGGCTCCTTTGGAATTAACCTCCATCTCCCTTGGAATTACAGGTATGACCAGTTTAAAGTTTACATCCAGCTGCAGCTTCGAAGGATGCTAATTCCTTCTGCCAGCTAATAAGAGAATCAGCGAACTTCTCAAAAAGAACAGATTTTCTTTTTCACTCCTGAACTTCCATCCTCAGCCCTTTTTAGGGCTTATTTGCACCTTATCTAATTGAAGCAATGAAGAAATCCTTCTGGAATCAAGAACTGGACGCCTGAGCTGCAGTGTTCCCAAGGGCTTTCCCAAGCCCAGCAGTGCTGGTCACTGCCCACCAGCCTGTAGACCCTGCACTGGAGCTTCCTTCCCCCACGGGACACCTCAAGCACAGCCCAGCCCAAGCTGAGCCTCTGAAGACCAGAGTGCAGCAGCCAGGGCTGTTTACATTCCCAGAGCTGAACTCCACTCAGGCCAAACAGTTAAATCAGGGTTGCAAAACGAGGTTCCTCCACGCCATTACTAATGGGGAAAGCATGCCCTGCCCAGCCCCTCCCGAGGCCCCCACCATGGGATGGTCATGCAGGAGCTGTCCCTGTGCCTTGGGAGGGCAGGATCCACAGGGAAACAGGGACCTGCCTGGCTCAGAGCCTCCCCACACCTCTGGTGACGGAGGTGGCAATGCCAGAGGTGGTGCTGGCAGATGGGACAGTGCAGGGCACGAGCAGCAGCCCAGGAATGTTGGATTGGGCACACAGGGCTGGCACTCCACCTACCACAGCAACAGCACAGGGGCCTTCAGCTGCACAAATCCAAAATATCTGCCAGCCTGGCAGTGCTCCACTGGAGCAGAATGCAGCTGCTCCCCTGGGAAAGAAGGTTTCTGAGAACCAAAGTTTCTCTGCTACAACACCAGAACCTTGACATGAATCAATGGGTACCAAGGTCTCAAGTCAGCAGTGCATTTTAAAAGACTGACTGTAAAAACAAAACTGAACAATCATTTGTTATGCCTATAATAATCCTCTTAATGAAAAAAGGGGATAAAAGTACTGAATTCCATTAAATCAGTACTTTCACACAGTTAGCACAACGTCCTGCCCACTGTGCAGAGCTTCACGTGCCACTCCTCATGTCTGCACTGTCCCTCTCCTGCACAGATACAACCCCTGGTTCAGCTTGAATATCATAACTGGAACAATTTGACAGAAACAGTTGCTCTTCAGCCAAATCAGCTCCCCCAGTTCACCCTTTGGACAAACAAGTCTCCTTGACACAGTTCCAGGGTGGGAACAGGCAGCAAAGGGCAGGGCAGGCTCCAAGCACAGCTCAGCTGGCAGGTTCAGCCAAAACCCTGGGCAGAGGCAGCCTTGCCCTTTGTGATCCCAGGACACGGAGAAACTGTCATTTTTAACAAAACTGTTGTTTCTTCAAGCAAATTTTCTTTTCAAGACAGCAAATAACAGTGCTTAGCATGAAACTAGTTGGTTTTACAGGGAAAAGACTATCTTTTTATTCTAGACATTAATTACAATATACAATATATTAATTACAATAACTTCCTGTGACATTTTTAAAATGTATTCCATGTGCCCCCAACTGAACTCCTCTCAGGGTGTTTTATGGTGTAATTCCTTTTACCTTTTCCCTTCTTTCTGACCCAGCCCAGCCACAGGGCTCTGCTGCAGCTCAGAGCCTGGCTCAGCCTGAGCAGGGAGGGCAGAACAGCTCCCACCCCCACAGGTTAAAAACTGATCCCCTCACTTGGTCATTTTGCAACTCCTTCACCCTTCCAGGCCAGAAGTCTTCTCTGTACATCTGGAAACAGCAGATGGGAATTCCTGAGATAAAAGTGTTTATTTTCCATCAAGAAAGAATTTACATTTCTATGTATAAAAGAGAGTCTACTAAAGCTGCACTGGAGATTTAAAACAAATAAAGCTTCATCTAAACAGTATCCGAGATCTCTCTGCTCCTGCCTGTCACTGGGGCATCAGTGCTGCAGCAGGGCTGATCTCCAAGGCAGGCCAAAGCTACAGAACCACTGCAAGAGACTTTTTACAAGGGCCTACAGAGACAGGCCAAGGGGGAATGGCAGAGGGCAGGGTTAGATGGGATATTGGGAAGAAATCCTTCCTTGTGAGAGTGGGGAAGCCCTGGCACAGGGTGCCCAGAGAAGCTGTGGCTGCCGCTGGATCCCTGGAAGTGTCCAAGGCCACGCTGGATGGGGCTTGGAGCAACCTGGGATAGTGGAAGGTGTCCCTGCCCATGGCAGGGGGTGGATTCAGATGGACTTGAAGGTTCCTTCTAACAGGCATTCAATGATTCTATGAAATCCACACTCCTGAAAGGCTGACCAGGAAGGAACGAGAGCAAACCTGACACAAGAGCCATAAAAACTTGGCCATTCCCAGCAGAATAAGTGACTCAGTTGAAATGTCACCGTGGAAACAAACCCCTGACTCACCCAGCAGCTGGGCAGGGCCATGGCAGAGGTGATGCCATGGGAGGGCAGTGACAAGTCCACAGTCCTGAACCCTGGAAAGGTTTCAGTGCAAGCAAGGAGACACCCACCCTGAACTCGAGACAGAATTAAAGCCAGCCTTCCCTGCTGGGTGGTTTTTCCTCAAACAAAGGCTGTGTTTGTTACCAAGAGTAACCAGCTCAGCTCACTGCTGAGGTAACACTGAGCACCTTGGCAGGCTGGCAGCACATCCTGCCTGCTTTCCACATACAATAGGCAGGACGTGCTGCCAGGAAAAATGAAAGAATCAGCAGCTCTGCTCCAAAACAAGGAATCCAGAATTAGATGATAATTTCCCTTCAAAAAGGTTTGCTTTTCTAACACTCACCAAGACAAACTTCACAGAAAATACAACTCCAAGGTGTCCCAGGATGACCAGCTCACTCCTCCCTGTTTGACCTTGGGCTGATTTTTGAAAGGAAACCAGTATGGCCCAAGGTAAGCATCAATATTCTGAAGTGGGTTTCAAATGTTCAAAAATAACTCGGAGAAGACTGTCAGATGACAGTCACCATTCACTTTCAGTATTAGTATTTAGGGAACACCACACACAACCACTCATCATTATGACTTTCAGTTTGCCTCCTATCCTCATTTTTCACTCAAATTAACAATGTAGGCTTTTGTACAAGTATTAAAATTAGTTTAATTGTAAATCTGGTGACCACGGATGCTTCAGTGACTCAGAAATCACACTAAAGGCTGCTGTTTTGGAACTCACCCACCAGCTGCAACTCCTGTGCTTCCAGTCCTTTAGAAGTGTTTTAAAAACAATGCATCACCTCCAAAATATTTCAGTGATTTGAACACCTCAGAGCTGCAGAACTACAATTCAGGCCTCAATAGGTGGATAAAGAAAGATTTCTGCTGCTTTGCCTTCCTTCTTCATTATCTTCCCTGGGTTCCTCCATCAACCTGCACTTGGTCACCCACTCTCAAAGCTCAGCTTTGATGTCTTTCACCTCAGTCATGGATGTGGGAGCAGGAGCTGCCTGCTCTAATGAGAGGCAGAGCAGGCTTCAGGGAGATAATCATCTTGGAAGGAGAGCAGAGTGTTCCTGTGCAGTGCAGGGAAACCCATGACAGACTCTTCACATGAGGGGATTGAAATTCCTGCGTTGGTGAAATGGATCCAAGGCTCATCTCCAGTAAATTTAGCTCTGGAGAACAACCACAGCTCAAGCCAAATCCTATTTTCAGGCCACTCTTGGAGGGACAGGCACTGCAGCAAGGCCCTGCATAGCTCCTCCTTGTAAAACACATACTGAATGGTTTTAATATTAGATCTTGAGAATTCCACCAAATATGGTGCAGTTCAACAAAAGCACTGTTGGCTTCAGTCTGTACCAAAGTTGGGTGGATAATTTTGAGCCACAGCACTGCAAATTTGAGATGAATTTAAGATGAACTTTCTATAGGCAAAAATAAAATCGTGATTTAAAAGCAGAAGGCCATTTAAAGCAGTTTTGTTTGAGGGAGGAAGTGCTGTTTCAGTGAGCAGCCTGGTGAGTCCAACAGCTTGTAAACTTCTGGGTACAAATAAAAGTTTACAATTCAGTGCTTCCAATTAACCATTGTAATTCCAATTACTATCCCAGCAAATCAAATACTCACTGCTGACCTGCTATTTCCTACCAGGGACTAAGTCACAGCTATTAAAGCTCTCCCCATATTCTTTTAGACTTTGAAAAACCCCAAACCTCTACCAGGCAAATAAAACAAAGTGGCTTCTTTTAAAAAGTGCATTTGATTTGTGAAACTATTAATAGCTTCTGAAGGAAAGGCAAAGTGCTGCTGCAGGGGATTAACATTCTAACTGCTAAAACCAGCAGTGGTCTCATGTTTTGTTCCCCAAAGTAAAAGTCCTATGACAAGCTGTCATGAATTAGTGACCAAAAAACCCCAATGAACCTGAGACAAACTTTAAAAAGTAGCTTATAAAATGATAATGTATTTCCTATACTTTGCTTTTTGCCCCTTAAATACTACAATCTACATTTTTCATGCTACACTTTACTACAGAACTTGAGCTTTCCAAACGTGTCAGTTTATTAACATAATTTATTTTAAATAAGTATACAAACACCCTCTCCACCATGTCTTGGTAAATAACTGCTTTTAATATTTAACTGCCAGGTATTTGTTTACAGTTAAAAGTTTATTGTCCCACAAGGGCTCTCCCTCCCTCCCAAGCAAGGAACAACCTCTTACTAATGCAGAATCGTTTTATCTAAAATTAGCCAGGTATAGTTCTGCCATAAGACACAATTGAGCAGAAAGCAACCTAAATAATTCCTGAATTGTTATTCCTGAATGTCAGGTTTAATTTTACAATCCCTGCGTGCCAATACAACAGTAGGTGCTGCCAGAACAGGGATTCCTGTGCTGTGTGCTCCGGCAGCACTCAGGCCACAGCACCAGCTCCAGGTGAAATTTAACCTGGGCACCAGGAGCAAGAAATGATCCTGCAGCACCTCAGGGCTGGCACCTGGCCAGGGCTGCTCACCTGGGCCCTCCAGGGTGTGCCCTCTGTGCCAACTCTGGTCACCCCACATCAAACCCATGGCACAGAGCAAGTGTTTGATTGATTCCCTACAACCTGTCTCCTTCCAGTGGCCCTGCCTGAAACACTCCCTGCTCCCCAGATGTCAGGTGTTGGTTCTTACAGCCATCCCTGCATCAGCAGCAGCTCAGACCGGAATCATATTCAATAAAAGAAATGGGTTCCTAGTTGGCTTGGCCCTCTCCTTGGCCACCCCACAGGCTGGAGGTGGCACCAACACAAGCTGAGCAGGGACAGGGAAATCTGTCCCTTTCAGCAACAGCAGCTACTTAAGATCAGCTTAAACTGATCATGAAACTGCACCCTGGGGCCAACATTTCATTCCCACGAGGTGACATGAGCTGGCAGAGCTGCTGACAGAAGTAGCTGTGTCCTCCCTCCTCCCACTCCATCTCCCTGGCTCAGCAGGAGCATCCCCACTGCCAGCAGCTCCAAGGACTGGCCTGGCTCAACACCCACCTGGACAGGAGAAAAGGCACTTTTCAGTTAGAGGCCAGAGGCGAGAGCACAAAGGACTGGGAACAAATGGAAGGGCAGCTTGGAATCAGGGCTGGGCAGAACTCTGGGCACTGCTGCAAAGCCTGATGCAGCTGTGGGTCTGAGCAGAGCCGAGGCAGCAGCTGAGAGCTCTGGATAACAGGAGGGCTCAGGGATTCCCTACATGTGGCTTTGGCAGCTTTCAGATTTAAGCGAGTGCAGTCCCCTTGCCAAACCACCTGCTGACATGAAAACTCCTCCACATGTGAAAAGGGAATAAAAAAAAAAAATCTACCAAAACACCCTCCAACATCTCCTGAACTTCCAAACAGGACCTTGCTTCCCACTCTAGCCACAAGACTAGTGGATTACCAAAACTCAAGACATTTTTAAGCTTTATGATTTCTTTTCCCAGAAGTCTTGCATTGTCAATTGCTGGAAACAACTCCAAGAAGCAGCTCTGCCTTTTCCACAGACAACTTTTTACAGAACAGACATGTCTGAATAGGAAAAATATGCACTACAGGAATGAACAAAATACACTGAACTGCTGAAAAAACCCTAGGCATTTTTTGCATATTTGGTTGCTTTTTTCAACTTTGACAGGACAAGGGGGAATGACTTCACACGGACAGTGAGTAGGTTTAGGTTAGATATTAAAAAATAACTTCTTCCCTGTGAAGGGGGTGAGGCTCTGCACAGAGCACCTAGAGGAACTGTGCCTGCCCCTGGATCCCTGGAAGTGTCCAAGGCCAGGTTGGATGCGGCAACCTGGGATGGTGGAAGGTGTCCCTGCCCATGGCAAGGGGTGGAACAAGATGAGCTTTAAGGTCCCTTCCAATCCAGACCATTCCAGGATTCAATGACTTTTAGCCCTGCATAAGTGCCAAAAAGCTTCAGTCCAGAAACAATCATTTCACCAAAGGTAAAGCTCCTCTTTTATTATGTATTGCCCTACCTGATCTATTTTAAGTTTGGGGATTCACAAAACTGGCAAGAGAAAGCCTTGAAGAAGGAACTAAACTGAATCGACACAAGAAGCAAAACAAGGAAATGCAGAAAAGGCAGAACAATGAAGCAGGAATAGAAAGTCAGGCTGCAAAGAGGAGCTGGAAGCTTTGAAATAACAGTAAAAAGACTATAAGGAAATTCAGGGACCTGAAGTTATATAAAATCAGCTAGTAACAAACCAGGGATTATTCCCTATGCCCATGATTTCACAACAGAGCCCTTGCACTGATTTCCTGAACATGGCTATGATTAACAATTAATGGCTGAGCCCTTGACTGTGTTTCAGCAACAGGAGGCGAGGCTGTGGCAGTGCCCGGCATCCCTGCCGCGAGCACACTCAGCCCATTCCCGGGATCCCGGTGCTGGACACAGCTCCTGTTTTCGTGTTGCTTAGACACAGCACACACAGAGCACATGAATGTGTCCAACACGCAGAGCTGGGCCATTCCCACCCTGCCACGAGGCTTCTCTGCTCTTCCAGCATGAAACTGAAAGTTAACTCAATCCCTGCGTTTCTGAGGAAACGGGAGCCTCACACTGATCAAGGTTTATGATCCTGCACTTAAACACACGCCTGGACCTGCTGTTACAAAACCAGGATTACTTTATCCTGCTGTTCCGTTCCTACAAATAACAGCAGCTCAGAACACTTAATCTGCGTGTGAAATCACTTTGCAGCAGGGCAGACCAGCTGAACGCTCAACCCAAACAGAAGCTGCAAGCTCAGCTCACACACTGATTTCTCTGAGAAGATCAGTTTTCTAGGTCCATTTCCTACAGATAATAGAACTTCTAATCTGTGAACTGATGTGTCCTAACAATTGCTTGATATTCAAATGCAGATTTTTCACATACAAATAACTGCTGTACTTCCTACAGCTATATCTCAGCTGTGACTTTCCAGCCTGCCTGCAGGACAAATTTACCTTCTAAAGAAGTGCCCATCTATGAAATTTATTTTCCTGTCACTGGCTAAAGTAACCTTCTTAGCTTTAAACACAGAGAATGTGCGTTTCCTGTGTGTACAACAGCATTAACAGCTCTCACCAGTGACCTACCTTGTCCGTGCAATATTCAGCTGTACAAGCTAGCACTTACCCTTTAATTAATTTTAAATTTCACTCTGGAAGCATCTTTGGGATCTTGAGAAACCAGTGAGGTTATGTATACAAAAATTTCAGTGCAGCAAGCTCGAGCACAGGACAACTTGTAAGACAGAAGGAGAAAACCTTCACAGATCCTTCTGACCCAAAGCCCATTTGGCCACTCTGCACCTCAGTGCCTGCAGCCCCACTGGCTCTTTGATTCACTCCCCTGCAGTCACTCCAGGATGTCCCTGTCACTCTGCAATGCAATTAACTCCGCCAGACAACAATCCCTGTCAAGGAAAAAAGGCTCCACCTCATCAAGAGGAGCACTTGTGACCTCACCCAGCTGGCCGGGGTTTGAGGAGCTGTTTCCTGGTGAGAAGCGGCACTGGCCAAGAAGCAGCATGAGTATCCTGTCAGTCCTATTGATCAGCTGTGGAATAGCAACCACAAACTCCAAGGTTCTAAGGCTATTTGGTTCCTATGGAATAAATTTTAACCAAAACCACAGAATCCCAGAATGGTTTGGGTTGGAAGGGATCAAGGATCAAATTTAGCCTTCAAGACTGGTACCTACAACAAACAGCCAGAAAAATGAGGAATCTAATACAGTAATCTTAAAATCACTTGATATGTCCCCACCAAGTGCTGTGAGGGCACCTAATTCTGAATTACCAAAATCAGACTTCCTCACCCAGTTTAACTGGTGTTTGATTAAACTGCCAATTTCAGATCAGAATGGGCCATGGCCAACTGCTGCCTTAGACAAGGCCCAACACTGTGGGCTGAAGGTTCTCCTAAAATGCCAAAAAATGGAGCTACTTCATTTAAGCTACAATTCTTTTCTTTCTGAAAGCTGGGCAGAGTATTAGAAAACACTTCCAACACACGAAGACACTTTTTATTTAACCCTATCCTAAAAAGATCCTGTTTTTTGGCATTTTGTCATTGTTAATACAATGACCTCTAACAAGCAGCTCGGGCCACAGATCCATTATCATAACCTAAAAATACCATGCAAGTGTCTAAAAAATACATTCGCTTTCATCAATTCCAAGTGTATCGCATTACAGCATCACGCTCCAACAGACTGTTACATCACTTCTTGCTATCTTAACAGATCAAATCATTACTATTTCAAGATTTTGACTCTGGGCATAACCTGATATTAAAGTTATTCACACTGAAGAACCAACATCAGCTCAACTCAGAATCAAGGAATCATCCATGCCCAGATGGGGATTACTTTGTTGATATGAATAAACATCATGAGGAAAAAAGGCACGTTCTGTGCCTTCAGCTGAGCCACTGCCACTGAAGTGGCTTCAGATGTATTTTTACCTCCCTATTCTGCTGGTATGTCAGATACCGAAACCTCCACCCTGGATGCACCTAACCCCTATAGACAATATCCTTTTCTACTCTTCCAGCTCCCTCTGCCTTCCTGAGTGCTTCCCCCAGCAGTGGTGCAGCTCTGGCTGGGAATGGTGACTCAGGCTCTGGTTACGTGTGGCGACACGAGCACAGCGTGCCAGCTTTGACACTACCCTTCCTCCTGGCCCGGACCTCAAACCCTCCTGAAACCACCTGAGAATCACCTGCACAGAAAGAGAACACTTTATTCTTCTTTTTAAGGCAATGTAAGGCCAGGTTTTCTCGGCACAGAGGCTCCCTTGATCCTCACACAGTCCTGACCCCCTGGCAGGATAGGAACCCCAAGCTGATCCAGCCAGAGCAGATCCCATGGTGTCTGTCTGGATTGTGAATATTTTATCAGCCCTCTCATCTGTTTCATCAAGCAGCAGCTTGAACAGAGCCAAGGGAGAAGAGGACACTCACGCAAGAAGGCAATTAACATTGCCCAAATCCCCCAGTTTGGAATCTTTTAATTTCTTTTTCTGTGACAAAAATCTCAAGTATTTTACCCACTGCCCACTCAGCACCTGACACACAAGTGGGACACAAAGTAATATAGTTACTTTTTTCTTCTGACCAACAGGCTTTAGCTGGTTCCTACTGGAATGCACAACATTTTATTATTCAAGTCAACAAAATTTAGTTCGTTGTTTAGTTTTCTCTGGGAAAAAGAATCTTTGAGGTGACCTAATTGTGGCCTTCCAGTACCGGAAGGAGCTGACAAGAAATAGGGGAGAGACTCTTTACAAAGCCGAGGGGGAACGGCTTCCCGCTGCCAGAGGGCGGCATTAGGTGCAATACTGGGAAGAACTGGTGCTGTCAGACATCACCACACAGAAGCCACCCCTGGCTCAGGGCTGTGAGGACACACATGGGAAATGCCACCCACAGCATCCCTGGGCCTCACACCCTGCCCACGTCACCGCTTCTGGATGTGGGCAAGGCAGAGGCAACCCAGGCAAGGCATTCCCAGGTTTCATGTGGTCTGGAAGCAGATCACAAGCGATGAGGCTTTTAAACTGACGGCTGAGCAACTATTTACTCATTGATTTAAAACCTGATGCTGCCCTTGTATGGGCACGAGTTCCGCAGAGAAAGACATTTCATAAAAATACAAGGTAATTTCTTAAGTTCCTGATCTTCAGGATTCTTAATGACCTGGACTTTAAACATGAGATCATCTTGGCCCATGAGGAATTAAGAGACCCTGATAAACTGACTGCCTTTACAAAACCTAAAGGAAACAACAAAATTGGGCCAGAATACATTGTTTTCTTTCCTGCTCACAGCCAGAACCTCTGGTGCTACCAGTGGTTCCAGCACAGCAATCCAGCAGCTCAGCCTCACAGGTCTCCCCAGCTCCCAAGCTCTCCACTGAGACAGAACAGTGGAACAAACTCTACAAAGTCCTCACCTTCAGTAAATTCAGGTGATTTTTCCTTTGGCTTCAGCCATCTGCTTTAAAGAGGACATTAATCAACGGGATTAACAGACATTGTCACAAAATTCCATCTAGACCACAGCGTGGACCCAACCTATATCCATACATTTCTGGAATTCTATGATCTGTGGTTTATGACTGTGATAATATAGTCCCAAACCCTTCACCACAGCCAAGTCTCACCATAAGCAGCAGCTCCAAACTGAACACATAATAGCCGCTGCTTTTCTATAATTGGAAGTTTGTCCTGGTAGAAGAATCCAACTCCCAAGCTGCACAAGCCATTACATTGTGTCAGAGGTCCCCAAAGGGTGCAGGAAACAGATAAATGCACGGATACCGAGAGACTTTGTTGATCCTGCTGGGGCTGAGCAATGCTGCTGGTGTAAATGAGCTCTTTCCTTGCTCCCAACCCGCACGGAAACTCCACTTTGCCAAGTTCTGTGCCTGTGCAGAGCCCCCAGCACCATGGAAGTGGCCAGGTAAGGAATATTTCGTAGCTGTGTGTGCCAGCTCCCTTCAGCCCAGGCAGCTCCTGCCATGCTCCCTGTCCAACAGCCCCACTCCCCAGATGTTTATTCAGTGATCCCTGGGCTGTCATTCCCCACTGCTCTGGCATTCACACACACTTTGTTCCCAGCAGTGCCTGCCCTGCAGACCCAAATCCTGCCGCTGCTCAGGAACACACAGCCCCTTAATTCAATCTACTCAGACTCTTTAAACCCATCATTGGATTCAGCTGCCATCCAGGAAGATCTAATGCAATTTCCTAATTAGAGACCTGGAACTTCATTTGGAGATAAACAGGAAATGCTTAAGATAATGATTATAAACACTGAAATGAGATTTTTCTTTTCATGAGCACTCTGATGGAGACAAATGCCAACCTGCAAACTCCCCGTAAATATGAAATACTCAACTCTGTTCACCACTTTTTCAAATATCTCTGCCAAACAACAAGCAGTGCAAGTAAATAACACTTAGCAGATATAACTTCTATTAAAGGAAGTTTGGGTGAGCCAGAAACTTTCAAATACTGGGGTCATACTCAATTTCCACCCCCTCCCCCCCAAGAACCAGAAAAACATTGAAGAAGAAATTCTTTGATTTAAATGGCACTGTAGGGTTAACGTTATATTGATGGAAGTATTAAGAGAGACGGGTGTACTTTTGTTTTACCACGCTGGATGCTTGAAAAAGTAAATTTCAAAGTACTATCAACACAACATGAAGAAGTAAAGAAACCTTCCTTAAGTAATAATACACAGAACAATTCTGGGAAAGACAAGAATCAATGGATAATGCTTTAACAGGGAAAAAAAAAAAAAAAGGAATAATTTGGCCCATCTATATTTTCCATGAAGTATTACTAGAAATTATTGCTTTCCAGTAGGTTTTCCATGTCCAGATAAATGTAGGCAGCTCCTCCTTGTACAGTATTTCGGTAACAGGCATTTTAACATAACTTGCTTTAATGTAATAATGATGTTACAACGCCGGTTCCAACTCAAGATTTGCACATTGCCAAGTGGCTTGAAGAAACACTAAATATAGTTCAGCACAGTAACTTTTAGGCAGGACACAAGCTATTAAAAGCCATGTTCCAAAACTCCCAGTGAGTCACAGCAATGCCATGAGTACAGGGCCTGGAAAAACCTATTTGTACACAAGGAGTTGTATCTGAGCAGTGGGAAATGGGCACAGAAGCTACAGTAAGTCAGCATCTTGCAAAAAACCAGAGCCTTCCAAGGCACTTTGTGGGCCCTTCCAGATTTCTAATTAGTCAGAGCTGCCCGTCCCTGGTTTAAATTACTGAAAGAGCCTCAGGGCAGATCGAGTATCTCTCTCAGCAAAGGCAGTAAGAAAATCCACCTGTCTGAGCTTGGATGACTTCACCAGACCCAAACCTCCCCAGCAGTTGTCTGGAATTATTTTTAATCAAAATGGTACTCAGGGATTGCACCTAAAGGATGAAGAAAGAACCTGATGGCAACAACAACAGCAGCAGTTGGTTCCCAGAGGGCAGAAGCCCAACTCATGGAGGTTGTCACAGCCTGAGATGGCATTAATTACCAACCTGAGTTCTGTAAGCAAACAGCACGATCCAAACCTCTCCATGGGCTCATTCCTCATGGAAATTACTCAGCTATGTAGTTCAAATGCTTATTAGTGTATCAGTGCAAAGCTTTGATGACAATAGCTCTGAACGTTTATTTTCATTAGGGATGACTGCAGCTATAAAGGAGAACATTCCAAAGCTTCTAATCAAATCTGTCTTCTTTGTAATTTATAAAAGGGTATGGAAACTGAGACAAGCATTTATAGATACGTGAAGAATTACCTTGCTGACATCAAACATAATATAATTTAAATTTCTGAGCCTAATGCTCAGGTGCTGTGCGGGAGTGAGGATCCACTCAGGAAGCATCCCAAGGGAAGGTTCAACCTCACCTCTCCAAATCTGTGCGACAGCATGCCCTAAAGCAGCCCACAGCTCCCATTTCTCAGGGCTCTGTGCCCAGGCCAAGCACACACACAACTGTTCCCAGTGGATATGAGCCCTGGGCCTCCAAAGAGATGAAGGTTGAGAGGAATTAGCACAGAAATCCAATTAAAAGCAATCCCAGCACATGGCCTCTAAGGAATCACAGGCCACCTGAAATTCATGAAGTCCAGAATTAATGTTATTCCTTTCTTCTCCATGCCCTCCCCAACTAATTTTTTTTAAGCCTAACTAAAACTTTCCAGCTGTTTACAGCTGGATTCAGGATGTAGCTCAAGATAAAGTCAGCTCTGAGCTTGTTCCCCTGGATGATCAGCCCTGTGCCTGTTGTGGGCAAGATGCCACTTTATGGCAATGCATTAATTCAGCTCATGTGGAACTAATGATTTCCTGGCAAGCCCTACCTCTGCTCACCTGCAAGTCCCAGCCCTGCTTTTTGGGAATCCAACACACACTGGGACTCACAGTTCACTCCTCCAGCTAAGACTGCCCTGAGAACATTGATGCCACCTCCAGTGACAGGCTGCGTCTCAGTCACCTGGCCCAGGCTCTGGTATTTCACTTTTTAGGTTTCCCAGAGCTTGTGTTCCCTACGCCAGCACTGACAACAAATCTGTCCAATATATAAAATATAAAGTCCTCGGCAGCAGATTGAACACTTAAGGCAGCCAAGAACATCCATGAGATAATTGCTACCAAATATTTAACACATCTATTAATTATTGTGGAATCCTGTTCCACTGAGCTAATCCCCTCTTTAATTAGTTTCCTACATGTATTTCATAACTCCATATAATTCTATCCATGGACTCACAGGCTTCTCATAAATGCAATTCCTCAGCTTTGATGGAGCTCTTACCCATCTTTTCTTATTTTCCACAGTAAGGTCTTACTTCCCTGATGCCAGGTCCGATATTTGGGGTCCAAGGCCAAGGATGCCACCCTCGGAAGCTGGCTGGAAGAAGGGCAGTGTCATTCCCACCTTCAATCAAACAGCCCTTCATTAGGGCAACAACCCCACAGTGCCGACGCGTGGCTGACACAGGGCCAAGGGTAATGTGACTGCTCTCCCACACCCCAGGTGCAAGAGACAAACCTCTGAGGGAGGGAAAAGCAGAGCAGGAGGAGCCACCCCTTCCAAACACAGCACCAGGAAATGCAACAGCCAGCCAGGGATCACCCATGGGGGGGGATGTGACCTCTCGGCACAGATCCCAAACTCCTCCGGACATTGCTTCTCCTGCAGAGCAGCTCGTTCCCCTGCAGGGTCCCCCAAGGTCCAGGGCCTTGAAACGCTGAGCCGTCACCTCTTCAAGCATTCACACAACCAGAGGGATCCTCCTGACGCAGCACTTGTCTCCTCATTCCATCCCAGCACAAAAAACTAATGAACGAGTTCACCATTAAACTCATCACAATTAATAGTCACAATAAATTAATAAATCTCAAATGGAGAAAAACAAATTACTCTGTGTCATTTAAAGAGTTTTTAATGAAAACTAATGACAGCAGTGTCTGCATGTCAATGGAACCAGACCCCCCACCCCATACATGGCCAGGCTGCCAGGGCACCCCAGACTCCCTGGCACAGGTGTGTGACAAGAACCTGCCCAGACACCACACCCAAGCACCCCACAGCCCTCACCTGCACTGCCAAAGGTCACTGCCAACCTCCCCACCCACAGCTCCAAACACTGCTCCACACTCCACTCAGATTTGCCACTGGAAGCATAAAGCACCCCAAGCTGTTTATCCTACTCAGTACAACCCGGATTACTCAAAATTCCGTTTGGGATTTGGAGCTATGGGGCTTACACATACAAATAGGGAATGCCAAAAATCCCTCCAACATTAAAAAATTAATTAATTCATATGAAATAGGAACGAGAGGACAGCATTGGCTGGGAAATTGTTCCCTCTTTAATAGCAAAACAAACCTATTAAAAATCTCCTTGGGCTTTATTAGCTGACACATGCCCTACGTTGTGTGAGCTCTAAGGAAAATAAACACCCCATTAGGGAGTTATTGGAAAGGAGGTCACCAAAGCATAAACTCAGACAATAATTTTATAGTTTCAGTATCAGTACAGACTTTCAATTTACACTCTCAATACAGGACTGATTTTCAGACTAAATCTTCACCAAAAGCAGAAGGAAGTATCTGCGGGAAAATACTGACTTCTGCTAGAAAAGCAATGTGGTGACATTGGCATGTTTAACTCTGGGACAGCTGCTGCTGCAGGACACTCCCCTGTCTGGGCACAGATTTGTTACCACAGAACCGAGTTAAAAACCTCCCCAGACTCTTGACAGCTGGAAACTGGTAGTAATTGTACCTACAGGGCTCCTGTTGGTTTTGTTAGAATTAAGTCCTGGGGAGGCAAATGAAGTCCTGGAGAAGGCACTCTGAAGTCTTCTTAGATGTGAGAGAAGCGAGAAATAGAGCAAATGCCCCAATATTAATGCCGGGTGAAAGGAAACGAAAGTCGCCAAAGACCAGACAGGAAGCGCCCGATGCAAATGGCCGTGTGGGGCACGGGGAGGGGGCTCGGGACCCCCGAGGGCTCCGCCAGACCCCCGGGCAGGCGAGGCGGAACCCTGGGACCGACGCGGACCGAACCGCCCGAGCGCCTTTAACCCCGAGCGCCCGCGGCCGCCACCTCCACGGAGCCCACCGAGACATCGCCCCCCGAACGGCCCCGCGGGGTCGAGACTACGGAGCGGAGCCCCCCGCGCCCCGTTCAGTCCCCGACGCCGCCGCCCACCTGCCCACGGTCTGGTTTGCGAGCTGCTTCATGCGGTTGAACTGCTTCTTCATGATGGCGGCGGCCGCTGCCCCGGGCTGCCCCGGGCCCCGCCGCTGCTGCCCCGGCCGCCCCC
>VZTX01028552.1:0-14743 GCA_013400915.1 Pardalotus punctatus | reverse complement strand
CTCCCTCCCCCGCCCCCTCCCTATCCCCGGCCTGGCCTGCCCCCTGCCTGTCCTGTCCCCTGCCTGTCCTGTCCCATGGCTGTCATCACCCCCATCTCACAGATGGGGAAGCTGAGGCAGAGCTGACAAAGGTGACACATCCATCCTTGGTGCTCCCAAGGACACCTGAGCGTTGTAGCCACCTAGAGGAGTCACCCCGGTGACATTCCTGTGCTGGTGACAGAGCCACCCATGGGACGCGCAGAGCCCGGTGCGGTTTTCCCTGGATGTGCTTCCCGTGGTCCAGCTCATGTCCGTAGGGTGGGGACGGGCCACAGGTTGCCCAGCTGGACACAGGTGACCCATCCACAGAACCCCGGGATCCCCGAGGCTGGAAAAGATCCCCAAGATCACCGAGTCCGAGCTGTGCCCCATCCCCAGAGCGCCATATCCTTCGACACCGCGAGGGATGGGGACTCCGTCAGAAAATCCGACCAGCTGGGATCCCATTCCACCACCTCTCCACCACTTATCCCCACCTTTCTCTCCCTCTCTTTAGAGACCCCAAATGCTCCACCCCATGGATTTTCCCTCTGGCCGCGTTGGCTCATCCCCGTTTCCCCGTCCCCCGTGTCCCCTGTGTCCCCCATGTCCCTGTTCCACCCGAGGCCGGGCCCCCCCGAGCCGTGTCTCTGTGCCTGTGTTTTACAATGTATTCCCTTGCAGTCGGGGGAAGCCTTCCAAGAATCCCCACCTATTTCCGTCAAAAGGCGCCTTTGTTCCCCTCGGGCACAATGCGGCTTTGATTCCCTCCTTCTCACCCGGGAGCCGCGGGAAGGTGTGAGCTGTGCACGGCCTGGCAGCCAGGAGGGACGGGAATGTCCCTTGGGATGGGTTTCTTTGGAGCTTCCGAGGGGAATCTCCTTTCCCAAGGGTCACCTCCTGGGATGGGCTCTGGGTGAGCAGAGGTGGCCACCAGGGTGCCCTTGGGGTGGTGACCCAAGGCAAGGAAGGCTGAGGTGTTCCTGGCCTCCACAGTTCTCCTCATCCCGATGGGATCGCTGTCCCTGGGAATGGCTCAGCGGTGGGAAGAGGCGTGGAAGGAGCGAGTGGCCCTGAGGGAACCGGTCTGGGTGGGCAGATGGAGGGCCTGGAGGCCGGGAGATGCCGTGGGGACGTTCTCAGCCTGCTGCCGAGCCCACAAGGTCCTTTCTGCCCATGGACATCCCAAGGAACCGGGAACTCCACGTGCGGGGCCAGCGGTGGCCTCGCGCTGGGTTCTGGTGGCCTTTGCTCTGGTGCTGTCCCGTGATGGCAGCACCATGGGAACATGGACATTTCTTGGGAAAACGGACAAAATCCTGCCCCGGTGTGGGGCATTCCCTGCAGCCCCGGCGGCAGGGCTGGGGCTGGTTCCCCATTTTGGGGAGCCCCCATGGGTTGTGCTGTTGGATGTGTGGGAAGGAGAGGAGGAAGAGAGCAGGGACAAAGCCCCTGATGGGCTTCTCCTGGATTTCCCCCAGTTCCATCCCTTCCTCCTGCTCCTCAGGGCTCTCTCCTGGCTGGGGGTCAGCACGGGGGTCCCTGTTCCCGGTGGGATGGGGATGTGCGGGGGCTCCCCACCCTTCCCACACAGACCCCTCCATTCACAGCTCCCACCCCATTAATTTGTTGTGGCCAGGAGCAGCAATAGCTGCTTTGTGCCGAGCGAGGGAAGGAGGGAAAAAAAACCGGCCCAGACAGCGGCTCCAGTGTTTTCCAGCAGGGATGGTTTTCCCCCTCCGTCCTCCCTCTCTTTGCCTGGAATAATGTTTGTGATTGTAATGGCCTGTCCTGCTCAGGGAAACCCGGAGCCTCTCCCCCTTCCCCTCCCCTCTTCTGTAAACCCTGCGAGAAGTTTAAACAACCCGGAGAGCTTTTTCTCACCAGGCTTATTTTACTCGGAGGAAACGAGGGGGTGAAAAAAGGGAGCTTGGAGCTGTTGGCAGAGGAGGAGCTGACCTTGGGAGAAGCTCTGGGATGCCTCTGGAGGTCCCTCAGAGCCCCTCAGGACAGTCCCGCTCTCGGTGTCCCCCAGTGCCACCAGCACACCCCAACAAAGCCACGATGGAGGAGCCAGGGCTGGGTCTGGGAATGCTGCGGCTCCCGGGAATCCTCAGGCTGGGATCGCCTCAGGAACCTCCCAGGAGCCTCTCTCGTCCTCCACCTGCTCCCTGTCACACCATGGTGCTGGAGCTGTTGGAGGATGGAATTTGTTGGGATCCTGATAAATCTGAGCAGTCCCGGGGCCGGGAGCGCTTCCATTGAATCCTGAACCGTATCTCCTTTTCCCTGCTCCCAGCAGCCTATCCCGGGCTGTGCTTCGCCCCTCACGTAAATAAATGTCTGTATTTGTGCTTATTTTAGGAACTTAGCCATTGGGATTGGGATCCAGAACTTCCCGGAGGGCCTGGCAGTCAGCTTGCCTCTGCGTGGCGCTGGATTTTCCACGTGGAAAGCCTTCTGGTGAGCTCTTCTCCCAGGGAAATGAGCCCTCCAGCAGCCTCCTGCCCACTGATTCCCTCCTCTGTCCTATAGCCCAGATCCTGCACTAACTTTGTACTATTATTATTATTATTAATGTCACTTCATTTTTTCTCTCCCTTCACTCCGTGCTGGATTTCAACCCCAATTCTATTTTTTTTTCCCTTTTCTATGTTTTTTTCCCTTTTCCCTTTCCCCTGAGGTGCAAAAGCCGAGGGCACGAGCCCTGGGAGCAGGAGCTGCGTTCCTGCCCGTGCACATGCCCTGGGTGATGGATGGGGAGGGCAGGGGAGGCTCCCAAACTGCTCCAAAGTTTTGTTTTCCTTTCCTCCCACCCACCTCCATAAGTGCTGGGACTTGCACCTGGGCTGCTGCTGCCGGGAAGGGAGTTCCCATGGTCCGGAGAGGTGGGAACAGTCCTAGAGGGAAGGAAAAAGAGTGGGAAGGACACGGCTTTATCCCGGTTGAGGCTGTGGCCGGATGTCTTTGGGACCGAGTTGGAAATGTTTCCTCTCTGACCCATCCCTGCCCTGGAGCTGACCCCCAAATCCCACAGAGCTGTTGGGGGAGGGAATTAGATCCTGCCTGAATCCATTTCTGGAAAATTCAGCTGGGTTAGCTCAAATAATTTCAACCCTTAAAACAACCCCGGCGCCATCCAGGCACGGGCACCGGGAACGGGGGGATGGCGGGGACGGGGTGCTGCGAGCCCCGTTATCCCCTCGGGGCGGCTGTGCCAGCCCTCCCTCGGGGTCCCCAGGGTGCAGCCCGGCCGTTTGCAGGTACGGTCAGCTCAGCGGGATGGTGGAGCCGCTGGCCGGCGTGCTCGGCGCCTTCGCCGTGGTGCTGGCCGAGCCGCTGCTCCCCTACGCGCTGGGCTTCGCCGCCGGAGCCATGGTCTACGTGGTCATGGACGACATCATTCCCGAGGCACAGACCAGGTGAGGCCCCCCCGTGGGCAGGGGGGCTCGGGAATGTCCCCTCCCCGGCTGGATGGGATGGGAGCAGCGCTTCCCTCCTTCCCGACCTTCCTCTCCCTCCTCTCTCCCCGCAGCGGCAACGGCAAGCTGGCGTCCTGGACCTCCATCCTGGGATTTCTGGTGATGATGTCCCTGGATGTCGGGCTGGGATAGGGCAGTGCAGCGTTCCCAGGAGAAGACTTCAGAGCCCCGTGTGCTCTGGATTGGGAGCACACGGGATTGCTGTGGATTGGGAGCTGGACGCGCGTTATTCCAGGACTGGATTTGTACATAGGTTTTTGGGATCTGGTTTGGTGTTGATTTCCTCTGATTTTCTATCTCCCCCTCCCCTCCGAGTTCCTGGCGATGGTTTCCAAGCACAAATAGGGGTGGGTCCTCCCAGATCCTGCCTTGCTTTTCCTCTTGGAAGGGGCTTTGGATGACACTGGCCTGGCTTCTCCAGGGAAAGGCACTTGGGATTCTGATGCTCTCCATTCTGAAGGAGGTCAGGAATTCCCTGTCCCCTGCGGAGACTTGTCCAGGGTTAAACAGCGAGGCACTGGGATGGAGTAAACTCCTCATGGAGTCTGGAATTCCACCCTTTTTGGGAAGGCGGGTGGAAGGCGTTAGGACCGTGATAAACCATGGGATTGCAGGTCTCCCATATCCTGCTGGTCCTCGGGAATGCTGCAGGGAATTGGTTTTGATGGATGCAAGTAGTCCAGGCAAATAAAGATGAATTTTCTTGGGATCTCTGCAAGAGGGAAATGTCATTTTTTCCTAAATTTATCTCAGAGGGACGCTGTTCCAATGTGTTGTGTCCAATGTTCTGGGCTTTTCTATGGAAAAAAAAAAGCAGGAAAGGAGGATTTGAGTGTTTTCCAGCACATCCTTTGTGCCAGGACGAGGTGTGGGCTCCCCGCCTGGTGCTGTGCAGTGGGATACAATTCCATGTGGAGCTGCTCGGCCTTCCCAAGGGATTGCTGGGCTACAGCTGCTGCTTCCAGTGATCCATAACTCCCTGAAGAGCCAGCCCAGGTCTATCCTTCACCTGCAGGAAGAGCAGGAGCCGAGCCAGCACCTGAGCATTTGGGATGAACGAATTCCTCAGGATGAATGAATTCCTCGGGATGAGTGAATTATCCCACCCGGAGAGCCAGAAAAATGCATGGAAGTTCCTCTTCACCTGATGTTCCCAAGCATTTCCTGTGGAATGGCTGTTCCTGAGCACTGAGGATTGCTCCCATCCCGGCTGAGGAGGGAATCCTGCCCTTCCCCGGGAGGATTGTGCTCCGGGGAGCCGGGAATCACCGCGGTTGGAAGGATGCTGCAAATCCCAGCTCCCCCTCGCTCCAATCTCCAGCACAAAGGGCTTCCCTAAACCCTCCCGTGGGAATAACTGGATCACCCGGCCACCTCCTGCCGCTCGGTCCCTCTGGAAGTGGCACTGGAATGTCCCAGATCCCCCGTCGGTCCCGCAGGAGCCAAAGGGAACCGGTTGGGATAAACTAAACTGGAGCTGTCCCTTTTTGTTTGCTCCCTGTTTGTTGGATGGATTTCCTTTGTGTGCCCCTCTGGATGATCCAAAGCTCCTGTTTGCCAATGGATTTGACCTTTTAACTGTGATTGCTTTCAATAAATGGGAAATGGAGTTTGCACGGAGTTGTTTCGGCGCCATAAATCCGTGGATTTGCTTCTCCTCCCTCCACTCTGCTGGCTTTCCTTTCTCCAGCTTCGTTGCTCCTGGCTTTCCAAGGTCCTGCCCCTCGGCTGGGAAGGCAGCTTCTTTGGGCATGGGAAAAGAGGGGGAAAAAGCCAAGGAAGGGCAGTTTCATCCAGACATTCCCGGGTGTGACCCCTGGGAACTGCGGGGCTGTGCAGGTGAGCTGGGTCTCTCCAGGCACAGGGAAAATTTGGGATTTTAGCCTTTAGCGGGATAAGCAAGGGGTGTCAGGCCCCTCTTTTTAAAAGGTGAGAGCTGTCCCTGCATCCCGGGGCAGGAGAGGGAAGGGACCTGCCCCAGCTGGGAATCACAGCCCCTTCCAGTGTCCCCTTCCCTGTGCCCGGCCTGGACCATATCCCACTGCTCTTCCCCTATTTCCACACCCACTGAAGGGGCTGGGAAGGGTTTCTGTTTCCAGCCAAAAGCCTTAAAAACCTGAAAATCCTCAGGGATGTTCACGGAGTGGGATTCTCCAGCCTGTCAGGGATGTTTTCTGCTTTAATTCCTGGCGTGTGGTGTCAGCTGGTACAAAAAAACCCCATTAGACAGTTAAAGGCAGCCTTGTAATCAGATTTCTGGGAGATAATGCTGCATAAAGCATTTAATCCTGCTTGGATGCAGCCAGTCCAGATGAGGATGGAGCCCTAGGGAAGGAGTGGGGAGGGGAGGATGCAGAAATCATGGAGGAAAATCCCTTTTTTCTGTTTGTCCCCTGGAGGGGAATGAAATTATCTCCCTGTTCCTCGGTGTGAGTGAAAACCTGGCGGAGGGCCAGGCCTGAAATTACCCCTGGGAACGAGAAATATCTGTGGAAAGGTGGAGTTTGGGAGCAGAGGGAATATAAACAGCCAGCCACGGCCTGGAACATGGAGATGAGCTCTGGGAATCCTCCAGGGAGCGAGCTGGGGGGAAGCCAGGAAAGTTATCCCGCGGTTGGAGATGGGGTTTGGGATCCTGGGGTGCCAGGATGCAGCCTGTGGTCCCTCCCCATCCCAGGGAATGTCCATGGAGCCGCCCCCGTGCCGTGTCCCTGCCTCTGGAAAATGGGGAGAAAGCCCCGGATCACAGCGCCCGTGCCCGTGGGCAGCGCAGAGGGAAGGTTTTCCCTCTTGCCGAAGCTTTGCTGGATGTTTCAGGGTTTTCCAGCCCTGCTGATGAAGGGGGTGACCTGAGAGTTGAGCTGAGAATGGGAAAAGAGTGGGAAAATCCCCCGAATCCTCCCAGCCCCGGGGGTGTCTGTCCTTGGCACCGGGAGAGCTTTGGTGCTGCCTCTGCACGAGCTGCTGCTCCCGGGGCTCTGCCAAGCACAGGGGCTGTGGAAAAGCTCAGGAATGCAGGGCTGGGTGGATTTTCCTGCTTTTATTGCGGGTATTTTATCGCTTTTTTTTTTTTGTGTCCCAGAGATTGAACCATGGGGCCAGGACCATTGGTGGCTGGTGAGGAGATTGCGGAGGATTCCCCAGGGAAAATCCTCTGGAGCCGGGCGGGATGAGCTGGGGTTGTCCTTCGGTCGGAAGTGGAGGATGGAGAGGCTGCTGGAGCCGGGCACTGTCCGTGTGTTTCTGCAGGGATTCCTGGGGTGTGCAGTGCCCAGCTCTGGGCTTCTCCCTCCCTTCAGCTGATGGCCTCAAGCTGAAGGAGAGGAGGTTTTGGTGGGACTTTGGGAGGGAATCCTCCTGTGAGGGTGGGCACAGGTTCCCGGAGCAGCTGTGGCTGCCCCTGGATCCCTGGAAGTGTCCAAAGCCAGGCTGGGCATTGTCCCTGGGAAGTGTCCAGGGCTGTGCAGCCAGGGCAGGGGAATTCCCTCCTGCGGGGCGGTGAGGGGCAGGAACTGCTCTGGGACAGGGACAGGGGCAGGATCCGGGGGATCTGGAGCTGTGCCAGGGGTTGGGATGGATTTCAGGGAAAGGCTCTTCCCCCAGAGGTGCTGGGCACTGCCCAGGCTCCCCAGGGACCCCGAGGCTGCCGGAGCTCCGGGAGCGTTCGGCCAGCGCTGGACAGGGTGGGATTGCTGGGGGTCTGGGCAGGGTTTGCAGCGGCCGAGCCCCGTGTGTCCCCCGATCCCCGGAGTGCCGCTGTCCCCGCCGTGACTCAGGGCGCAGGAATGGCTCGCCGGCCGTGCCAGCACCGGGCTCCGTCTCTCTCCCGGCGGGGCCGGGCTGCCCGTGCCGGGGCTGGGGAGGCGCGGGCGGCTGCGGTTTGCAGGGCAGGGCGGGGACACGGAGCCCGAGCGAGGCCTTTGCACGCAAAGGAACAATAATCCCATTATGAGCCCCGGGCCGGCGCGGCTGGAGCCGCTCGCGGGGCGCGATGCTCGCCCGGGGCGGATCGCGGCACCTGAGTCACCGCTCGGAAAAAGGGATGGATTTCACCTCCCGCCCCTCCCCTCGGGACGGGAGCGATCCCGACCTGCAGACAGAATGACTTCTATTCTTCCTGCGGGGCTTTGTTGGGCTTGGCAGCGATTAAAGCCGAGCCGCTCGTGCTCCCGAGCCGTCCGCGGCTCCTCCGCCTCCTCCCAGCCCTCCTGGGTGCCCCAATCCCACCCTGCGTCTGCCACGGTCCTGGTGCCAGCCCCAGGGTGGCCCCCCCGCCCCGGGGATAAGGTCGGGGTTGGGGGGCTGGAGGGATCGCGAGGAATTTCGGCTCGGGGTGTCCTTTTCCCAGGGCGGGTGTTGTGGGGTTGTTGAGTTTGTAGAGATTTCGGAGAATCCCGGGGTGGTTTGGGTGGGAAGGGGCCTCAAAGCCCACCCAGTGCCACCATCCCATGGCAGGGACACCTCCCGCTGTCCCAGGCTGCTCCAAGCCCCGTTCAGCCTGGCCTTGGACAATTCCAGGGATCCGGGGCAGCCACAGCTGCTGTGGGAATTCCGTTGCAGGACCTCATCTCCTTCACAGGGATCAATTCCTTCCCAAATCCCATCCATCCCTGCCCTCTGCCATGGGAAGCCATTCCCTGTGTCCTGTCCCTCCATCCCTTGTCCCCAGCCCCTCTCCAGCTCTCCTGGAGCCCCTCCAGGCCCTGCCAGGGGCTCTGAGCTCTCCCTGGATCCTTCCTTTCTCCAGGCTGAACAATCCCAAGCTTTAATTTAAGACCAGGTATTTTTTAGGTATTTATTGGCTCTCTCTAAATATGTTTGTTTAGTCTTGCATGGTCAACCAGCCCTTGAGCAGCTCCGTGCTCGTGTCCATGTGGGATTCCTGGGACTGCAGTCGTGGATGAGCTCCTGCTTTCCTTTCTCCTGCTTGTTTTGCTTAAAATTCTCCATTTTCCCTGCTCAGCAGCTGCGTGGTGGCTGTGGAAGGATTCGTCTGTGCCATCTCACAGGGATGTTCTCCATGGGCTTCCTTAGGAGTTGTGAGATCCATCGGCCCAAGGATTCCAATTCCAGTCCTTCAAAAACCCAAAGGTTTTGCCAAATGGGAAAAAGGGAAAATCGCTCCCTGTGGGATCTGCAGCTCACCCAGCTCCCATTTTAGTGCCTCATTTCTTGTTTTGAGGCTTTTACAGCGCGGAGGATTTGTGTGAGAACAGGGGGAAAACATTCCTAGTATGGCCTTGGTTGGGATTTCTGAGAAATGTTTTTTGTGCCTCCTAATCCTGTGAGGGGGGATCTCAGGAGCAGGAAACAGAGCCTGAAGGTTTATTTTAATATAATCTTACAAAATGCTGAGGATAACTGAAAAGCTTTTGTGTCCAGGGCTCGTTCCTGTGGGGAATTGTTGAAACCTCTGGCTGGTGCCTCTCGTGTTCCTACAGGAACGAGGAAAATGTTCCCGACCGAGCTCCCAGCTCGTCCCACACAAACCCTCAGCGGTGCCTGGAGCAGAAACAAACCCAGGTGGAAACGGGAGGGAAGAGAACCCTGGATCTGCTTTCCCTTGGCTGCAGAATCATTTCCCGGCCATAAAATCGCCAGCCAGAGCCAAGGAAAGATGAGGTCATAGGGAAAAATGCGGCTTGGGAGACAATGGAGGGAGGTGCTGGTAACGGCTGGGGTGGGGATGTCCCACAGCCCGGGGTGTCCCAGAGACCCCCAGCTCCTCCAGGGACCCCCAGCTCCTTCAGGAATCCTGCAGGATCCCACTGGGAATCCTCCAGGATTCACTGGGAATCTGAGCTCCTCCAGGACCCCAATTCCATTGGGACCCCCATCTCCTCCAGGACCCCAAATCCCTTGGGACCCCCATCTCTTCCAGGACCCCAAAACTCCTCTGGGGTCTCCACCTCCACTCAGCCCCTCATCTCCTCCAGGACCCCAAATCCCTTGGGACCCCCATCTCCTCCAGGATCCTGATTCCTCTGGGCTCTCCACCTCCACTCGGCCCCCCATCTTTTCCAGGACCCCAAATCCCTTGGGACCCCCATCTTTTCCAGGATCCCAACTCCTCTGGGAATGCCACCTCCACTCGGCCCCCCATCTCCTCCAGGACCCCAAATCCCTTGGGACCCCGATCTCCTCCAGGACCCCAGTTCCATTGGGACCCCCATCTCCTCAAGGACCCTAAATCCATTGGGACCCCCATCTTTTCCAGGATCCCAACTCCTCTGGGAATGCCACCTCCACTCGGCCCCCCATCTCCTCCAGGACCCCAAATCCCTTGGGACCCCGATCTCCTCCAGGACCCCAGTTCCATTGGGACCCCCATCTCCTCAAGGANACCCCAAATCCCTTGGGACCCCCATCTCCTCCAGGACCCCAGTTCCATTGGGACCGTTCCCCCCTCCCCAATCCCCAGCGCTGCTCCTCCATCTCCGTGCAGGACAAACCAACAGGATCAGCATTCCCACCCCTTTCTATTCCCCTCTCTTTCCCGAGGCTCAAACTCCAGTGGAGGCAGGAGCATCCCACCTTCTCCCAGCCCAGTGTTTCATTCCAGGCTGGCAGGAGTGAGGTTGGATTTCAAACACAAATCACATCTCACAGCGTGTTTTGCTTTTCCCTTTTTTCCAGGCTGTAATTTATCCCAGCCTGTCTCTGCTGGTGGATGGACAAACCTCCAGGAGGATCTGTGGGTCCTTTCCCTGGATCCAGCATCGCTGGTGTGTCCCTGGAAGTCAGAGCCCCCTGGGAATCTGGGGAGATTTCCTAAATCTTGTCTCGGTGAGGATTTAGAAACCCCTTGGGCGAGCAGGGAACGCTGACACCACGGAGCCCCTCGGGGCCTCCTGGGTCATTAAATAAATTAAATCTTAGCAGAAGGAGGCCCCAGTGATCGGCTGTGAGACCCCCGAGGGCTCCGTAATTGCTCTGCAAAGACAGCTCTGCTGGATGGAAGAGACAAAGGGATTTTGAGGGATTTTTTGGGATTTTTCCTCCCCTGGCTCAGCCCATCCCTAATGGGATGCTCTGCCCCGGAGATGTCCCTGTCCCCTGGGATGGGGTGGGGTGGGGACAGCTCCCAGTGTTCCCAGGGGACTCCAGTTCTTCAACAGCCCCTGGCTCCCAACCCCGGCCTCTGCCACCGCTCCTGGCTCTGGCTGCTCCCCAGGCTCCACAGGAATATTGCATTTTTCCTTCCGGAAACGTTTTTCCCTCTGGAAAGGTGAGCAGAGCCCACCTGCCCCCCAGACCACCTGCGTGGGGTATCCCAGCCTCCCGTGGCTCCGGAGAGAAGCAGCCAGGACCTGCTGAGCCCTTCCTTCAGCTGAGGAAAGGTGGGAAATTCCTGAGCTCCGATTCCCGGGGTGATCCGTGCTCAGGCAGGGTGATGATGGATGAGGAGAAGCACCGGGGTCTCCAGGGGCACAGGGACCCTCAGCTCCCGCTTTCCCAAGCCCCCTGTGCTCGGCAGCTCTGCCTGGACATTCATTCCTCAGGGATATCAACCCTTCGGGCCCTCTTCATCCTCAGTTGATCAGCACTTCTTAAATCGAGATATCCGATAATCCCGGAGGGAAACATCCCTTCTGCTGGAATGCTGCGAGCCAGGAGGGGACGATGCCCCTTCCAATTGAATCAGAACGATGACATTTTATTATTTAATGCCGCCAGGACCAGCTCCACAGAGCTGCTCCCCCCAGCTCGGACACAGCCAGGCTGCACTGAGGGATTCCCACTGGGAAAAGGATGCAGAGAACCCCGAGGGAGCTCTGCAGGGCGAGCACAGCGAGGTGGAAATTCCGAGGAGAGGCTGAGATTCCTTCTCCAGTGGGGGTGGCTTCCCTCTGGCCTTTTTTCCTTTCCCTCCCCCTCTCCTTGAAGCTGTCCCAGGCCGGTGCTGGTTTCTGGCTCAGCCTTTCCCAGCTGCACAAAGGCTGCCTTGTGCCGCCCGGCTCCAGATGTTTCACATCCCGCAGAAAACGCCGGCACGAGGTACCTGTTCCCGGGAGCACCGGCTGGCTGGGAGAGCGAGCTGCCCTTCCACAGGCACATCCCAGCCTGGGGACGCCTGGAATGCCGGAAGGGACTCGTGGTCCCTGTTTCTCCCTCGACTGGGAGCAGGTTCTGATGGTTGCCCATGGAGCAGCTCCTGGGAGGAGAGTGGGAAAGGGTCCCGGCAGGGATTTTGTTCAGAGAATCGTGGAATTTTAGGATGGTTTGGGTTGGAAGGGTCCTTAAAGCCCATCCAGGATGCCTGGCTGTGGAGCTGCCCTCCAGGGGAGCCCGGGGGCTCCACAAACCCAGGATGCTGGAGCCAGGTGGGGTCTTCCCCCAGGGAACGAGTGGTGGGACACGGGGAACGCCCTCAGGTGGCACCGGGGGAGGTTGAGGTTGGATATTGGGAAAAACTCCATGGGAAAGGCTGTCCAGGCCTGGCATGGGTGGAGGAGTCCCCATCCCTGGAGGGCTGTGACAGCCACGTGATGTGGCACTTGGGGACACGGATTAGGGGTGGGATTGGCAGTGTGGACTGGGTGACCTTGGAGGGCTTTTCCAACCTTTTCCAACCTTTTCCAACCTTTTCCAACCTTTTCCGTGATTCCTGGGGTGGCTTCCTCCCCAAATTCCGTGTCTGGAGAAGGTAAGTGATGAAGGCACAGAGAGGGATGGGTTTTCCGCGGATGGGGATGGCGGAGGAGCAGGTGAAGGACGTGGTGATGGCCAGGGCAGCGCCCGAGCCCCCTTGGGCTGGAGGAGACACCTCATCCTTGGGATCCAGGCTGGGATCAGCGGCTCTGGGGTGGGAATGCAAGGAGCAGCTCCATCCGGGTCACCGCGGGGCTCTCCCGGCCTGGGCAGCCGAGTGACCCCTGGAAAACGCTGGGCAGCCCCTCATTCTCATGGAAAACACGCTGGGAGCAGGGAACGGCTCCGCGTGGGGAGCGGCCTTGGCCAGGGAAGCGATCCCGCCCCGCAGCCCCGGCACAGAGCCCCTCTCTGTGCAGCACAAGCGCCTCTCTGTCCCCTCTCTTCCTTCCCTTCCCTTTAACAATCGTCCCCTTTTGTCCCCACACATTTCCCATTGTCCCCCCTGCTCCCGGAGCCCATCCCAGCCCGGGAGCTGCTCCCGGCACCACCTGTTCTCCCCATGTTCTTTTCCAAGACACCTGATGTATTTATTTTCATTGCCTCCCCACACATTTCTTTTTTTTTATTTTTTTTTTCCCCCTTTTTTTTTTTTTTTTTTTTTAGGGTCTCTGAAGTTGATTCCTCCTTCCCGTGCCCCGGGAGCCGCGGTTAATGAGTAACCACGGCGAGCTCCGCGGCAGCTGCCTCCGACAAACCGACGGAGACTTTTTTGGAGCTGCATAAGGGAACGTTTGTTCTGCAGCCTCTCAATGGATCCTTGTGCGGGAGGCGAGGAGTGTGGGGAGAGAAAGACGCGAAATCACAGCCCTGCTCCGAGAGCTCGCCCCGCTGTGCTCGTGGGCCGTGTTGTGGGGCGGGGGTGAATCACCTTGGCCGGCTCCACGATGGATTTATCTCCGCAGTGGAATTATCTGGGAGCACACCGCGGAGTTTTGAACGGCATTCAGGATTTAAGGCTCGTTTGAAGTGATTTAAGGGTCACGCAGCCCGTCCAGACCCTCCTGTGGGGCTGGTGTGGCAGGAGTTGGGGTTTTCTCCATCCCTGCCCCATTGAGGAGCAGATTTGGCTCTCGGGGTTCACCATTTTACTCTGATCCCTTCCTCTGCTTTGGGTTCATGGCGATTTTGGGGGTTTATCCAACATTTACTGTCAGGTTTGAGGCTGTTCTGCCTTCCCTGGTGGATGGGGGAGCTCCATGGAGGGCGAGGGCCGTGTCCCAGGTGTCCCCGGTGACCTTGGCCGTGGCATTTAAAGCTCAGCCCTGCTCTGCCGGTGTCACTGAGCAAACAGGTGACGCTGTGTCCTCGCTCAGCCCTGCCCTTGTCCTCCCCAGGGCGCGGGGGAGCTCCTGGAGCCCGGTGGGATCTCGGGAGCAGGCAGAGCATTCCTGCTCCTGGTGGGTTTGCAGGGCCTCTCCCTCTCTCTGTGGTTCCATAAAAAGGTTGGGAAAGAACTCCAGGACCACCAAGTCCAGCCCCCTCTGATCCAGACCAGATCACAACGTGCCCACTCTGCTCCTTTTTTTGGGAAGGGGGGCTCCCCCCGTGCCCTGGACCCTTCCCGTGCTCTTGCTCTGCCTTTCCTGGGACAACCCCAGGCCAGGAGCCCTCGGTGTCCCTTTGTCCCAGGAGGGGACAGCAGTGTCCCCAGGGCTTTCCCATCCCCGCAGCCTCCCAGGAGTTTTCCCAGCACTCCTGCAGCGGGAGAATCCCATCCTTCCCAGGCTTGTGGGCCAGGCTGGGATCCAGCACCAGCAAGAGCTAAAACCACGTTTTCCTCCTCTTTTACAAACCTCAGCTTTGGGGGTTGGTTTTATTTTTATTATTTTTTTTATTTTTATTTTTTTAATTTGGGGATTGGCTGAAGTTTTGGGGAAAGATTGGGGTTGTTTGTGTTTTACCTGACACAGCTCCCTGGAGCAGCAGCTCTTTATTGGCTCCTGCAGCACTTGGCACTCTCAGCACTGGAAAGAAAAAGCTTTTTGTTCCCATATTTCCATATATTTATATGGATTTAACTGGGCTGGGGAGGGTATTTGAAGGTCAGAGGACTTCCAGAGGTTACTGTGCTGGCCAGGCCCTGGGAACAGGGAACAGCCATCCTGTGGGAACTCATTCCCAGCTCGCCCTTCCCCGAGCTCTTTATTTTCCCGATGCTGCCCACCACTAAATGCTTTATTTTGTTGTTTTTCTGGGAAAAACCACCAGCAAATTCCACGGTGTGGATTTATGGATGTGCCATTCCCAGGCTGGGGTGGGAAAAGCAACATGACCTGAGGCTGTGAACCCAAACCGCTCCACAAAGTGTTTGTACCAACACAGCTTTGACAGGAATCGAGAGTTCTCCTGGATCCCCTTCCCAGGGCAGGGCTCCCGTTGCTTCCCAGGTCCTTCCCGATTTCCTGGAGGAGTCAGCAACCCAGTCCTTCCTCCTTGACAATTCCTGACCATCGGGAGTTCTGTATTCCAGCAATATTCTTCTGGAGAGCTGACAGTCCATCCTCCTGGTGGTCTCTCGCCCCCTCAGGAGCCCCCAGGCCACCCCTGGAGTGAGGAACAGGACTTCCCTTCCAGAAAAATCCCTC
>VZTX01028549.1:0-28070 GCA_013400915.1 Pardalotus punctatus | reverse complement strand
CAAGACCACAACGCTGTTTCCTGCACAAAACTGAAACTCTTAAAAAGCCAAGAATACAAGACACTTCTCCCTTTGAACTGAAGAATATTGATCCAGCTCTGTGTAAAGTGGCAATTTTAACTTCAGCGAAACCATCCTGAGACAACAGCCTGCAAGTGCGGCAGAATGAGGCAGCAGCAATCCCAAGTACGTGCTGCTCAGTTCCTCGTTAACCTCTCACAGCCTTCCATGCGGCATTTACAGATGCTTTGCTTATATAAAAAAAAAACCCAAAAACTAACATCAGCATATTTCTAGCTTTCAAGGAATCCCTCATCAAATGACCTTTTCTCACATGTTCCACCTGAGATTTTCCTTCAAAACAATGTGTTTTCCTTTTCAGATTCATTGTAAAACTGTAGATCATCACCTCACAGGTAGTCATGGATATTCTTCCAACAGAATTTGCTGGTTTTCTGCCAGGCTGACAATCAGTTATCATTGAGTTCTTGTCCCATGCTTCCCAGTGACCTTGAGAAAAAAAAAGTACAACTCTTAATAAGAATCGTTTCCACAGGTTCTGTGCTCACTCTTGGGTTAAGGGTTCTATAACTATAAGGAGACAATCCTCAGCCTATTTAGAAGCTGATTCATCTATTCCCTGTTCTGCTTTTACAAACCCTTGAACCATTCTTTGAGACTTAGCACTTCCCCAGACCTACAATATAACAGCAGTTTATCCAAAGATAACTTCTAGTAATGTGCGTTTTCCATGATGTATGCAGAGCATCCTAAGTTATTTTTTTTTCACATCTCCACAAGCAGGGCCAGAGTTCCTATGTACGCAAGAACATCAAATTTTCAGTATACCAATAGAAACTTGAACAGATTTAATATGCTATTCTCTAGACAACACCTGAACAAATGAATCCCATACATTCCTAAAGCTGCCCAGGGAGACCCAGCTGCCACCCAGCCCAGAGACCAACAGCTCCTGGCTCCTGTTGCAGCTTCCGTGCGCTCACCTTGCACCTGCTCCCACTGCTGGCTTTGAACTGACACACATTAAAAAGCACAATTCCCACTCAAAACAGGCTACCTCAGTCTCTGCAAGGGAAACACTCCCTCCAGCTCCTGCACCCCTACATCCTACCTCCTTGAAAAGAGGAGCTGCATCCTCCCAGTGCAGCTGGATGCCCCTGGCTCTGTGCGGCTCCAACCCTTCGGCAGAGGGACGGCAAAGGGAGCTGTGGTGACACTGACGCTGGGTCACACAAACCCTGAGGAATCTCAGGGCTGGGCTCTGCTGTTTGGAGGGAACAACCAGCCAAGCAGGAACACTTTTCCTCTGAAAGACTATGAACAGCAACAAAGAATTAGAAGGCTTGGATCCTCCAGGCCCCAAAATGCCCAGTCTGCATCTGCTGCACAGACCTGAGGCCAGACAGGATCCAAATCCACAGGGACCACAGCCTTGGGGAAGGTCTATCTGCTCATTTCCAGCTGTGAGCGAACATGCAGTGCCAGCGTCCCTCAGCTCCCACTCCCCTCTGCCCTGAACTACCAGCACCTGTGAAGTCTTGGCACCCCTGGATTGATTAAATGCTCACAAGCCCATATTGCCAATAATTCTCTGCCCACTCAGGACACACCAACGAGGTGTGTCCCTTTCTCCCACTCTCCCAACAGAGACCTCCTCACTCCACATCCTGTTCAGGGAACACCAATTTAACCCTGGGCTGGGAAAGCAAAGAGAAGAGATATTTTAAAAACATCCCTGCCTTGATGCTGTCCAAAGGTGGGAGAAAGCCCATTCCCCCCACCCTCTTGGCCTTTCCCCAGTCTAACTCTGGAAATGCACATCCAAACCCAGGTCAGACAGACTGCAATGCTTTCTACACACCAAGCACCACAACCCCAAGCACCAGGAGCCTGAGGATGCTCTGGATTGCAGTTCAGTCTCCATGAACATTGCATGGGAAAGCCAAGTGGTTTGTGAGAAAATAAAAGGCACCATTTTTAGTAGTTAAAATGTCAGTGGAATTTACTGGCTGGACACAGCAGCGAGCTTCATACAGCCTCCCATACTTACAGATTTATCACAAGCAGCAATTTCAGGTTCTTTCTTTTTGGAGACCAGCTCCAAACTGGAAACTTTTCGTGACTTCTCCTGAGGGAGGCAATTAGAACTTTAGGAGCTCAGGAAAGCCACTTCCTCTCCCGAGTCCTGGCTCACCTGCCCGAGCACCCGCAGTGCGTCCATCCCACCTCACTCCCTGCTTTGCACGTTCATTTAAATTAAAAAAACCTGTAAGCTCTGCCTCCAGCCCCAGCCGCATCTTTCCTGCGCCCCTCTGCTGCGCTGCCCCTTGGCACGGGGCCGGGCTGGGACAAACTCCAGCGTCTGTTTCCCAAGCAAGGCTCTGCCGGGCGGCCCCGCCGTGCAGCCGGCAAGCCCCGTCCCCATCCCCACAGTTCCTTCCCGGCCCCGCGCCCACGCCGGACAGACCAGCGCAGCCCCCGCTGCCCGTTCTGGAGCCGCCCCTCCCGCCCCACCTCGGGGCTTTTCCCGGGCCCCGCCGGGCCGCCGGTCCCCGCTCACCTTCAACCCGGCTGCAGCCACAGCAACCGCCCGGCTCCTCCATTGTCTCGCCACAACCCTGAACCGCCGCTGCCACGGCCGGGACCCGCGTCTCGTGCACCCACGCCGCTCCAGGGCACAGCGTCGGAGGCAGCGGCGCCGCAGCCCCTCAGGGCCGGGCCCGGAAACGGCGCCCGCGGCGCCCTGCCCTGCAGTACCGGACGTACCCCATAGGGCGGCAGCAGGCAGCATGGGAGCACCAGGGCGCATGCGCGTCACTCTGTCTCTGCCCCACCTTAAATAGCACGTTATGTCCGGTGTCATCATTGCGCATGCGCGCAGCTTTTCCGTACCGCCCACAATGACCGTGTGACATAAGGCAGCCTCGTAGTCAGTGCGCATGCGCTCCCTGCCTTGCTGCAGCATCGCATTTCAGCCACCAGGTGTCCCCCGCGAGCGGCTCGGGGCAGTGCGCATGCGCTGCTCCTTGCTGCAGTTCTCCCTTATGGCCAGCAGGTGCCTCCAGCGAATCACCACAAAGAGTCCGCGCGCCGCTTGCCCTGCGAGGACGGCGAACGGCGCGCACCGGACAGCGGCGGTCCTGGAAGTAGGAGAATATTTAAGGCATCAAGGAGGGAAATACCGTACCAGAACAAAAATTCGAAGACTACTTCCGACTTCCCCTCCAACCATTCATGCCGATGGATTGTCTCAAAAACTGCTGGAAGAAAATAAAAGTGTTCCTCTTCTTTTCAGTGCTCCCAGCACTTGAGAAATAAATATTTGTTCCCTGTCTCCCAGGAAGAGCTTTTCTGGGTGAAAGCACTGGAAAATATGACTGCGAAGCATATTTTTCCCTGGTGTAGAGATAAGAACACAGGTAGATGCAGCTCTCAGCACTCTTCTCCAAACACAACTCTGGGCTCCTTTGCAAACTGTCCCTGACTTATGGTTTTCTCCAGGAAAAATCAAATACATTTGATTAAATTTGGACGTTTAATTATCACAAAGGGAAGCAAAGAATAAATATTCTTGTAAGACCCCTTGGACTGAATTTGGAACGGGACATTGATTAGCTGCAGTGTAAATACACAACAAATAACACAAAGTGCAGACTGTCAAGGGGGGTATGAAAGCAGCAGTTTGAAAAACTTCACTGTCATTTTTCGTTTCAGTGAGTTTTCCAATCAAACTCTGAAGCTGACAAGCCCAAACTGTCCTCAACACTGCACATGGCTGCTGTGGAATAAAAGGGTACTCCCAGGGACGAGGCACATTCCCAGCAAAAACTCCCAAAACAGCACAGAGGCACCACTGGAGTTCACATGTGGGGCTGGGAAGGGCTGCCAGGAGGACACAGCCTCCAGGTGGTGTGGCAGTGGCAATGACAGCAGCAAATTCCCACAGTCTGATGGCACAACAGAGAGACAAAGGCCAGCAATGCCCACAGGAGGTGCAGGTTTAATTCTGCTCCCTGTGATGCATCATCATCTCCCACCGCAGCCACATCCCCAGGGGGAATCTCACGGGGGGCACGGAAAACTCTCATGATGCAAATTGCAGTTGCCTTGATCCTGTTTAAATTCAGTGTTGGGGCCCAAACCCCACAGCTACAGGAAAACATTAACCTGACCTGGATAAGTCTTAAACACAGCCCCATTAGTGACCTACAACATGGTCCCAGAGGTTTCCTGCCCAGGGCTGAGGGAAAGCTGACATAATGTTAATAACAAACCTTTGCTGAGAGCAGTCATCATCACCCCAGTCCTTCAGGCTTGGAAAGATTTTGTAGTGAACAGTCCCAAATTCTCATCCTTAATCTAAATTTTGAACAGGTTTTGTTAGAAAGATAGTGGTCAGTAAATCTGAAAACAGAAGGGAAAAACTGCACAAAGAAAAACAGAAGGTTTTCCATTAATAACAGAAGTTCCTTTTTACTCTCATCTGCCTGGGACTGTAGGACAAAATCTTTGCAATCAAGACACAATAGAGCTGTTATTAATGCTAAAACCTCTTAAACATTGTTATTTCTCAGAGAACTGTGCCAGCACTGAGTTGCTCCCATGTGCCTGGATGGAAAAAGTCAAAATAATAAAAAGTGATTTCCCTTCTCCCTCTCTGACCCATGACCAAAGCAGTCGTGTAGAACAACAGGGACTATCCAAGCCCCACCCCAAATTTCAAGGTGAAAACACGCAGCTTCCTTAATGAGAGCACAAAAACTCATTAAAGCCAGAGACGAAATAACAGATCAGAAAAAGAACCAAAGGAAATTCCCCACAGATCATAAGCAATTACCAATAATTTTTCCTCTGGAATCATTACCGACTTGGCTTTCTGTGGAAGTGTTTCACACATCCATTGAGGGTTCAGGGGCTTGGTTGGGTTGTTTATGGGTAATCCTGACAGGCCTAGGCCATACCCAAGTATCCCCATCACTGCTCCAGCCCCAGATTCAGGGATTTATTGATACAGTTTATAAATACTCTCATTCTGGGAGTCAGTCATTGCACAGTCATAGAGCAGATATATGCCATCCCTTGTTCACAACAGCACCTCTCCAGCCCAAATCCCACATCTCACAGACACCAACTAAGCGGAAAACTACTGCACGTGCTTGCTTTTAAAATGAAATTCTTAGTACATCTGGCCACGTGATTAAAATATATCCATGCACTGACAGTCACTGGGGGAAAGTTTTCCATGAGAGAAAAAAGCCATTTTGGTAGCACAGTTTGATTCACCTTCAGAAAAAGCAAAATTAGCACCAACTCCTAAGACCCCTGGTGAGGAATCCAGCCCTCCTTCTGACATCCAACACAACAGACATTGAAGAGGAAGGAAAAACCCAAGCTTGTATTGGAAAAATAGAACATAAATACATCAGCCTTTTAAAAGCCTTCCCATTCCCATAGTGGGAAACTGACATTTACTGTTTGTTTGCTTTTTCTGATTAGGTAAATATTAAGTAGAAACTAAGCAGAACCCAGTGAAGGCAGAGCTAGGATTTTACAGGTGTTCATTTTGGCAGTTTGACTGTTAAATGTCTGTTCCTCCACTAACACCCAGCCCAGTTTAAATCCATACTTAACCCAACTCTTCCTTGCCATCTCCCATTTCCCACCACTCTGCTCAGGGCTTCACCCCTCACACTCTTCCCTTCTACAGTGCCATTGCACTGGAACACAGCGAGCTTTTGGCTGCCACTCACCCGCTCCAAGCTGATCTTACCAGGACCTCTCTTCTGCTTTTCACTGCATGAGCCATGACAACATTTGCTCACTAAAATAAATCTTTTCCACAATGAACCACAGGTGCAAGGGAACAAGTATGGTACAGGAATATTTGCCGTACGAAGAACAAATAAAAGTTTTTTAAAGTTAGCTCATCAGAACCAAGTTGATCTGCTTTGGCTCTGAAAACATCAGCAACACAAAACTGAGCTGCCAGAATGAAGCACCTCGCTGTTCCTACCCTGCCTGTCCCTCAGACCCTGCTTTGTCATGTCCTACACTGCTATGCTACAGACTACTGGGAGCAAGATTCATCCCTCACAACCATCACACCGATATCCTTGAGCATTCCGACTTCAATGATAATATTGTAGGAACCTCCTGCTTTCCATTCCCTAGGACAGCAACAAGACAAATTCCTCACCCACCCTGGATCTTCATCAAATAGAGTACAAGTTTCAAACAAGCTTCATGGTCTGAGGGGCACCATCTGCCCAAAAAGCCCACCTCTGCATCCAGGAATGAACAATGCACGGGACATTGTCAGCTTGGACCTGCAATTATCTCCACCTCTGCCATTGTATTGATGAAACAGAAAAATTTGTGCCTGAAGATCTTGTTAGAGAGGGCAAAATCTACTGAGAAGGCTTTAATGCCATTATTTAGACTCAAATAAAGAGCAATACCAATAAACCCACAGATAAAAAGCTTGGTGTTTCAGTGTTGGTTTTTTCTTTAAAAAAGTATACTATCTAAAGTTATGGTTCTGTAATTCAGGTGAGTTCAGCCTGCCAGTTTCTATGGGAAAGGGATGAAGTAAGTCTACACTCAAAAATACAAAAGAGCAGTAAGGATATTGGGGAGTTGGGACATGGGGTGTCATTTTCAGGATAGGCTGCAGACAGTTTTAAACCAAAAATATTTGAATTACTTCCAGATGGCTGATTTGTAAAAATAAATGTGATACAAGACCTGTGTTGTCTTTCAGAGCTATTTAATTAGTTTTTAAGAATGATAAAGGGTGCAGTCAAACACAAACATTATTTAATTGCTTTGCAAAAAATAATCCCGTGCCTTGCCTTCCATTCTGCACTCATAACACACAGCTCGGGTGCTCTGACTGACAAATTAGACAACTGTCTCAAACTTTTGGTAAAGCCTCTTTAATCTTTCATGTGCTAAACCCACTGCTTTGATTTTATCTAGAAAAACAAAACCAAACCAAAAAAGACCCCATAACCTAACACAGGTCACAAGTTATGAAAGACACTCCAAGTGAAGTAAAAAAGCCTCACAAATACGATGTTCTAAAGAAATCTCAAGTATTCCAATGTGCTGTCTGTGTAGCCCCAAATAAAGCTTAAATCAGAACAATCAGTGTGCAGGGAAAACCAAATGAAGAGGCATCTCAGTGGCAAGATGTTCTCAGGGAAACAACAAGAAATTTCAGTCCTGCTTCTTTGCGTATGCAGGGACACAACCTCGCATCACTGCAGAGTCATGTAACATCAAAGAACATGGAAAACTTCAAGGGGAAAACTACACACTGCCTGTAAAAATTCTACTATAGCACCCTCCTTCTGCCAGTCACTTTGTTTTCCTATCCAGACCAAGCGCATGAACTCAATTTAAGGATATTTGAGCATGCTTGAAAGGCCTTAACAGAAAATAAAGTACTTCAGGAGAGACTTCAGTAACCCAGACCCTGAGCTCCACACATCCTGTCACTGTCCTGCAAGGGCTTCTCCCTTAATAACTTGGGTCACAAATGCAAAATAAAACAGTTCTGTGATCGGAACAACCAATCTGGACAGCAATTCTCTAACCATGTGCCTCTCAAAGTGGGGTAAGAAAGGAGTCCTGAGAGTGGGCACATGCTTCCATCCCTGTGCACGAGGAAAACAGCCTGGCACTTGCCACTCCCTTACACCATTTCCAAAATACAGTGGCCAGGAAGAAAAAGGACCAAGGAAAAGGCTGCGGGATTCATAGAGAGCTTCAGAAGAGAAAGCCTGAAGTTACCAACCAGCTAGAAAAGCACAGCAAAAACAAGCACAGGAGTTCCTTGGCAGCAGCAAAAGCGAAACTGCAGGGAACGGCAGATGAAAAAGGAGAATGCCACAGAAACAAATGAGCAGAGGAAAAGAATACATAATCCAGCTGTCAAAGTCAAAGCAGATACATTTATTCCCACCCCTTGTACTCAGGCAACGACGATGAAAGACACTTCAGAATTGGTTTCTCAGAAGCATCTTTTTTTTAACTACTTCCACAGTGTGATGGCAATTTGGAGAAGGGGAAGAAATCCTCTTCCAGGCTGGGAACCTGCTTTGGGGAATATTGAAGGTTGTGGGGGGCTGAATTTTTTCCTTATTCTGTTGCTAGGTGACCACAGACAGGATACTTAAGGACAATTTACTCTTTTGTAAGAGACAAAATAGTTGGCCGGGTGTGGGGAGGGGAGGAGAGATCTGGTCATTGATAACTTCACTTGCTCCCCGGGAGAGACAGCAGTGGGGAACTGCTGTCTCCCTTTTGCTGTGACTGCGGGAAAGCTCGGCTCTGCACTGCCTTCTCTTCTTTGCTGGGTGAGATTTCATTTGGGAAAGGGGGGCCAATCCCCCTTTTCCCCTCCTGGAGTGCGCACCTTCCCGGCTGCACTTGCAGCTGCTGCGGAGGGGGCCCGGCTGCCACTGCCCCGTGCCCTGCCTGCCAGAGAACACTGCCACAGCTGCGGAGTTTCTGCCGCCTTTCGCTGGCTAGCCTGGGTGAGCCCATCCTGCTGCTCCGGCTCCCTGTGCTGAGCTCCCTGCTGCCCGGCCCTTCCTNCCTTAGCAGACACCTGTCTTTCAAAGTGAGACAGGGCAGAAAAACCCCCATTTGGGGGGGATGCAGGCATTGGAGCATGCCTGCCTTAAGCAAAACTACACCAAAAGGAAAAATACATCCAATTCCTTTGAAACCATTTCTCTTTTTTAAGTATTTAGCTCAGCTAAAGTATTCACTTTCTTAATAGCTATCTTGTCCAAAAGAAACCTGACCCAGCAGATCTTGAACTGCAGGAATCCACAGGCAAATCCATTTCCCAGATTACAGTTTCATTTGCTTGAGGATTCACAAGAAAATTACAAACCACCCCTCTAGAAAGAAAATATTTAAATGCATTTGATCCATTCATCCCAAATATTTGCCCCAAACTGGAAAAAAAAAAAAAAAGTTAATTCTTAAGTAATGTTAATTATTTTAACACATCTGCAAGTGAAAAAAACTTTCTGCCAGTGTAACAAATCCACTGCCTAGAGTATAAAGCTAACTAAACACACCTAGGCCTGTTAAAAAAATACTTTATAACGTTTTAGGAATGTTAAGGACATAACACTTGGAATTACAAAAAATGCTCAGATTTGCTACTTCAGGGATGGCTTTCAGGCCCAGTGAACTGAGTGGTCCCCAAATATAAATACATCCCCCTCCCAATTTAGCACAAATACCTATGGGGCAGCCACTAAGCTTTTTGAGAAGCCTGTAGCATGGCCTGGGTAACCGAAGCTGGAAATCCTCATTTCAGCTTCCCATGTCACATCTGGATTTGCTTGGAAGTGCACGCACACACTCCCCCATTTCTGTGACAGTCAGAAATCATGTCACCCAGCAATTTGCTCCTCACTGCATCATTTAGAAATACATTAAAAAGTCAGGGGAAAAAAAAACCCTAACAAAACAAACCACAAAAGCAAAAGCTTAGTGCAGCATCATCTTAAAATTCTGCCCAGTGCTGGACAGAAAGAGAAAGAAAAGCTGTTCTTCCAACTCTGCACTAAGCACTTTGAAACAGGCAATGTTGTCCTCAGCTGCAGCTGTGGTGGGTTCCCTCCTTGTTTCAGCCTTGCTCTGACTTCCGGGGGCCTAGAATTATCATCACTCACACCCACTACTGGCACAGACACCTTCATGTTCTATCTTCAGCATGAAACAAACCTTGGGGATGTTTTTGCTTCCCTGTTCTTACCCAAGAAAAGCCCCAAGCAATCTACCTGATGGTGCCTCCCTTTTTTTTGGCAGGCAGAAAGCACAAAGTATTTTGAAGAAATTACTCTTACTTCTCTTTATTTTCTCCATCAACCTTCCCTTGACTTCACATGTGGTGCTTAGACCAGAAAAGTTTCAGCCTGCTTCACCAAGAGTCTGGAAGGTGAAATAAGGGTTGCCTCCAGTCCACCCAAATGCATTTCCTGCAGCATGTACTCCTTGTGACCAAAGGAAGTGCCCCACTGCTACCAAGCCCATGCTCTAGCTGATAATGCTTTGTAACTAAGCAAGAGACATTCAGAAGGCAGAGCAAGGGATGCAGAGGGACCCACACCACCAGCTGAGAGAAAATAGTGACCCTCTGGTCCAAAGCAGCTTTGCAAGATATGTAATATGGAGCTACTCCACAGCCAGTTTTTCAAGTACTGGTCAGGATGAGCCTTCCTGCACACAAAGGAGGAGCCTTAGTTCCCAAGGAAAGCCTGTTACCTTCAAACCAGAGCTACAAAACCTGAGAAGCACCCTGAGAACAATCCCTGCCTCTGTGCTCAGTGTCGCTCTTGCCCTAACTCACCTACTGAATTCTGCCTTGCTGATGGGTTCCTACAGAGCAGCCCTACAAATAACATGGGAATTATGGAAGCCTGCAGCAAACACAGCAGCTACACACAGCGGTCACTGGCTCACAGGGGAGCAGAAAGGCAGACCAGGCACTCTCTGTTATGGTTGTTGGGTTATTTTAGTCCTCTCTGGGAAATGGAGCTGGAAGCTGCTGCTGTGCAAGACCAAAGGTGAACACAATTCCTCAGGGGAGTGAGGTCTGGCTGTGGGAGCCCCCTTGTGATGAATACCAGCCACTTGCAGGTATTTCCAAAACCATTAAACACAAGTTTGTTTACCGAAGAGGACACAAGGAGTCACTTAGCAGCTGACTCCTCTGTGTTTAGACCCAACCAACCCCTTCCTGGATGAAGGACCTGAGTCCTGTGTCCCAGCTGTGGCCTAAAAGACTCCCATTATTTTCCTTGGACATGTTCAAGGCCAGATTAGACAGGACTTGGAGCAACCTCGTGTAGTGGAAGTTGTTCCTGCTTATAACAGAGGGTGGAATCTTTAAGGTCCTTTCCAAGCAAAACCATTCTAAGATTTTATGAACAGTCAATTCTGCAAATTAAAAAAAAACAAAAAAAAAAAAACCCAACAAAAAAAACCCCAAAACCCATAAAAAAGTAATTTCATGCCTGAACTAGAAGCCTGAAACAGGATAGTACATGAGGTACGTCAATAGCTGAACAATGCAGCACATGTGCTCTCAGCCCACAAATACTACCAAAGATGTTTGACACATGCTATTAAATTATTCCATCATAATCTCACTACAGCACAAAAGGGGAAAAATTCCACAGAAGGAAGCTGCTCAGTGGCTCTACTGTTCACCAATCATGTTGACAAAATAAGTGCTATAAAAATATTTTTTAGCTCCTTGTAGCAAGGTCCCCCCCAAACTACTATTTATGTAGTTGTTAAATTTATTTTCCTCAAGAGGCCAGGAAAGCACACAAGTGTTTGAAGATATACAATCCAGGGAAACAGAGTGGAGAAGGGGCAAGAACAAAAAATCAGAGGGAACCAGACATGAGATACAATAAAATATGACTGCAAAACAGAGAATTCCCGAGGCAGAGTCAGTTTTCATGGCCAGCGCATGCTGCAACAAGCGTGAGAAGACAGAGCTCAAAACTGAAGCCTAAAACCAAAAACTGTATAAGCTCTGCCCGAACTGCCCTTGCCAGAGACCTCATCAGCTGAGCTCACACCTCCGCACAGGTATTTGTGCCACGCTTTTTGACTCTCTGGCGGGGAGCAGCAGCAGAAAACACCCCAAAAGACAGAGCTGCCCATGGGAAAAGCTGCCCAGGGGAGCCAATTCCTAGCTCCAGGTGGCCTCCAGCTCGCCGACCCAGAAACACCCAGACCACCACACCCGCCCCAGTGCCCCTCAGTGCTCACCAGCCACCCGCTGCTGCTGCTGCTTGGGGCTCTCAAGGTCTGCACTGGGAGAAAAAGGACGGGAAGGCTTTTTTCCTTTCAGAATGTCAACAAATGTCTCCAAAACCAGGGTGTTGGGGGACAGTGGCAACTTACTGCACTCTGCTGTAGTCCCCACGTCCCTCTCCTCAGCTCCAGGAGAATTTGTACCTCTCCTCTGAAAGTGGCAATTGTCTGGAAAGGAATTTGGGAATCCTCTTTAGCTTCTTTGGTTTCCATCTTGTACTCCCCAGCACCACAGTAGGACCTCTAGGGTGGCTGAAAAGGAAAACAAAACCAGAAAAAAACCCCAAAAATTAGTTTTAATTTTAAATTTAAAATAAATATTTACCATATTCGAAGGCCTCTAGTCCCATCCTGCTAAGCAAACCTGACTCCCTGGCACAGACCTCTTTGTTGCAATATGACTATGTCTTTTACTTATTACTGCAAGAGCAAAACATCAGCTTTTTTTTTTTTTTTCCTTCCCATAAGACTTTCCTGTAAAAAAAGATGAAACCAATACCTTTTTCCTCTGAGGGGATGCAGTGGCAGCGAGACCAGCACATTCGTTCCTGCCATACCTGCCTGGGGAGCTCCTGCCTGGGCTGGGGCAGCACCTGCAAAGGCTCTGATTCCATTAGTCCACAGAGATGAACAGAGCACCAATTAATTACATCTGCTTGTGCCTCACCAGCAGCATTTGGATTTTGTCTGTGCAGTCAGGTTGTCCAGCTGGAAGTGATGGGGAGCACAGGGTACCCCTGTTCACCTGGCCCTGCCGTGACTCAGGTCCAAACACCTGCCCCAGAGGAGCCATCGGGAGCACAGTCTGAGGAGCACAGCAAAGGGAGCACAGGCACCCCTCGTGCTCCACTCCACCCCATCACTGACACTGCACCAGCCAAGCCCAACCCCAACAGGCACACATGGAGCAGCCAATTTAGCAGCCCTCACTTTTTAACTTCAGGGGAAGAAAAAAAGGCACGAACAAAGCAAGATATCACACAACCAGGTTATAAAATGAAACACAGCTGTTTTATTCCAGCATCCCCATCCATCCCCGTACATGGAGCATGTGTGTCTGGCCAGGGGCTGCCAGAAGAATGACAAAGGCAAAGAACCACTATTCCAATGGAAACAGCCATTTGGACCACAATCAGCTGAGGAGAGGAGGCTCATTATTGCTGCTGGACACTGGGAGGGCTGAGGTCCAGAGGGGTTCTGCCAGCCTGAGCCCACCTGGACTCCTATTAAGGCTTCACCGGTGAGGTTCAATGCTACCAGTGCCTGTATGTACAGCAACACTGTTCAACACTGATTACAAACTCCATAAGCACAATTACTCCACAGATCACACCACGACAGAGAAACAATTCAACATTAGGGCTGTCAAGCAACCTGGGTGGGAAAAACACTCCTGAAGGGACAAGGGTTTATTGCCACGTCACCCTGCTCACTGTAAAATAAAAACCTTGCTCCCTGCCTCTGCAAATGTATTGAGAGTAAATAAATCAGCAGCAAAAACTGTTGGAAGAAACCAGTGGGCACCTGGGGGCCACAGGCACCCCCGTCCCCAGGGAGCCAGGGTGTGGAGGGACTCCTCCATGGAGCAGGAATGCCCTGGTACCAGGGCAGAGGTATTTTAAAGACAAGCATCAAAGCCATACTTGGATGGACAGGAAGAGACTTGCTCCTCCAGCTGTCCGGGGAAGAAGCGGGGAGCGGGGCTGCAAACAGCCACCCTCCCCAAGCCTGCAACCCTTACAAAATATATACACACACCTATTATTGCCAACAAAGAGTTTGAAGACCCCTCACACCACAGATAAGGCGACTGAATTTGCAGGGCTTGGTCTCACTGTTTTGTTGTGGAAGGGAAGAGCTGGTTTCTAAGAGGAGGGGAAGGGACAGACCTGGACAGACCATGTCTGAGGTATGGTCGGAGGAAAAAGTGCAGCAAGAAGGAGATGCAAGAAAAACAAAACCGCTTGGCTCTGAACATCTCTCTTGTATGAAAATGATTGTCAAAGGAGTCACTAGTGAAAATAAGGTAAGAAAATATGTTCACCATAGAGGTACCTTTCTACTTCTTCCACCGACAGAACTCTAACCCGAGGTCTACTCGGTGTTTTCAGTTCACTGTAGGAATTCTCTTTGGCAAGCCTGAGTTGCGCCATCTCAGCACAATCCCCTGGGGACACTGCCCAGCTTGTGTGGTGAAGAGAAGGCCTCGAGCCTGGCACAGCCACCTGGGAGCTTCCCCGTGTCCATCTGTAGAGGGTGACACATATCTCCTGTGGGGTCACCCCCAAAAGCTACCCAGTGCCCAGTCTCTCCGGCACTGGCATCCCCACCGTGGCACTACCCAAAGCGGAACTTCAGTCGGTACTTGACAGGGCCAGGGTTCTTCCGAGGTGGGGATGGGGTGACCTTGGGCTTGGGCGGTGAGGGCTTCTTCTCGGGGACAGCGACGGTGAAGGTGAGCTCGGGGGGCTGCGGCTGCCAGAAGCGGGGCAGGAAGTGTGTGGAGACGTGCTGGGGCCGGGCGCGGGGGCTGCAGCCCCGCTTGGCTTTGCCGCGCTTGTTGAGAGCCACGTACCACTGGCGCCCCGAGCGAGGGCTGCGGTGCACAGCCGAGGCATATGTGTTGTAGCTGTTCTCCTGGAAGCGCTCCCGGAAATGGCAATCCACCGTGAACCGGGCCTGCAGGGACATGGGGGACACTATTAGCAAAGGGTGGGTGGTACCTGTCCCCCACCCCCAATGTTTGCTGCTTTGTCTGTCTCCCAAAACCTGTCCCTAAGGAGTGGGTGAAAACACAGGGCACCAACACTGTGGGTGCCAGGCATTTGATGGTTTGGAAAACCCCCAATGCAGATACTTCAGTAGCTGCTTGCCACCCAGGTTTGGGCTTTCTTGGGAATAAAAAGGCTTGCGCTGCCCCAGCAATGCCCTTCCCTTCTGTCCCCTCCTGCAGCAGCAGTGCTCTTCCCTTCCCTACAAGAAAAGTATTCCAGAGCAAAAGAGCAGAGCCCAGCGCTCCACCTGTGTGCCCAGGGCCCTGGGACTCCCAGCGGTAGCTTCCAGTAGCCCCTCCAGAATCCTCTGCCGGACTTTAACCTGATGGTGGACATGGTACCTGGTGCTCTATAAGCTTCCCCAGCTCAATTCCACAGCAATGCCTCCAAACCGCTGACATGGAGGAGATGCTGAGCTCTCCAACTCCAAAACCAGTGATGGAGTACAAGACCCAGCCCCAAGCAGGGTTTTGTAACCACAAGAAAAGTGTTTAAAAGCCCTAATTTAACCAAAGACATTGAGCCTTACAGCACAAGCCCTCAACCTGTCATGCAAATTTTACCTCACAGCACTTGGAATTAGGTCTTCTTTAGCTCACTGCTTCCAAGGGATGTCACCTCCATGACTCATTTTTGCCCTCCTTGTCTTTCACACACTGTGCCCTCTGCTTCCCCCATGCACCAGCCTTCACCTTTCCCAACAAGGCTTTGCTGACCCTTGGTGCTCCCTGAAGCCCCAGAGTGCATGGCACTGCTCAGGCAGGACATCCCATGTGTTGAGGAAAACCCTTGCCTGGGAGGAGCATCAACAGCTGCTTTGCCACCATCCTGTCAGACTTCCCCACATCCTGGCCTCTCAGCTCATCACTGCCCTGCTCCAGTCAGGAAAAGCCATTTTTTCCTGCACAGGGCAGGTGGTGCAGCCACAGCACATGGCTGGCATTGGATTTGCTCTGCAGAGCTCCAGAGACAATCACCAAGAGCAGTCCTGAAGTCAATTAAATATCAAAATCCAATTGAGCAGAGATCTGCCCCAGCCAGAAATGCAGCTTTGTGGCAACTCCTGGAAAAGGAGAATTACCTGGGCAAATCTGTCCCCTGGGGTCCGTGCTGGATGGGCACAAAACCCCTCCCACCCGCTCCGTGCTAAAAATGGACAAACAGGAGAGCGAGGACTTATCAACGAGGAGAAAGCCATCTGTGCACGCAACCGATAATTGCCGGGATAACTGTCATTTTCTGAAACTGGTGCCTCTAAAAATGAAACACTCAGTAATTTAATTAAGCTGGCATGAAAAAAAAAAAAGAAAAAAAAGAAAAAGAAAGAAAAAGAAAAAGAAAGAGGAGGAGAGCGTCTGTAAAACACCAAGCTGGGATGGAGCTGAGCCTGAGAGTGAGTTTCGAAGGAGCCCGAATTCCTGCAGGAGAGGCTTTAGTCTGTGGTTCAGCACACAGTCCCCAGCCTGACTCCCATATCAAAGCACTGCCCTGAGTGACGGGCACAGGACGTGCTTTGTACTGCTAGAACTCATTAGGCCATGAAACAACTTCAGTCCTGCCAGTGCAGGAAAGAACAACAGATGCTGGGTTTGCATTATTGGCATTGTTTAGTCCAGCAATCTTTAGACATTTGGGTCAAGTTTCTACAAATTTGTGGCTTTCACCAGAGCAGGGCATCGTGTGTCCTCACCCCTGCCCTGACCCTCCTGATTGAGGTCCCTCTCTGGCCCTGCCCTTTGTATGTCAACAATTAACCATGCACCAATGAGGCTTGACTTAATTTCTGCTTGTGCCAGGGCATAAATAAAGGCTTCACTCAGATAAGAGGCCCATTGTACACCAGAAGAGAAGGCTCTGGAGAGTCCGGGAATTGCACTCTGCCTGCTTCCCTCTCCTCTCCATCCTTTCCCTCTCCTCCTGTTCTGCCCCTTGCCTCACCTCATGTTTTCCTCCATGGAACCATTCCCCTTTTCCACTAGACACCATTTGTGCTCCTACTTTCTCTCTTAAAATAAGCAACCACATGCTCACCCTTTAAGCATCAATAGGTTTCAGGAGCAATGCTCCAAAAAGACTTAAGGGAGAGGCAGGTGAGTTCATAAATCTCCCTGGAAGTGGTCTGTGGTCTCAGACAGTGCAAGCACATCCTTGACATCTGCTCTGGGACCAGGAGGTTTGTCTCGGAATCACGGGGTGGGCAACAGCCTTTTCCCTTTCCCCAGCTTTCAGCTCTGATCGGGCTCTCTGGGAACCACACTCAGGGATGAGATGCTGCCTTAAAAGTGTCCTTCTGGGGTGGTGCATGTATAGACACATTTCAAAGGCACTGGCTTTTGTGAGGGCACAGGAGTTCGCTGTGTTTTTTTTTAATGATCTCTGGAACTGACAAGAAACAGGGGAGCAACATCCTGAGGTTGAAACAAGGAGAAAAATCAACTTATGGCTTCATTCAACACAAAAAGCTGGAAAAAGCACAATGAGACCTGCAGGAGATCTCAGCCATCACAAAAACAGCCTGCAGAGACCAGTTCCCAGGATTTTTCCACTCTAGCCTCACCATACCTGCACAGTCTGGACCTCACCTGCCTGAGCCCTCTCCAGGCTTCCCTGTCCCCAAGAGGAAAGCCAGCCTGAGCCCCAGAGTTGCCGGCGCCACGCGTGCCGCTTGCCGGGAGACATTTGGCTAAACCCTTCTGTGCGATCTGCTGCAGAAGTGGCTAAAAATAACCCAGCCGTGCTCCAAGAACAAGCTCTGCTGATGCTAATACCCAACTGCACACAAAAAGGCACACTTCGCGTGATTAAATGCACTAAGAAGGAAGGTGGGCTCAGGGGCTCAGCCCCACCTGTCCCTTATCTGTCTGCGTGGCGCCGGGGCCACCCAGCACATGGCCAGCCCGGCAGCTCAAGTGGGATGGCATGCCAGGGCCCTGCCTGGGACTGTCGCTGTGCGGACACGTGCAGGTGTCACAAAGCCTTTAATAAACAACACGGACTGATAAGGGGGGGTTTACTTACACTTGCATGGAGTTTTCCTTTTTTTGACATCGCTAAAAATTTGTTGCTGAAAACTCCTCGTATTCCTACAATCCCCTGAGACACAGCAAATATTTCCAAAATACCTAGGATGACAGAAATCCCAAAATAAATCACAGTTCTTTTCACATCGGTGTGACAAAGAAAAAATAAATACAACTCAGTCTGACAGGTTTGCATTTCCTCTCCCACGTCCCTGCTACTCAGCTCCCTGGCTCCACCCAGCTCCTGCTCCATCCCTCTGCCCCACAGAGTGGCCTCCATCCACCCTGGGATGGATACAGGGTGGTGGCTGAGACTTTGGGGTTTTTTAAAAGCTCCATTTTGGAGCACGATTCCTGGCTGGGCTGTGGCAGAACAAGTTAACCCCTGGGGAAATCCCTCCCAAGGGTGGGAAAAGCCCCCTGTACCTACACCAGCCTGCTGGGATCAGCCTTGCCCGTCCTCATCCTACAGACACTGAACTCAGGAAGTCAGTGTCACACAACCCAGCTGGGACTAGAGGTACCGATGGTGCTCCCTCAGACCCCCTCCTCTCAGCAGAACATGGGGAATGGGGCACTGAGCAGCCCAGCCACGGAAAAAATGGGAGTTTTCTGAGCATGACGGGGTTCTGGCCCCTGATGGGGCACGTGTGACTTACAACTCATCTGACGGACGAACTGCAACCTCCAAGCATCCCTCAGCAACAGCACTGACATGTCACCTCCCCGAGTGGTGTGGGGTAACTCGTGCAGAGGGCCAGGCATCCCCCTTGTCCTTGCCAGCTGGGGGACAGCACCATGTCCCCAGCATGCCCTTTGCAGCCTGGGGAAGCAGCATTGCTGCCCAGCTGCGGCCCCAGGGGCTCCGTGGCCTGACCCCAGAGGAAGGAGCCCACAAAGCATCTTGCCTGGCCCACAAAGGGCCGTGGGATTAACATATTAACATGCCAGGAGCAAACATGAAGCCATGTTAAATCCCCCAAGGCTGGGTATCGGATCACCACTTCCCACGTTTATTTTAAGGAGGAAGCACATCTCCCTGTGGCACCCAAGTCCCAGCACCAAGTGCCTGGGGGCCACTTTGGGGGGCTGATGGGCTGCCACCCCCCTCACTCCATGTGCCCCAGGCCACAAGCCATGGGGCTCTGCAGCCCCACTGCAGCAGGGCAAGTGGCTCATCAAACACTCGTCTATCCTCAAGGACACCCCAAAAACCTACTGCAGGGCAGCCCTGCTGGCGTGGCAGACATGCTCCTGTTTATTGGGGTTTCCCGGGGTCAAGCCCTGTTTCCCAGGGGCCAAAGCTGGGGGTTCCCTGCCAAAGCCAACTTCTTCCTCATGAGGGGCTCCTCACCGCAACACTCTGGCACAGCCCCCCCTCACCAGCACATGCGCCCAGCCAGGGCTGGCTCTGCTCCAACAACGTGTGGAGCTGGTGTCACTGTGGCCTTTCCGGGGGGGCGGGGGATGTCTCAGGTTAAGGAGGAAGGAACTTCACATAATTCAGGTCTCTGCAAGACAACTGAAGCACAAAACCTCTGCCAGCCCTTCCAAACTCGCGTCTCCCAAAACAGCTGTGGCATGGGCACCCCGTTTTCCTATCCATCCCCTAAACCCCTCCAGGCCACGTGTCCATGAGCACCCATGAAGCCCCAAGCAGAGCTCCTGGGCTCCCAGCATTCCTGCCCAGGGGTTGTCCTCCCTTGTGCGGCCACAGCACAGTCTGGGGCCCAAATTCTTTGGTCCTGTGCAGATGTGGCAGCTGCTGCCTGAGCGCTCCCAACAGCCAAGCCATGCACACTGCCAGGGTCACCTCGGGCCTGAGCCCTTGGGCTCTTGAAGCGATTTTTCATCCCCACCTGCCATTTCATTCCCTCTCACAGGATATCATGGCAACTCCGACCAGAGGATAAGCCATGAGTTATCACAGCTTTCTCTCAGGGGAACGTCAGCCTCAGTCCTATTTTTAAACTGAATATATCCTATCACTGCGCTGGGAGAATGAGAATGCAGAGAGAGGGATGGAAAAGTTCCACGGGGAAAGAATAGAAAAGGGGCAACATCCTTTCCCCCAGGTGCCTGGCAAGGGGCTGTGGTGGGAGTGCAGACCTCATGTCCTCACACCATACCCACGGACTCACATCCTCGGGCTGGGTGAACCCCCAGGTGGCACTTCCCAGAGGGAGACAGGCAGCTCGCACGGAGCCCGCAGAACACAGCCCCCCCACCCCAGCACCCCAAATCCTCCTTCCTGAGGAGCCAGGGCTACAGCTCACCCCAGGCGAGGGCGACAGGAGCGAGGGGTTCTGGCACGCCCCGCAGGGATGGGAAGACCGCAAGGATAGGGATGCTCAGCCCCGCTACCCCGGTCCGAGCAGGGCAGCCCCCCAAACCTCCCGTTCCCGACTCACTGAGCGGACTCGCGTCGTGGGCGCCGTCCACGCGGCCGTCGGGGTGCAGCTGGAGGTGGAAGCCGATGCCCACCCGGCAGTACAGCCGGCCCCGCCGCCGATCCGGGCGGCTCCGCGGGAAGCGGCTCGGGCCCGCCCCCGCCCGAGAGGGGNCCAGAGAGGAGGAAGAGGAGGAGGAAGACGCGGGGGCGTTGCGGCCCCGCTGCGCCCCGCCGGGCACCTGCTCTCGCCGGGCGCGGGCGGGCAGAGCGAGGAGGAGGAGGAGGAGGAGGAAGGACGGGCTCATGCTGCCAGCGGGCGGGAGGAGGGAGGAAGGGCGCCGCATCCCGCTCCGCTCCGAGCCCTGGAGGGGGGGACCGAGCACGGGGGGAGCCGGGCCGCCCCTCTCCGCTATTTATAACCGGGCGGCGGCCCCGCACCTGTGCCCGGCCCCGCTCCCCCCCCGCCCCCTTCCCCCGTGCCCGCGGCAGATGCGGGGCTCGGGGCGCATCCATCTGGGAATTAACTTGTCCTCGTCGCCGGGACGGGGCCACGGAGCTGCGGGACCCTGGGGACAGGCTCGGGTTGCAGCCCTCCGCCTGGGGTTCGGGGGCTGACACGGCAGCTGCACGCCCAGCCCAGCCTCCGGCAGGGGGTTCGGGAGTGGAGCTGAGGGCGACCCCCGAACCGCAAAGCCTCTCTCCCTCACTCATGAGGCAGCCAAGCCCTGCTCAGCCCCCGGAGCAGCTCCTGGGGATAGCACGGGGGTCCCCATCACGAACCCCCTGACAGCATCTCATGGCCTGCAGGAAAAGTGCTGACCCTTGTCCATTCACAACATCCCCCTTGGTTCTCGGGCAGGGGGTACACGACTCTCAGCCTCCCGGCACTGACAGGGTGACCCGTACATGTGCCAGGTGTCCCCCGGCACCAGCGGCCGAATTCCTTCCCAATTACAAAGACAACGACTACACAACAGCACGGCACGTGAGGAGAGCCCGCAGCAACAGCCCATCCATCACCCTGGCACAACTCCACAGGGGTTATGCTTTTCTCAGCTCCTAGGGCTGCTCTAGGCGCCCAAAGCCACCGGGAAAACCTCACCTCTACAAAAGCCAACACGGGTCAAATACACCCTCCCTAGCCTGCAGCCCAAACCCCGCCCCTCTGTACCCTCTCTACTCCTGCCAACCTGTGCTGTCCCCTAAATCCCACCTAGGAACCGCCCCTCAGCCATCGCCAGGGGTGCTTCTGGCTGGCGGGCTCACCCAGGCCATGAACCCAGGGATCGGGTTCGGCAGGAAGGAGGCAGAGTGGTGGCACGTCGGAGGGTGACCTTCGCCTTCCAAGGAAGCTGAAGGTCGGGGGCACAGAGAGGGACATGCACTTAAGGAGCCATATCCAGCCCGGTTGACACCTGGCACAGCCTGGTGTGAGCAGATGATCTCACAGCATTGCTGCAATTTCAAACCATTTCTCAGCACATATATATATCCACAGAGCTATATGCACACGTGTTATATATAGACATGTATACATAGACAGCCCTATATATAGATGCACATACCTGAAGGAAGGTCAAGGCACTCAAACCTTGTTTACTTCTCCCAGCTGTAGTGGTTAGCCTGGCAAAATCCATGACTTCCACTTACCTACCTCATCTTGAATTACACACACATGCTGATTCCAAATCTGGATCCATGAGGAGGATGAGGACCTTCAGGACTTCTTAACCTCTCTAGTGGGGTTTGTGCAAGACTTTGTGTGTCATCACAGCTGAGGGAGGCATGGCCATCTTGCTCCAGGAGGATTTCCTTGTGGGCATCTTGGTCTAAAGGCTGCAGCTGCTACAGGATCATTGCAGCAAAATCCCTGTTCTCCATCTGGGTCAGCAGACCATAAACCATTTCTGCCACTGATAGTTAAGGTGAATGCAAAAACGTTTAAAGTTACCATCCTGGGGGTCACTGGGCACAGCAGCCACCCAGGAGAAGAAAGGAGGCACCTGAACACCCTGGACAGAGACACCACTAGAAAAGCTCCTGTGCCCAGAGATTCATCAACAAATCCAGCCTCCTTAACTTTGACCCTATTGTCCAACCTTGCTGTTTCCAACAGCAGTTCTTGTGCCACCCTGTCTGCTAGGCATCCTCTGCTCATTCACACTTCTGGACCAGATTTTCCCCTCCAGTGAAGAATTCCCAGAAAACCCAAACTCCCATGGGGTGAGGCCACCAAGAAGGCAACACCAGCCAGGTGGGTTTGCCCACACTGGTCTCCAAGACCTGCTTTTGGAGGGAACCCCACTGCAGTGCATGTTCCTGACCTTTCTGGGGGGCACAGTGAGGCAGCAGNCCCGGGTGCGCCGGGGCCGGCTGTGGTGGGGGGGGGTCACTCATTCACTGTACTCCTCTTTTCCCTGTTGTGGGAAAGGACATCTGCAGAATGCCACCCGCTTCTCTGGGGACCCCCTTGTCCCCATCAGAGCAATGCCCAACTGCCTTCACTGCAGAGAAATTACTCACACAACTCCGTGGCACATGGCGTGTTTTCATCTTCACTGTGAAATACTTAGAACTCCCAAGCAGTGTTTTGGGCCTGAACTGTATGGTTTTGGGAGCTTTTAATTTGGACCTCTTCAGCAACACAACACATCGTTTTGAAATACTCCAGGTGCTCCTCTAGCACAACTCAAAGGGAACCCAAAAAACACCAACATAAAAACAAACCAAACATGAGGTCTAAATCTAAATAAACAAGTAGATGTAATAGTGAACTTTCTGGAGCAATTGTGTGTAATTGCCTTTGGCAGTAGCAACCCTCACACACACACCAGCAGCTTTGGAAGCCTAATGCTGATGTTATGTTATTTAAATTATTCAGGGCTCAGTTACAGAGAAAACTCAGCAAATGGAGAGGATAAGCTGGGTTTCAAGTGTAAAATTCCCCATTTGAAGATGAGAAGCACTCTTCTGAGCCTGTTTGATCTGCTCCACAGCACTGGACCCACAAGTTGCACAACAGGAGCACTCCCCCCTCCCAATGTCAGCCTGGTGCTATTTAATTGCCACTTAAAACATGCAAGACAAAGCATGAGGAGATATGAGACCAGCCAGCACAGCCTGGGAAAAAACCTTTGCAGTAAGGATGTAGCTGAAGGAGACTCAGCACAGTTGAGTGGAAGTCACTGGTCCCCAGGTCACCCTACAAGTCCCTCCAAAGATAGCCCCACTCCTGGAAAAAGTGAAAACTGTGGCTGCTTAAGGAGCTTTGCACAGCCAAGTGTGTTACCAGGAGCCCCTCTGTTAAAACACATTAATGTCATTAAGGTGATTACCCAGGTGCTGTGGGGAGCACAGGTACAAGTGGTTAACATGCCCCCATGGGCATGAATGTCTCCAAGATCTCTCGGAAGTCACCTCACAAGCCTGGAGAAGGAAATAAAACAAATTCTAACAAGTGAAAAGCAGTATCTCTTTTTTTAAAAGTCCGGAGCACGTCAGGCATTTTCCAGCATTCTGCAGGACAGCACTGTATCTAACACAAACTTCCCCCGTGCATTTTGCTTTTTTTGTGTGTATTTGTTTTAAATCCGCCATCAACATGTTCTGTACTGGGTCAGGTCTTTCCCCACTCCAAATCAGACCTTAGCAGCAGGGAAAGTAGAGAAGAAATACCCTACAGCTCATATGATTTTCAAAACAAGGGAACTATTTCAGCTTTCCCTAGACATCCACAGCTGAATAATGCATTTTCAAGAGCTGAGTATTGCAATGAAATCCTAATAGCTGATTTTCCAATTTTAACTGAATAGAGGTTAACTCGAAGAGAGACACCTTAAAAAGAGGAGCTCAGCCTTCTCACAACAATGGCAGCAAGCAGTGCCAGTGGCCGGGCAGCAGACCTCCATCTGTCCAGCATGCTTCTCGGCATCTTCATGTGCAGTGGAACACCCAGCACAAAGATTTTGGGACAGCCTCCACAGGCTCACTGTGAGGATGCTCAGAAGTTGCAATGGGAAAGCTTTACTTGCCCATCACTCTCCAGACCTAAGGAAAAGAATCCATGTGAAAGCAGCTCTAGACAGCCAGTGCCCATGCTGACAGGCAGTTCAGTTGCCTGTGTCCAACTGCCTGGTGCTGATCCATTCCCAAACCTGCTGCCATGTGGAGCCAGAGCTCCTGCTGGCTTTGGCAGGATGGGATCAGGCCCTAAGGCTGGCAGCTGCTCCCAGCTCCAGCCCAGAGGTGCACAGGCTGTGGGTCTGCTGCCCGTGGCTGCCTGACTACTGCACTTTTTCAAATAGAAACCTCTGTGTGTGCAAAGCTGCCTTCTGCTCCCCAGGAACAGCTCTAATATCAGGATTTGTTATAATTATCATTATAGTTATTATTTGCAGTGTGGCCTGGCTACAGACAGAGCAGTCTTACCTGAAGTGCAGGGCATAGGGAAGGGGCTCCCCAGAGCTGAAGGCTGCTCATCCTTATTCCCAGCCCCTATGGACTGCTCCTCTGCAGCCCATTGAAGATCCCCCTTGTGGGTGAGTTTTGGAGGCAGATGGGACTGTGGGCTCTGGCACAGCTGTACAGGGGCAGCTCTGTCCCAGAGGAATGCCCAAACCATGCCCCAGCACTGAATTTTCTGGGCTGTGATGCTGGGTGATGATCCTGCACCGGGGAAAGCCAGCTGGTGCCACAGTCCAGAGAGCTTCTGTGCTGTGCAGAGACACAGCACAGCATCAACCACCAACAGGGAAAGACGTTTTAAAAAGGGGAGATCCTCTTCCTGTTTCCCGTGCAGCAGCAGCAGCAATGTTGACAAAGGAGCAGTGTGTGGCAGTGCTACTCATGCTGATCTGAGCCAGTGTGGCTCTGGGGAATGAGGAACCTGCTGTGGCCAAGCCCCAAGCCCAAATGGCCCAAGGGGAGCTCTTGTGAACACCCTCCATACAATGTCCAACTGCACAGGATCACGGGCACTACCTGCCTTTATTACGGCACATTCTGCTTGTGCAGGAAGCGTTACTTGGGGTTTGATTTATCACTTCGGAGTTTGATATCCAATTTCACCAAAACAAAATCTAATGCCTTGGATTACATTTCCTGCCTGCTAGTCTGTAGATTTTTGTACTTATGAACAGTGTGAGCTTTGTATGGCAGTAACAACTCAGGCACCACACACACACACACACACAACCTGCTGCACCACACGTGCCCTAACAGCGTTTTTAGGGTGCTGACTGCAGGCTGATCCAAACCCAATGGGAAGCATCCTGGGGCTCAGCACTATGCCTTGAGAGAGGGTCACAAGGAGCACATAGAAAGCAAGGTGCTGCAGGATGCTGCCAGGGCAGGTCAGGGACCCAGCACTCTACAGGGCTGTGAAAGGCCATATAATATTTGGAGTGGAGGGGAGAGATGCTGAAACCTCCAGGTTTATGCTGGACTCCTGAGAACTCATTTGTGTCGGACAAGCACCAGCCCTCCAACAGCCCCAGGACCCAGGACAAGTGCAGGGAGTCAGAGAGAGTACAGTTAACACCGCCTCTATGAACCTCCCCGGGTGAGGGAAGGATCCAGCCCCAAAGCCGTCCCGAGGTTGCTGGAGAAGTGAAGCTGCTGCGGGAGAGGGGTCCGGGAGCATCATCCCGGGGGAAGGAGCCCGCCGGGGCCCCGAGTATACCCCCTACCCCCGCGGCGGCCCCACTAGATGGCGGTGCCCACCCGCCTCTGCCGCCCCCGGCATCCCCGCAGCCCGCCCGCATCGCCCGGAGACCCAGCGCAGCGTCCCGGGGAACCCCCAAAAAAGGGACGCGCAAGGGTGGCACCGCTCTTAAGTAAAACGCCCGGTGAATAAGTAGTGTCTCGCCCCCGCGATTAACGGCTGCAGGTGGAGCCATGCGTATTCCTGAGGCAGGGAATGACAGCCGGGGGGTCGCTTCGGCTCCTGGCGTGGCTGGGGGGTTATTGGTACCGTCCCGGGGTCAGTGCGCTGAGAGAGCGAACAGCATCAGCAGGAAGACGGACAGTCCGTGGCAGGGACTTTCCTATGCTGTCCTACCTGAAGCTCCAGGCACTTCCCCAGGATCTGTAAAGGCTTTGCAGCAGGTCCGGGTACCCCGTGCAAACCACAAACCCCATGGCAGCAGGCGCCGGTGGTACCCGGAAGCCGTTTGCATGACACCGTGGGGCTCTCACGCTCTGCCGTGGGCTCCGGCCTTGCACAGTTCCGCCTTTGGGATATTTTCCCTGCCGGTGACCTGCCGAGCCACACACAGCTTCGTCGCTGCGACTCCTGGCCCTTGCCAGGGTGACGGCAGCCTGCGTGTGGGAAGGGGTTTCCTGCACATCGCCAGACTGCTGCGTCCCCCCGTGCCGTCCTGTGCCCCTCAAAACTCGCGGGGCTGGCACCAAATGCACCCGCTGCAGGTGGTGCCCATTGGACCAGGCTGTGCACCCACGCCCGGGGGTATCCCCCTTTTCTTGGTCCTCCCGTGGGTCCCTGGCTGCGATGCCATCACGCATCAGAGGGGACCCACCCCTGGCCCCTTCAAACACTCCCTACCCTAAAACACCCCGGGCTGGGGGCTCCTCTGGATCCGATCTGACCACCCTGCAAGCCGGGGACCACCAATAGCCCTGGCAAGGGTGGGGAGCAATACAGGTTCCTGGAAGGGGTGAGGTGGGAAAACACCAAAACACAGAAAGACAGAAAGAAAACGAAAGCAAAAAGGGAAGGAATTAAAGACAACCCAAAACACCAAGGGAAGAGGAAAGGAAGGGAAAGACAGGATGAAAGAGAGATATAAAGGGTGAATAAAATACCGGACAAAAGCAAAGATGGACAGAAGAAGGACGAACAGATGTCGGAGGGGACGAAGGAAGGCAGGGGAGCAGGGAAGGAGAGCGAAGAGACGAGGCGGCGTCGTCAGGGTTCTCTGCCCTTCCCCGCAGCCCGGTCCGGCCGGGAACCCCATTGCTACCCCGCAGCCGCGGGGCCACCCCCTCCACCCCCTCCTCACGGCCCATTACCCCGCATCGATTAACGTCCAGGTGCTTTGAAGAAAATAAAGTCATTTATTGTCAAAGCATCCAACATACCCGGATAAACTATAAAGTTTAATAAATCTTTTTTTCCAGAGGGTCGAGGGAAAAAAAACCAAACCCAAACGGGAAAGGGAAGGTAACACGGAACTACCGAGACTCCATTCCACGGGCACCAGTGACACTCAGGGGGGAAGGGGTGCGGGCGGCGGGACCGGGCGGGGGGAGCGCCCGGTGCATGCAGGACCCCGGCCCGCCGCCCGCTGACCCCGCCGCGCCCCCCTCGCCCTTAGCTTCATATCCAAAATAAAAATTTACCCTGACATAGAATTATTGTTACATCTAAACCATAAGTGCTTAATAATTTAAGTAGAAACGTATGACAAATGCATCAATATGTTGCAATATATGACATTTTAAAAAATGTATTTTTTAAGTCATTTGATCTTTTTTCTTTTTCCCGGTGCTTCTCTTTTATCTTTTTCTTTTTTTTTTTTAATTTTACCTTTTTTGTTCTTCTTCACCTTCTCCTCTCCCACTGCCCTTCCCGCCCCTCCCCGGACAGTGGAAACGCGTGCATCGAAGGGGAAGGGTGGGAGAGGCAGGCGGTGCAGAGGTCCCCGGGCGGGGATCCTGGGCGGGTTCCCTGGGCCGAAGGGGGGTCCCCGCTAGTTGTGGGAGGTCATGTGGCGGGAGAGGTGGTGGCGCTCGCGGAAGGACTCGTTGCAGATGGGGCACTTGAGCTTCTCCTCGCGGCGGCGCTTGACGAGGGGCTCCAGCGCATATTCCTTCTTGTGGTGGGAGCGCATGTGGTAGACCAGGTCCGAGGTCATGCGGAAGGACGCGTTGCATTTGGCACACCAGTTCTGGGCCGGCAGGCACAGCGAGGTGAACGACGGTGGCAGCAGCGTCAGCGCCGACGGCAGCTGCAGCTGCAGCGGCCCCGCCGCCGCCGCCGCCACCGCC
>VZTX01028544.1:1986-64083 GCA_013400915.1 Pardalotus punctatus | reverse complement strand
CACGGCAGCTGCTCGGCGCGCCCGACGGGCCGGGCAAGTGCCTGGGCCCCGCCCGCAGCCGGAAGGATTCGGGGCGTTCCGAGGGGGTTTGGTAAAGGTGGCGAGTCAGCCCTGAGGGAGCCGGCGCGGAGGCCGCGGTGCCCTGCGGGAGGTGAGCGGCGGTGCTGGGACGTGGGTCCCTTCTGGGTGGGGGGACGGGAGCGAAGGGCTCGGAGCGCGCCGCACGCCGCTGGCGGTCGGTGACGGGCCGCGGGCGCCAGAGGGGATCCAGGGAAAAACGAGCCGGCAGACGGGGAGTTGTCTCCTGCGCCAGCAGAGCTGCTCCTGCCATCCCAGACCACCCGCGCTCCGCTGGATGCATTTGCAGGCACTGCTCCTCACTCTGGCTGTGTTGCAGGCACTTTGCCACCGGGAATATTAATGGCGAGAGAAGCAGGAACAGGCTTTCGCTGTTTTCTCTTTGGTGAAATGAGGTAGCGCAGCCCTTTCCCCCTTGGAAGTCTGTAGGTGAACCGCAGTGGGACCCAGGTATTCCCACTCCGAGTCCTTGCCTGCTTTTACTGGGTAAATATTGTTCCCTTACATCATGGAAAATTTATCTTTTACTAGGTGTGGGCCGAAGTTTATTGTAAAGATATAGGGAGCTCTGGTCCCTTGGGCATTGAAGAGTTCCAAGAAAGAAATCATGGCTTAGCACTTGCATTTAAGGACATGTTCTGTGTGATGCTTTCTCCTTTCATCAGTGTTAAAAACGAGGTCCAGTCTCCTGCTAAATTTAAAGGTTTTTAATAGGGAATAACAATCAGGGACAAAAGATAGAGCAAAAGGATTACAGCGTCCAGGGAACGCTGGGCAACCCTTGGCACCGAGCCAAGAGCGCGCCGGCCCTGGTGAGACACTCTCTTTATATACATTTTTTATTGCATCAGCCTGTTACATAGTCATAGGTAAATATGTATATTCATACTTATTCTAAAAAACACATGGTCTTTTAGGTATGTGAGGAGTTCCTCCGTATGTTGATTCTTGGAAGATTTGTGGATGGGATGTCTGGTAACAGGAGTCTGTCTTATCGTGGTTATCTGGGATTGCCTGAGAAGTTATCACCTCTGTGTTTATTTGAGATGGTCCTGGGGTTGGAGTTATTACTTCTGTGTTTATCTGAGGTTGTCCTTGGGGCTGGAGTTATGGCTTCCTGGGGTTGAAGTCATCACATCTGCGCTTATCTTGTTGAGCTTATAATTTGTTAGTTGTATTTTAACATATCTTTGGTTAGTTAATTTTTTATCTATCTCTAAAGTAGAACAAAAGAAAAGCATTTAATAATAGTTACATTCCTACAACATAGAGGTTAGTATTATGCACATAGCACTCATTATTTGCGAAAAGCCAACCCTTTCATATGCATTTATAACAATCAGGCAAAATCATAGATTTGGGAAATGGAAGTTCACGTAAAAGAGACTGAATGAGAAATATCAACAAATATGTCATGTGTACTTTGATAAATTAATTGTTGTTGCGGGGGCACGGATCAATCACGCAGAGATCAATGTGATCAGGTGAAAGCCGTTTATTACAGATCAGAAGGCTACTTATATACATCTTCTACTTCTCTATATCTAAGCAGTAGATTGGTTACTAGCTACTTGTTTACACATCTAAACGAATCACTTAGAGCGATGGTGAGCTGTCATACAAACGCTGCTTCTGTTGGCTCTGCTAAGCTAATGCTGGATTGTGCATATTTCACTGCCCTGCCTATTAAGGACACCCAACAAATTGTAGCCAGCATATAGTACTTATATACATCAGAATTTAAAAGTGGTACAAGAAATGAGAACTCATTTATTTTAGTCGGTAGCAAAACAGGCTGATTTGTTGAGATCACTCAACACTGTGGTTGCTGGGCTAGAAGAAAGGAGGGATAGTCTTTGGAGGACAACGCGTGTTTTAAAAATTGTACCCCAATTTAACGTGAGGGATAGTTGCTGTGCAGTATCGGTAAACTGCACAATTTTGTAAGCGGCAAAGTATTTTTGTCCAAAGTAAGCAATATATTCTTAAGTGCCTTGTGGAAGCATACATTAGACATTGTCCTCATCAGAAAGAATGTGCCATAAACCTATAAATAATTAGAGATCAAAAAGTTACAGAGGTGAAGAACTTATAGCCAACTACTGCATTTACTTATTTAATCAAAAAGGTCCAATACACCAGAAGATGGACCACACAGGAGATGTAGTCCTGTAAAAACTGAAGGCACCTTTTCAGCAATAATATGCTTTGCAATTCATTAGGCCACTCCAGAGTGGTAAGGAAGGGGTGTTGAACCTCTCATTTCAGTTCCTTTTATTAAATTTTGCTTTTTTTGTAAAAATATTTTAGTTTTAAGGTTTGCCTGGAGATTTTGGGTTCACCACAGAAAGTATGTTTGTTTGCTTAAGTATGGCCAGGAAAAATGTGCTCAAGAAACACCTTGGGTCAAACTTCAAGAATGCAAGATAGTATTTCTCTATTATTTTTTGAACCTTTTGAAATTTTATGCAAACATTAAATAAAGCAAGTCTCTAAAACAATTAAGTTTTAATCTCATTTTAAGAAGCAGGATCAAATGTACAGTAAAAGATCAAATTACTTTTTTTTTATGAGAAGTTGAGCAAAAAATGTTAATTATCTTCATCTGATAATTCATCTCAATTCTTTAATCCAAACTTCCCATCTAATATGATTTTTTTTTTTTTTACTCTCTCTCAGAAATACTCATATTCCAGGTATTTTCAACATGGAATGAACTACATTCCATTTTTTCTTCCTGTTAACTTGTTTCCCATGATGGTATAGACTTAAAATAGCATCTGTCTTTCCATGTGTTATAACACATATTTGCTCTACAGCTTTCAACTGCTTGAGAGCTGCTTTTTGCCCCAGGTAGGATTTCCAAGATTTCCTCTGTAACCATTGGTGCCAGTCCACATGGCACAGCTGTGCACTTTGGGTACGGACCTTGGCTGTTCTAAGAACTCCAGAGCACTTTGCTCCCATCCATCAGCAGGAAATAATAATTAACATTAGCAAATGTGCTTTTTGAATGTACTTGCACAATCACTGTACTCCTTCAGCTTCAGAAAGCTTCTGACTTTAGAGGTACAGGTATGGTGTTTCTAGAATGCTCAAAAAGTTCTTAGATCAGCTAAACTTGGGATTTCAATACCTCTGACATTGCCATTTTCTGTGAACAGCCATGAACTTGATTTCTCAAGGAAGAAAGAAAAAGTATTGTATAATGACCTATTGCCACTTAAACAGTACTTGCTGCAATTGCAATATTTGTGATATGATTGTTACATTACACTTCCCACATAATATATCTTCTTTTGTGTGGTGACTAGTGAGTTCCTCAGTATTTTGTTCTGGCTCTGTGCTCAAGTGTTTTCTTGGAAGTATGTCATGCATATGAGCCCAAGCCAAAAAGTGTGTCATCTACAGATAGAAACAACTGATAGGAAAACATAAAAAGCAATTAGCTTTGCATTTTAAAGAATACAGTGTAGTTATCAATACATCTTTCTCCTGAGGTAAAGAAAAGCTGAGGGGAATGCCAGCCTTTCCAAGGGTGATAGTTATTCTACTTGGGAACTGAAGGCCCAGTGAATTGCACTGGTGTGTGTTGGGGAACAGATGAGGTAGGCAATGCAATAGGAAGAATGACAGGACATGCAGTGCCTGAGGGGAGGAAGGAAGATGGAAATTGATTTTCTTAAAGAAATCAGGAGAACTTAAAGAAGTACAGAAAGGATGGCTAAATTCAGATGGTTCCATTCAACTTTTGCATACAAGTTTGCAGTATCTGCATATCAGTAACCTATTTTGTGTCCACAATTAGGCCATCTACAAAAGCCTATTTTATATTTAAACAAAGGAAAATAGTAAGTGAAGTTGCTGATGTCATCCTGTTGTCTTGTGCTTGAGTTCTGGGCACAAACGAACTGTAGGTTCAGTTCTGAAAAAATGAACTTATGTTCAAAGTGTGCAAAAAATGAGTACTGTGTGTAGACTAGGCTTTTTCTTAATATTTATGATAAGAGATTCTGCTGCTGTTGTTGTTGTTGTTTTTAATATAATTTTATTCTAGTGAGAACTAGGTTCACAGTCAGACAGAACATGGATATTTGCAAGATCTTGCCTACAGTAGCTTTACATCTCTGTGTTTGTTAATGTATTTTTTTAAAAAGCCAAAACTCACCTCATTACTACTCCCTGGCAGTAATGCACTTTCCCCTTTCTGCTCAGTTTAAATTGTATCTGTTTGAATGTTCGGTAAAATATTTTACCTTTTTTCTTCTCTTGAAGGGAAAAATGTACAAGTTCGCTTTTTGTTTCTTTTCAGCATTCAGCATGGCTTCTCCAGCTCTTCTCATGCGTGTGGTGGCCTCTGCATATTCTGTTGCAGAAAAAGCTGCAACAATTGTCAGAAATGTGATGTCTGGAGGAGATCTGGGCATAGTGGAGAAGGTATTACCTTTTACTTTGATCCAGTTTAATTTCTTTTGTTAATCTTGAGTTAGATACAGGTCAAAGTGGTATTTTTAAAAATCAGCAATTGTGGACAAAATACAGCCCTCACTTCTCTGATACAAGAAATATTCCTTCTTAAAGGATTAAAAGAGCACTAGAGAAGTGTCCTTTCTAAACAATATTTGTACATTTAAAAGAAACGCCATAATTTTTTCCTGATTTTCCTCACAAAACACAAGGTTTGCATAGCACCTCAAAATTCATATTAAGGTATATTTCCTGTTAATTTCTATACCTATGTTCTAACATCCTTAGTACAGCTTAAAATGTTGTGTCCTTGATGAATTTTGGATTATAATAAATCAGTGTTTAATTTCCTAAAACAAAAAAGAACTTCAGATTTTATTGTAAATTACAGCTTTCAAAATAAATTTAGAGGTTCAAATTTAATTCTAAAATGAAAACAGGTATTAAAATTCTTAATTTGTTGTAATTTGGTAAGTTGCACTTATGAGCCAGGATCTTTGTTTTGACTACAGTACTAGACTAAGTGGAATTAACTTTTGAAGTTAATTCTAGCTTTACAGGTGTGTCACAGTATTATGGAATTCATTAAATATATATATTATTTTTGGTCTTTACAATGGAGGTACTGCAGGTATTTACATTATTCAAAAATGATCAGAAGTAACAGGTGATACTGTTCTAAGTAAGACTGGTTACTCATGCTTTTCATTTTTTTTAATGAAGTAGTAACAAACACACAAAATTAGATTGAAAATGAAAACAGAGGAGGTTCCTGTTTGAGGGACTAGAGATCTCAAAATTCCTGCAAGCTTCTTGCCAAAGGTGGCTGCTGAAGGAAGAGGAAGAATGCAAAAGGATCTCTGCATGTGCCTCTGTTTTGCAGTCTGAAGGGAAGAGATACAGAACAGAAAGAAACAGAAGTGCTGCTTCTCAACATTCATCCTCTTCCTGCAGCCAGCAAACAACAAAACCAGTTCCAGCTGGCATTACTGAAATCTTTAGAACACCTAGGAAGGGAGTGTTCTGCCTTCTCCCTCAACATGGTGACCTCCCATCCATTTATGTAGGTCAAGGACAGCTGAGTTTTTAGCCATCTCCTGATATCCAGTTTTCTTTCCCTCAGTCAACTCTAAGCTCTCCATTTATATTGCGTCTCTTTGTAGTACTTGTACTTTCCCCCCCCGCCCCCAGCTGGTAGATAGACACTTTGTCCACCCATTCTTATATTATTGATTCCTGTTTTGAAGAACTACTTTACACTGTTTTATTAGGCTCATGTCCTGGAACAAAGGACATTCTCTGCAATAAACTTGATTTTTCCGAGTCTAAACTCAGGACCCATTACAACCAAATTTATTAGGGGATGAGAGGGAAATTGCAAAGAAAAATATTAAGTTTCATAAAATTAGCAGTTGGCTAAGGGATAGAGTAGTTTTAAGCATGCAAAAATTAACCCATAACATAATTTAAAAATTAACCCATCCACTCTGAACAGAATATCCCATTCTTATGACTAATTTTTGCAGCTGGCTAAAACACTTTTCATGTTGTCAGCAAATAAAATACAAGCAGATAGAAATTTTACTTGATTCAACTAAGATGGAAATCTTGGATGAACTGTATTTCTAAATTCCAATGCTAAGAAAATGATTTCTTACTGGCATTTTGTCTCTGGACCTAAAAGGTGAAAAAAGTGTTAATAAGTTACCCACTTTGACTGTGTAGCATGTTATTAATATTGAAGAAATTACTGTAACCCATGTAGCAACATATGTTTGGCTACACAACATTGGGAAGGCTTGCAGTCATTTTTTTATGTCACCTTGGGGCACCAAATCCACTGTTCTAATGTCATACCAGTCTGGCTTAGTTCTGAGGTGCACAGGGACACTGCTTCTTGCAGTTTTTAGCCTGCCTCTCACAAGGTCACTTAGGATGTTGAAGATTTACCAAATAAGACTCCTTTCTCATTACAAGTAGATATTCAGAGTGCTGTATGGGCCACTGTGCTGGTGTATTTTTTCAGTACACAAATTCCTATCTGCTCTTGGGCAGGCTGGACCCAATGACTTGCAGACCAAAGCTGACCGACTGGTACAAATGAGCATTTGTGCTTCCCTGGCACGGAAGTTTCCCAAGGTGACAATCATAGGAGAAGAAGTAAGTACCTACTTTATTTCATACTAACAGTTTATCTTGCTGTAGCTTGCACCGGAATTTGCTTTGGCAGGGTTTAGGAAAACATTTGTTTTAATTAAACGAAGAAAAAAACAACAAACCAACCCAAAAAGCAACAAACAAAAGGTATTTGCATCCCATTTCACCTTTTCATGTCATTAGTTTTGTCAAGCTCCTGTCAAATACACAGCTCTAAGACAAACTGAGGTAAGTCCAAAACATTTTACTAATTATTCTGAGAATTCTTTTGTTAGGACCTGCCTGCTGATGATGTAACTGAGGATTTAATTGAAGATGGTCACTGTGAAGAAATACTGAAGAAGCCTTGTCCTGCTCAGTATGCAGGAATTAAAGAGGAAGAGGTACTGTGGTAATGCTATGCGTATGTCTTGATATTTTACAATCTCTATACTACTTTGTGATTTTAGCTAAGAGTATATAAGGAAGAAAGGTTTTTTTCAATGCTGCCAACTTTTATTTTCTGTTTGAAAACTGAAATGTAGTCATGAGAATCACACCTCCAGAGCTGGAAATGCTGCATTCTCCTGTGTGCAGTAATGGGAAATTGGCTTCTTATAATCTGTGATTCAAATGAATTTGGCAGGAATCTAGTTTGGACATAAGAAAGTAATCCATTTCCATGTTCAGTTTAATCCTTCAACTTCTATTAAGAGTTTTGCTGAAACATTTAAATCAATTTTTAAGCTTTTTTTTGGGTGTAAAATACTATTATAGGCTTCAGTCATATAATAATATTAAAATTTTGGATCTCTTTATTTCCTTGCTGCCATAAATAAATAAGGGCACTAAAGTAAAATATATATTTTGTGTGGTAATTTAAATTATTTGTATTTGTTAATTTTCCTTATTTTTATATTCTTAAAGCTTGTAATATGGGTTGATCCCTTGGATGGAACAAAGGAGTACACGGAAGGTTGGATTTTCTTTTAATTCTGTTGATAAAAGAAAATAGCAATGTGATATATTAGCATATACATGTAGATAGTTTTATCATAGAAGTACGTATAATATTGTTTCATAAGGCTGATGTTTCTGTACTTTTTGAGTGCTTGGAATGTATTTATTCATTCCATTCAGTTCTAACCAGGACTGAATACTCCTGATGGACTATTGAGTGTTGACCAGTTTTTATAATTTCAGAGTACAAAGAGCTGTCTTTGACTGCTGGCAGGTTGTCTTAAGTTTTTAGTCAAATTTACAGTTTTGCATATCTTTGAATTGAAGGACAAAATCTCCCCTTCACACAGGAATATGCTCAATTATATTTACATCCTCCTCTTCAAACAACCCAAATACCACAGCTGTACTTGTAGCCTTTTCAAAATGCAACAAACATCCTCCCACAAATCATGATTCTTCAGTTAAGGGAAGAAACTGTTTTCAGCAAAGGCTAATTTCTATCCATAGAAATAGACCCTAAAATGAGAGAAAAGAAAAAAAAAAAAAAAGAAAAAAAGGAAAACCTCCAAGAAACAGATGAAACCTCAAGTTTGTCTCCTAATGCATCTTTTAGTTGATTCATGTGAAATCTTTTAGGCAGATATATTTTCCCCTTCTTGGGGACAGAAATGAACAACTGCCAACAAATTGCTAGTTTAGAATAACATTAAACAACTCCCACCACAATTACACAAGAATGTCATCATATACTGCTGTGTAGTTGTATCTTTAAACTTCCTTCTCATTATGTATTAATTATAATATAGCTCAATTAAAAGAACTCTATCTGGGGCATTTTTTAGCAGACCTCAAGGCTAAATGATTAAAAATGTTATCACCCAACCTATTACATCTGAAAATCCTGATCATTATTTGCATTTTTAAGATACTGCCCTGCATATTGATCTGTGGACTTTTACTGAAGGTTTGTTTTTTTTATAAATATCTTTTGTCTTTTTCAAGCATAACTACATTCCTGTTACTTCTGTCTAGGTCTCCTTGACCACGTAACGGTTCTTATTGGAATTGCCTATGGAGGCAAAGCAATAGCAGGAGTTATTAACCAACCATATTACAACTATGAGGTATTAAATCATTGATTTCTTTGGAAGCATTAGGTGGTTTCTAAATGTTATTCCTAAGCCATTTCAGTTAGCACACTTTCAACTGAAAAGTGGCATGTAGGGGGTTAATGTTGTAATATAAGGTATTGGGGTTTTTTAGTAAATATATAACATTTTAAATGGTGGCTTTCAGGAAATGAATGTCAGGAACCTACTAACAGCCATACTGAATCTTGAGGCTTGTGCAAAACACTAATACAGAATATATTACATATCTACTGTACAAATTACTACAGTCTATAGAAAGAACATACTGTAAAACAAGTACAGATCAGTGGTTTTGCAGTCTTTGCTAGAAATTCTTTAGTAAATCCATGCAATGGGTGCATTTGCAATGCCTGGTAACTGCCATAAATCTGCAGCCCTAAATAAACCAAGCATAAATTGTCACTGACAGCTGGGTTAGAGTGTATCATGCCAGGTTTCAGGTATAAATCCAGGATTGTTGCAGAATGTCACTTATTGTAAAATCCACACCGTCACCAATGTCGTGGGAAAACCATTTAAGGAAAAACTCATTAAAGAGCAGACCATTCAAGGAAATTCATTTAAGGAAACCATTTAAGGAAAACCATTAAAGGAAAACCATTTAAGGAAAGGACTGTGACTTTCTTCCGCAACGACGAGGGGAAAAAAGCAGTCAATGAACAATATGATCAATAGCAAGCTTCAATCCGTTTATTTTTCAGGTTCACAGCCTTAAGTACATTTTTTGCACCACCTAGCAATGTTACATGTCATAAAATCATTGGTTAGTAAGACTACTTGCCATTCTATTATTGGTTAGTTGTACAGTCACATCAACCTGTTCCCACCCCCTCGTGGTCCCTGCAATCTGATTTTTTTGTATTCTTTTGACTACAATCCTTCTTTCATAGGCCTCGGTACTTTCTGGACCACCAAGGACATCGTCCTTGCAGTTATCTTCAAAATTCTGCCTTCTGCTCGCACAATGCCCTTTCTGTGCTCTGCAGGGGCAAACTCTGAAGAGACACAGACTCTAGCATTCCATGGCCGCCTTGCTCTTCGAGCCGTTTCTCCACACAGGATGGCCAACCTACAGGCATTTACACATTTGGAGATTATTTCAGTATTATTGGGGGAAGGAGGGGAAGTTCATGATGCAGCCTGATTAATTAAACTTGCTGGAGTTAAAGAAAAAGCCTTTGAGCTGATGTAATGCTATCATTTTTTGTGTGATATGTATCACAAAATATTTCAAAATTACAAGATACTTTCAGTTACAGATTGTGCCTGAAGTACAGAAATATACAAATATTAACCTGCCAGTCACTGGAAGCAGGATGTAATGTACCACCACAGTGTCACAGATAAGAAAAGGGTCAATGATGTCATTGCCTTAGAGGGAAAGAGAGCCAATTTCTCACTCTGGGCTCTAGAGTAGCTCTTTTTAAGTGCCATTGTTTAAATGTATAGCCCAGTATTAATGTTATACTCCCTGATATGCCAAGATGCCTCTAGATACACCTTTCCCTTTGTGCTTTAACTGCTGATCAGTGTGATTAACCATCACCTGGACCTCTGTACCTTTTTTGTAGGCAGGAGCTAATGCTGTGTTGGGCAGGACAATCTGGGGAGTCCTGGGCATGGGTGCCTTTGGCTTTCAGCTCACAGAAGCACCTGCTGGCAAACACATTGTCATTACAACTCGCTCCCACAGCAATGCCCTGGTAAATGAGTGCATCAGTGCCTTGAACCCAGACCATGTCATCAGAGTTGGAGGAGCAGGAAACAAGGTATGAAAACTCAAAATCTTCTGCTTTTACTGGGAAGTGGCACCTGGTTAAAAAAAACAAAAACAAAACAAACAAAAAACTTATAAAGTAAATCATTTGCTTACTTGCATTAATATACAGGAGAGACTTCCTCCTCTTTCCCCAGCACAACTTCTCTTCCTAACATTCAGTCTGCTGTGAGGTAGAGAGAATTTGGTACAGGTGGATTTGTACCAGTAGCCATGCTGTTCATGGCTGAGGTCTGTCTTCCCCACTGTTCTGTTTTTAGGGGTGAAAAGAAAAAGTTGTAAGACCAGAATGACTAAATGGGAATTCAGTTTAATCTCAGTTATTAGGCATGTCCTCCTGTTTGTGCTAATACAGCTTTTGTTCCAATTATCCAGCAGCACATTTGAAAGGATAAAACATAAGCACACAATATTTCCTTTGTGAAATTTCTCTGCTTACAGGGAAGTCTCATTTGCTACAGGTTTTAAAGCTTAGTTGTCTTAGCTGTCAAAAACACACCCTCTCATCTCTTTTCTCCAACATGTGCAAGTCCCAAAATGGCACAAACACAACAGTTTCCACTTTATTTTTCAAGTACTTGCACAAGAAGTAAATTGTTGTTTCTGAAACTAAGAGCAGATTTTCATCCTATAGACTGTATTTATGACAATCAAAAATATTGAATTGAGAATGGTAATATAGCTTTCTAAATCTTAATAAAATTTCTTGTAATATCAAAAAGGAGATGCCTGGTGTTCTTTCTCTGACTATAAGTAAATAAATAGATTTAATCTCCATTTCCTGGTGTTATTTCTACCCATTTCTAAATGCCTAGATCCTTTGCAATGATTGCAACTCTATTCTTAACAGATCATTCAACTCATAGAAGGCAAGGCATCTGCTTATGTATTTGCCAGTCCTGGGTGCAAGAAGTGGGATACGTGTGCACCTGAAGCTATTCTGCATGCTGTGGGAGGTAAGTTTATAGCATTCAAAGTCCCAGGATAAGTGAAACTGCTTCAATTTTTAGTTAGTTATACTTTTCATGGAAAGAAAAATGACAATACATGTGCATTTTTTAATAGTTATGATTCACAAGGAGCTTTGATCCCTCTGAAATCAACAGTTATGGCAAAGGGACAAGGACATTATGCTCTGAAAAGCACAATATGATCTGTTTTGCCCTGGACTAATAGACTCAATAACTGTCACATAATTAAAAAAGCCAAATCCCCAAATTTGGGGTATATTAATTTTAATATTTTCAAAAGAAATGCCCATTTTTGTTTTCTGTTGGCTACTACCTCACAGTAAAATCTGCTGTCCTACTGAGTGTAGTAGTTTATTATTAGTAACATGTTATGTAATATGTGGACATTGAATTCTTTAAACCAACAAAAATAGGTCAAATCATGCAGTTGTTCTTAGGATGTACAAACTCAAAAATTGAGTCATTCATGTAATTCAGTATTAGTGGTCTCTAGCCAACATGAGGCACTTCACTTATCTAGGGGCTAAGGGGTTGAATAGTTATGAAAAGACTCACTGATGAGGATTTGAAGTAGTAGTATTTTTTTTTAATTCATCTTTTCACATTGGCCTTTTACCACCATATGCTAAAATTATGGGGTTTAATTCCTAAATTCTGTCAAGCAAGGATAACAGGCTTCATATGACACTACTGAATTCCTCTGCAGTTTGTAGTGTTCATAACTGGGAGAGTTTTAAACAGGGTTAGCTCAAGCACAAAGCAACCCAACCAATCTGGGGCAGCATAATGCTGTATTTAGCCTCTTTCTCGGGTAGGAATCTCCTGGTTAAATTAGCTTGAATAAAGATCTGTGTTGCTCTTGCTAAGTGATTTCTAAAAACCCATTTAAAACCAGCTGGGGTATTTCTACATTATGCTAGTTTGTGGTATAGACTTACCCTGGTTTTTATGTGAACTGAGGATTTTTCTTTGCTTCTTGTCAATGGCCAATGTAAAAGCTATTCAGGAAGCATTTTGAGTAATCCATGAGAGAGAGATGTTTTCCTTTTTCTGAGACACAAGGAATTTAAATATTGTTCAAAAAAACCCAAAAAACCACTAGTTATTTGATTTTAGTCAATATAAAACCTGTTGTACTTAAACTGGAAGCAGAGATACTTCACATCTGAAGACAGGCGTGTGTACCCCAAAGACTGCTTTTAGTTATATCACTTGAACTTACAGGCTCCAACTCCTTTTTGCTGGAATATTTTTTTTTCTCTTTTTTTGCAGGCAAGATAACTGATATCCGTGGAAATTCATTTCAGTATAATAAGGAAGTGAAACACATGAATTCAGCTGGGGTCCTTGCCACTTTGAGAAATTATGACTACTATGCCAGTCGTATTCCCAAGACTGTGAAAGAAACTCTAGTGCCTTAAAGCAGGGAAGAATCTTCACTTGACCTGGAAGGCTGAGAAAATGAGCTTGGAGAAAAAGAAAGGAAGAAGATCACTGAGCTTGAAATTTTGTTTCACAGAATCTGAACTGAATTCTTTCAGTGAGGTGTGCAATAATTTCAAAATTATACAGAATCTCTAAGTATCTCTTGGATCAGGTTGTTTTGCTGTGTTGAGCAGACATCATCAAAACAGTCACATTTCTTCAATAGCTGCTTTCTGTATTTTTGGGGAGTTTTCATTCCTCATGACTGTGAGTAATACACTGCTAATCATAATACTGCAGACCAAAAGTCATCTGAATATTCTGGGCACAAAATCATGTTAAGTCATTTTCCTGATCTTGCTCCATGATTTTTGTTGTATGTAGTCAATACAGGTTATTGTGTTAAATACAAATGGACTAAGGATTTGCCTGGATGGATTTTCCCATTTTTTATAAAGTTGCCAGTTTTAATTCTTAGAACAGCATCTTCCAATTTTTTTGGTCTGCACTGAGTTTTGGGATGACCAAGACTGCTATTTTTTGGTTTGTCTTGAGTTTTGCAGGAAGCAGGACACAGTGCAGCTGGGCCTGGAAATCACAGAGAAGGGTTCATGGATCACTGGACTCATTGAGGATCAGTGAAGTGTTAATATAGCAGAGCTCAGGACAGCTCAGCTGAGGAGAACCCAAGGAACCATGACAGATACAGGAGTTCCTAGCACCTCTCTCATGATTTGAAATGCCTTTGTCAGAGTCTATGCCACTGCAGTCTGGGAGCACTTTGGGCATCCAAAGTCAACGTCACTTTGGCATAGTTGGGAATAACAGAAATGCCAGACCTTGACATTTTCCATGTCCAAATTTTGAGATAAAACAGGTGCCTTTCCAACAGCTGCGAGAGTTGAGGAACCTAACAGTACCACTTTCCCCTCCTGTGGAACAGAGGCATGTCCAAGGGAGAGAATGGAGCCAAGATCTCCTAAAATTAACTTTGAAATTGAAGATCCTGTTTCAATCAGCTTTCCCACAGGTGTGGATGTTAGGAAAGCAGGATTCAACTGCCCAGTCCACTTGAACACAAAAGAGAACAAGTAGTAAATTACGTATGATTAGCTAAAATTGGCAACTTAGTCAAAAGAGGTGAAGTCTCTTCAAGCTGAGTTTAGGATTCTGGAAATAGGCTCTTGAACCAATGAGGCTTCTATGCCCTTTATTTTCTCCGGATGTTGTGACTCAAGAACCTTACTCTCAAATGAAGGAGTCCTAGGGCCTCCCTTTCCCTAACACTGTGATGCACACTGAGGCATGCCATGGAGAGATGCCGGTTTCAACAGTTTTGTTTTTCTTTCTGGTCTCCATGTGGAGAAAAGAGTGACATATGTCAGGTTCTCAGGCATGTGGTATCAGGGAGGGTGCCTGAACACAGCTGCTTGCTTATGTTAAGGCTGAATCCCTAAGTTCTCCCACGTGACTTTTTTTTCCTTAACCTCTGTGAGCACCATGAATGCCAATGAAGCCTGCAAGATGCATTGCACCCTTTCTCACTTTCTCTCTGCCCACAAGATTAGGTCTTCTATATAACTACACTCTTCATCCACACAAACTGTCTTTAAACTAGCATGTCAAGGTCCAAAATGTTGTTTCCCATACAGAAGAAAATTTCAAAATTCAGTTTTCCACAGTGTGTTCAAGTTACTTCTTCCTCCTATCATCACACAAGATATTTAACAACTCCACTTAGAGTCCTTGGATTAGATCCTTTCCTTACAGTAGGGTAAGACCAATACGACTTCACTGCCTTAAAGCTGACTCTATTTCCAAGTAGCAGGAACATCCTGCCACCAAAAGATATGAACAACGCAACTCTTGCTAAAGTGTTCCTGCCCCTCCATGTGCACATGTGGAAGAGAATCTAAAGAATCTCTTCCTCAGTGAGGTCATCTTAGCCTAACATTTACAGATAAATTAGCAAGATTAGCATTTACCTCATTCTATCACGACACTGGATTAGAGCTGCGTATATAGGAACAATGTGTGCTGCTAATCCTTTGATCTAAAGCCTACCTTTCTTCTCTTTCCTCAATTGCATAACTGGTAAGAGCGCGCAAGACAGATTCAGCCTGCTTTAATTAGAACCTTCTTCATATTTTGGCCCATTATAAGTTTAGTCATTCCACATTCTGATTGTGACTGAAGTTTGAACCACATAGCAAATACAGTGATTTCACTGCTTGTTATACATAATTTTCACCTTTATCTTACACAAGAGTCTTTGATATGCATGCTTTAGCATTCCCATCAAAATCTGCATGTATATTTGCAAAACATGTTAAGATTAAATTAAACTCAGAAAACATAAAGCCTGCCTTAATCATTCTTCCCATGTAATCATTAAAATACAAAGTACAGAACCCAGTGTTAATAATCTTCATCTATGCCTCTATGTCCTTGTTTTCATATGAAACTTGCAATAGGTTTAAAAATCCCTTCAGCATAAGCCTCTTTCTAATCCTGCTGTGATTTGTCTCTGCTCACTTAGTTACCTGAATGGGAATAGAACACACAGCACATACCAGCTTCTGCATGGTGTGTAAAGATACTTATGTATGGAAACACATGGAACTACTTTCCATGCTTCCAGGAACTGTAAAACTGCTAACACAGAAGAATAGTAAGGAAAGTTGAGATTAAAACCAGCAGCAGGAATCAAGCATGAAAACATGTAAGCGTGCAGTCATGCTCTGACTATACCACTAGGTCCACTGCCCAAAAGACACTGGTTCACCAATCAAGCATTTGATAATGTCTCTGTTAGCACATTCGGTGCTACAGTAACAGCTATAAAATATATGGGGAGGAAAAAAAAAAAATCACAGTGACACTGCATTGTCCTTGCATCAAAGTGAATTTGAGCCGGACTCTTGTGAAAAACCGGTGACGCAGCTTTTTTGTAATTCATCCCAAGACTCCAGAAGGTGGCTGGGCACCGGGACAGGCTCTCCAGTGAAGTGGTGACAGTGCCAAGCCTGCCACAGTTCAAAAGCGTTTGGGCCACGCTGTGCAGGGCCAAGAGTTGGACTCAAAGATCCTTGCGGGTCCCTTCCCACTCGAGATATTCTGGGACTCATTTGAGCGGCTGCAAAATCTGCATGTTTGTCCGGAGTTTAACAAGTAACACCCTATAAAACCAGAGGAGTTCAAACCACCGTACTCAAATGTGCCGGTGCGTGTTCCGCTGTTCTATTTTTTTGGATCATCACACATCGAAAAGGGGCTGAAGGCATCTCCACGGCCGCTGCCGGACATCCAGCTAAGGGCTTTGGCAGGCACAGCCTTCGGGAAGGCTCAGCCAGAACGCCGGAGCAGCCGTGAGACGGGAAGCACCGGCTGAGGGGCAGGGCAGCCCTCACCCAGCACCTATCCCTCATCCCGGACGGCTTCCCAGGGCTTCACCGGCGCGGCCGGGCGGGCCCCGTGCGCCGCCCGCTCGTCACCTGCCGCCGGCTTCGGCCTCACCGCCTGTTCCCGTGGGCTGGGGCAGCGCCCAGAGGGACTGACGGGCAACGAAAAAACACAAGGAATACAGCCGTCTCCTGCTCCACCGCCCCTCTGGCTTCTCCCGCGGAAGTGACGAGCACTTCCCCCGCCCCGGGGCGGGTCCTGCCGGGCCGCCCGGGCCGCGCCGGCCCCTGCCGAGCTGGCGGCGCTGCGCGCCCCGCCCCGCTGCCTCCCTCGGTTCCGGCGCTGGCGGCGGGAATGGCGGCGCTGAGCCTCACCGTGGACGCGGGCAGCCCCCCGCTCGGTAAGTGCGGGCCGGGTCTCGCCCCGCGCCGCCCCGATCCCGCTCTGCCGGGGGCTCCGGAGGGCTCTGTGCCCTCCCTCCCTCCCTCCCTCCTTTCTTCCTTCCCGCCCGCCCGTGTTGCATCATGCGGCGCCGGCTGCCGCCGCGTGCGGGGCCGGGCGAGGCGGGACTGGGGCCCGTGCCCGTCCTTCCCATCCCTCCCGTCCTTCCCATCCCTGCCGCTCTTCCCGGGCCGTGTGCCCGCTGCGGCCCTGGCCCCCGGCGGGGCGCGGGTCCCCAGCGGGTCCCTCTGGGCTGCTCGGGCCGCGGTGACAGCGGCCGGCGCTGGGCAGAACTCGGGCTGAAGAAGGAACTCGGGCACGGGTACAGCCCTCGGGTGACTTGGCACGTTGAGGCTGAAATTTCAAGGCAGCCCTGGTTCACATTGCTTGTTCGTGAGCTCTGCCACTGTGCTGCTGTCTTTCATTTTCAGTTCTAATCTGCTGCTAAAATTCCTCTCTGGGGAGCTGGCTCGAAGTTGCGCTGTGAAATCTTGCTTTCTCAGTTGATCACTGCCCTTCGATGTTATTTTGCCTTTAAAAATATGAGAACCTCCATTGCACTTTCAGCCATCTAGAAACAATCTTTTGTATGTGTTCCTTACAATTTCTCCATTTTGTTACAGCTATTAAAAAAAAATTTTCTTCCAGTTCTTCATCTTAGTTTATTGATTTATTTTTCTTGCTGTTATTCCCAAATGCATTTCAGAGTTGAATACAACTTGCATGACTACTGATTCAAGGTATAATAACATATAAGTTCTAAATAAAATTTCTCCTGATGTTTGTTTATACTGATTTGTCAGAAAAGAAAATGACGCAGTGTGAGTTATGATAAACATCAGGTTGAGGGACTTTGGAGACTTATTTTCTTTTGACAGCTGGTGAGTGGCACTAGAGGCTTATTTCAGGAGATTGCATGGTTGTGTCAGAAATATTACATATTAGAGATGAAATATTTTTATCAAGAATACAGGCACACTCATCCTACTCATCCCTACTTCATACTCTTCATCATGTCTGCTCTGCAGTGGGAAAAGTGTAGTAGCTTTTAATGTCATTAGTATTAATTACATAGCTTGGTGCACATAATAGTCATTTTCAAAGCATTTCCATGCATGTTATTAAAATACTTAGGTGTCTTACTAACATATTGCATGAGGGATGTCACCCTGAATTTCGCAGATGGGTATCTGAGGGATGAGAAGAAGAACCTTGACTTACTCTTTAATGCCACAAGAAGGGTTTTCAGCTGAGCAGAGGTGAGAGCTAGGGAATTCCTAGCTTCATTGGTTTGTATTTAGGCCAGTGTATTAATAGCTTACAGTATCATCTGCCTTGGTAGCTGGAGCATTGTTCTAGGGAAGATAAAGTGCAGAGCACATTGTGGAGGCTGTAACAGGTTAGCTGCCTTTCCAGACCTAGAGTACAGTCCTTTGGCTGGTTTGCCTATGGAAAAGCTTGCTGCCTTTGTACGTGCCTCTGAGCAAAGTTAAAGAACACAAGCTCCTCTGTTTATGCTCAGCAGGCTGACTCTGGATGAGAGCCAGGGCAGAAACACAGCCAAGTGAGCTGGGTGCTTTGTTTGAGCTGCTGTGTCGTGCTATAGAGCATCGAGATCAGAGCGGGTTTGCATCAAGCCCCTTTGAATGTGGGCAGAGCTGTCTTCCAGTCAATGGTGTAGCCTAAAAACCTCAATAACTCTTCTTTCTGGAGACCATTTTTTACTGGGTGAACTACTTACTCTGAAAGCCCCGTGTAAGCTCCCTGCACTTTTCAATGGATAAAATTTCTTGGTTTTGAATGGCTAATATTTTCATAAACTTTAAATCAGGTTAAAAATAGTCTCACCTTTGTTCAGAAAGTACTGGTATATTCAGTAATTGATCTTCATTGATGCATGTGTCAAGGCTGGGATGGAGTATATTAGTAATACTGTTCAATAATTAAAAGCTTTTTGATTACGTTCTCCTCATATACTGGGGGACAGCACTAATTTTTACTGTACTCCTAGGAAGCAAAATATATTGCAGCTGACACTTGCTGAGCTCACTGCAGATCACCATGTGCTGGACATTATCAATTTGGAGCTGTAAGGATTGCCAAGAAGGCTCTTGCATATGAGACTGAACATTGATTTTTTTATTTCCTTGGGCAGTCTTACTTGAAGGAGCCAGTTCACCGGGTTGTAGTGGATAAGAGATGTAACTGGTTGTATCTATGAAAGGTATCCCTCCTGGAAGGAAGTTCAGTATCTTTTTCTCTTCTTTTCAAGGAGCTCTGCTGACGGTGGAGCATGTGAAGAATGATGTTGAAATTTCAGTGCAAGAAGGCAAAGAAACCATCCTCTGTGTGTCCGAGTAAGTGACTTTGCATCTCTCTTTCTACCTTTGGGTCAGCAGTTTTAAAAATCACATGGTTGTAACATTGACAGTAACCTTTTGAAGCAGGAGGAAGAGAAAAAAAGTAGAGTTTTATTTATCAGTGCATTACTGATGTCTTTGTAGCACAGACAAAACGTTTACAATATATTCTGAACGAGATCTTTATGGAAAAACCTCTTGTATTCTTATTTACATGTGCCTATGTATTATCATTTATGCTGTACCAGTCACTTTATTGTTTAGGACTTTTTGTGGTGCCATAGTTACCAACAGCAAGGTCATTTTATGTTAGACAGGTTTGGTATATAAGGTACCTTGGACTTGTACATGTGTGGTGGACTGAAATTGGAATGTTTAGATGACATTATTTTAGGCTCCCTCCTGTGTGTATATAAGCAAAGCCATGATGTTATCTCAGGAAAGTGCTACTTAACTGTGCTGTGCTGTCCAGCATATCCATCTGCGCACTTTAGAAAGAATATCGGAAATTTTTGTAGTAATCTATTGTCTGTCCTTCTAAAACTACTCTGCCATTGGAATGGATAATTTCAAGTTTGGGGCGTGGAGATAGTTTTCACAATCTGAGTAGGATCAAATGCCTGTCAGAAATGCAGGACTGACACTGTTAGTTTTGGGAATCTGTATTGTCATCTTAGATTCCACATCAATTAAGACATCTGGATATATCAAGAGGAGATATCCTGATGTCTGACATATCAGTGGAAACCTCTGACATCTGGTATCTACAGTAAGGAGCATATTTGTACACATAAGCATTGCTGTTGTCACTTAAAGTATATTAACACCATGGTTAATTTAGAATTACTGGTTATAGCTGTAGTTTTTGAACATTGATTGTTTTTTTGAAGATCGGGGGGAATCTGTTGTTCACAGACTTGCTTACAAATTCTCATTTTGTGAGCTAATTCAGTAGAAGATGCTGTTAAAGCCATCAATGCATCATAAATTGGAATACCTGCATGTCTGTAGAATGGCTATAGAAGCAACATACTTCATCTTGTATTGCAGAGTTACTGACTTGGTCCTCATAAATTAACACCAACTGAGCATTTCCAGTGTCTTCTAACCTTAGGTAAAGAGCTTGTCACTATGTACATATATTTGCAGAAAATGAAAGCACAGGAAGATTCAGTCTTCAGTCGTGGTTGTTTTGCTGGTTGCAAATGTTGTTTTCTGTTTAACATGTTAGACCTGAACTCAGACAGGAGTTCTTACATAATCTGATATTGCATGTCGTCTTTTGCTAAGCCTGGTTGATGGCATTGAATTTGTGGTTTTGAATTAAAGCAAGAGAATGTGACAGGTTGTATTGTGATTTAATTGGTCGAGCTTTAATAATCTTCAGTGTGTGTTTTGCACATGTAGGATACCGCTTGCATAATAGAAAGTTAATAGAATATTTTTTAGTTGCAGGAGAAAGTTTTCCTCTTAAGTAGCCTTAGTAAGGTTTAGATTTTGTTTTACTTAGACAGTTTAGGCAGTGTATGGATGTATATACCGGAAGATATGACTACACAGTGTACATTCCTGTGACACATGGGAATGATCTTGGAATATTTTAAATGTATATACTTGGCTTTGAAATAATATTTTATTTCATTTAATAGTTTAGTAACCATGTCTTCTTCTTACTGCATTGCAAAACCACTCACTTTGGCTAATGGAACTAGTCAGAAATGTAACGCAAACACTCTTCTTCTGCACTTTGGCCCCATGTGGATAATGCCTAGAATCATGGTCCCATCAGATGGAAATTTTTGTGTGTTAGTGTCCTTTCATCCCTGGCATTGGCTTATGTTCAAGAAGTTATTCCAGACCTCAATATTCCTTTAATTTTTCCTTGCTTGGTTGTACAATCATTTTAAAAATTGGTTCTCTGTCTTAAAGTCTGTTAAAAGTATATCTGCAATGTGAGATGCATCAGCTGAACTCATATCTCAACTAATGCTTTTGGTAAATGGATTTCATGGCATCAGTTCTGCTGAAGCATCTTGTTTTGGCATGACGTGAAAATCACTTGGGATGTTTCAGATTTTGATTTTGTTTTTTCAGGAATCCATTAGTTCTAATGACTTCACTTGAACAAGAAAACATTTTCTTTGTGATTCTTCTAGCTTCTGATTTGAAGCTCAGTTAAAATCTGGTGACAAACCTTTCAGCTAACAAGGTGAAACCTAGCTGTCAGCTAGCTACCTGAAAAATTTATCGCTAGTTTGAGATGATGAATTTTATTTTAAAGGTTATTTTTGAAACCTTAGCTTCAAAACTTCACGTAGTGATAGCTCCTGAGCAACCCACTTATGGCTTTATGGAGAGTTTTGGTGTACCTGTCTTTCAGGTAGCAAACTGCAGTACAGCTTTTGTGTTTTGTGTGGCGAGCACATGCACATTTCAGAGTAGCTATTTCTCCTAAGCAGATGAATCCAACCATTCTGCAAAGCTTTTTACAAGTCAATTCAATAATGGTTTATTATGATTGGAAATAACTTGTCTTTTGGGTTTTTTTTTGTTTTGTGTTTACTTTTTTTGTCCATTTTTCCCATCTTGTCTTCCATTTCTTGAATATTTGCCCTGGTGTTGAATTATGTGGCATTTCATGTCACTCTCAAGAGCCACCCTTTACCTGTAACATTGCATTGTCCCTGTTCATTCTTCCTTACTTAGCCCTGGAGTTAGCAGGCGCTGGCCACAAAGAGCCTTTTATAACTTTTCTAAAGAGGTCAATTAGCACTGTTTGGTTTTTCCAAAGCAAATTTTTTGGATTTTGTGAAGAAAAAAATTTTGTTTTTCCTGAAGAAAGTAACTTTTAAAGCACAAGTAGGATTTTATTCAGAGTAACATTTTCCCGTTTCATACATTTATTCAGTTTTGTTTGAGTAATCAAGGGGTATTTGGTTTGGTATGAACTAGTGAAAACAATAAAAGTATGTTTCACAGACTTTTCAAGTGAAAATGTATTGGAAATGTTTTGTTTTTCCCAGTTTAAAAAAGCTCCATTAAAATCTGGTAGTGTGAGATTAGAACAGGATAGACTGTCGAAGTTAAACACCCTACTGTAACTTATGGTTTTAGTTATAGTGTATGGATCTTCTACATATATACTGGATCCTAGATGCTTGGAAAGCAAGAGAAATTAAAAACAAGCAAACAAAAAAACCCCTCCCAATGAACTATATTCCTTAGGTTTTACTGCAATTAACCTACTGAGACTGGCAGATCCATTTGTACTAAAAATGGGACACATTCTAACTGTTAATGTATCAAGAAGTCTTCTGTATAATTTTCAGAACTTTTGTTGATTTTTGCAAGGCTTGAGGGCTATAAAAATTCTTTTAATTTTATAAAGGACACAGTAGGTATAAAAGGAAATAGAGAACAAAGACAGAACAGAAATGGAACCTTGGTAGGACAAGTTATAATGTAGCATTCAGGCCATTAAAGAACATTTACAGGGACTCCTTTTGTTGATGTCAATGCTTGATTTAGAAGCACTTTGAGCTCTGTTTTGCAATCTACATCTATGTGGGACTGTAGAGTAGAGATGAGTATTATCTGGAGAATTGATGCTTCTGCTGCATCTTTCTTCCAAAGCTCTTTAGTAAATATTTATTTATCTTTGGTGAATTGGGAGCTAGGTTTCTGACAGTATGCGGCTTTTTTTGATACTGTATATAACGTTGAAAAGGGACATGAAAACAAAGAAGAAATGTGCTTTTTGGTGAGCCTTTCTTCTGCAGATTTGTTGAGAACTTTCATAAGTGGAGTGGGGAAAAAGAAATTCAAATTAGTCTTTTATCTGGAGAAGACTGGGTAAAAAACAAATACAGGCAGGCGAGTTTGTTCACCAGGGGATGGTCTCTGTGAAGTGTGAATTAAGTAGAGTAACAAATGAACAGGTTGTCACCTGATGCTAGCCCTTTAAACCATGATGAAGACCTCTTCTCAATTCTTCTGTTGATTCTCTAGGAATCCTCTTTAAAGTCATCCTTCTTTTATGAAAACAAATGTTGATAAGCTCATTATAATCTGGAAAACCTGTAGCTCAGGTTATATTTACGAATTCTGTCAGGTGTGGAGAGAGTTTTAGTTTTTGAAAGACTATTCAGAGTCTTATTTTCAGCTTAAACAAAAGTCTTTCATATTTAGAAGCTTATTGTTCCTTCTGGTGATAGAAAAGGAAGGACTCATGTATTCTTTTGCTAGGTTTATTTATGTTTTTTTCACTCTGGTGGCTTGATACCTGTTGGTTCACTTGGAAGTTATTTTGTGTTTGCTCTACACATGTTACAACTATGTGTGTGCAATTAAAGTTGTACTGGAACTAGTAATTTAACATCCCTTTGTTTTCCCTCTTTCTGTTTTTTAGGCAAGTTTCATTTACTGATGTGAATTCAATAGCTCGGTACCTGGCTCGAGTTGTTGCCTCTGCTGGGTTGTATGGCTCAAATCTGTTGGAACACACGGAGGTGAGAGGAATCATAGGATCATGAAATGATTTGGGTTGGGAGGGACCTTAAGGACCATCTATTTCCAACCCCCTCCCATAGGTAGGGATGCTTTCCACTAGACCAGGTTGCTCAAAGCCCCATCCACCCTGGCCTTGAATCATGCTCGTCTCTCTTTTTTTTTTAAATTATTTTCTTTTTTTTTTTCTCTTTTGACCTGTATTCAAAGTTTTGTGGGGGCTTGTTTTGGGCTTGGGGTTTCTTTTACCTTGTGTCTATTGTTCTGCATTTTACTGCTAGTTTGAGGTTCTGACTGTGTGGGATGCTGAGGGTTTTGTTTTGCTAAGCTTGCTCCTTCTTATAAAGAAGATTGAGAAGTCTGAGCTTTGGAAAGGTTGCCCTTTCCCACCCCTGCAACAGCATGCTGCTCCTAAGCTAACAGCTCACTAATGTAAAATAATTCAGTTTGGAAGGTGATACATGGGAATTTCCCTCCTCACTTTCCTCAGCTCTGTTGCCACAAGTTGCTACCTTGTAACACTTCAGTGTCACACCAAGAACACTGTATGGAATTGAAATCCTGAAGCAGTTTTTGCTGCCTGTGATGGACAAAACCCTGATTCTGGTTTCTTCCTGGGTCTGGCTCAGGGTATTCAATCATATGCTGAATTTTAAATTGATAACTGAAACTAGTAGACAAATTGAAATCAATTTCCTCTGAAATTTGGGGAGAGACTGAAGGATTTGACCCAGGTCTTTCTACAAGTCTTCAGGTCTTTTCTACTTGAAGCCAGTAGTGATCATTCTTTAACCCTCATAGCTGGTCACAAGGGAAGTGCTGTCTTAGTATTTTGCCTGTGGGGCATTAAAAAAGTTGTAAGTTATCTTGTGGCTATTTAAAATTTCTGTCCAAATCCATTGTTTTAAAGTTAAACCCAGACCTCAGCAAACATACGTCCAAGGCTGATATTTCTGATATAATACTTCTTTTCACTTCTGCCTCTTTCAAAAATAATGCTGTACTTGGAGAAGTACAGTGACAGCTGCATTTGTGGTGCACATATTTTGGTGTGTAACTGCAAATGACTGAGCTGAATTCTGCCGTGGTTGTAATTACATATGTGCCTGCCACGTTGGCTGGAATGTTGGAAGGATTCCCGCTGCAGTTTGCAGAACACTTACGCATGAAATAGGACCAGAGGAGTAGAAGAGATGCTTAATCTCTTGCAGTGTTGAGGGATTCAGTTTATAGGTGGGGCTACATTATTGACCAGCTTAATCCTTAATTTTTTTTTTTTTGTATGTTTATGTGCAAGGAGAGGGAAGTAGGACTTGTGGGGGAAGAGGGGTCTGATTTCTTTAAATCTAAAAGGAGATGAGGAAGAGAAGATAGGGACTGAGTGTGAAGTTATATACTTAACCAGCAGCAGCACCAGGAAAATGAATTGGTAAAAATATGGTATCTAAATAGTTGAAGGACAGTGGTGATTATTATATGCTCTGTGTGATAAGTGAGTACCTAGGAACTGCTTATTATTTTACCGATGGGAATAACCTCAGTAAAATGGATGTTTTCAGCAGTTTGAATTTATCCTGAAGGAAGAACTTAAGTTTCATCATTTAGTATAGTTCTGGGTGAATTTTTCAGTATAATTTACTTTAAATATTCTTTCAACATATATTATGATCTATTTAATGCTAATGTGCCTGTTAATATTTTCTGTTCAGCTATGAGATCTATTGTGTATTATTCAGTTATTCAACAAGCTTATTCCTTTAGTAACTTTAACTGTCTTTTGTCCCTTCAAACAAGATTGACCATTGGCTGGAGTTTAGTGCTACAAAGTTATCCACTGCCAGCCAGTTCCCTTCAGCCATCCAGGAGCTCAACCACTGTCTGTCCCTAAGGACCTACTTGGTGGGAAACACTCTGAGTCTAGCAGACCTGTGCATCTGGGCTGTACTAAAAGGTATCAGTATTTGTTCTCTGTTTCATTGGCTTGCAATCAACAGGAATCCCCAGTTTTTCTTCTTTGGTGATGTCGGTAGTGACTCTTAGGTGTATGACAGGCTCTAGACTGCTGTGACCTGTTCATCACTAGTGATGGCAATAGTATAACTTAGGAAATCCTACATCTTTTTTTTTTAATTGTTGTTACATTTGGAAATTTATGAAATGTAATCCCCAGGTGGAATTTTTTTTAAACTTATCTTGTGTTAATAACTCTAAGAGTGTCTTTTATTACCTGTTGCCTCAATATGAAAATGTGCCATGTAAAAATATATATATACACCTTTCCACAACATTTTCTTAGCAGAGAAAATTTCTTTGGTGTTTACTTTGAATTGTTGAAAGAATAAGTCACATATTACTCTGTGAAATACCCTTTGGAGTTTAAAAGAAACTTTGATGATCTCTTTGTATGGATTTGGTTTTTATTTTGTCTTAGTTCTAGATCTAAAGGTGGTAGATGACAATCTACCTTTCAGTATAACCAAATTCCACTTGACAGTAAAATGCATAATTAAGATTAAAAGCTAGTAGCTTTTGGTATTTTTTCAAAGTTGCTGCTCTTAAGAGAAATTTGAAGGGTGTGTCATTTTCTTTTTTCTCCTTTTCCCTATCAGAATCCTTCTAGTGAAGTTGTGTTCCCTAGAAAATTAGATTGTGAGTACAGCCCCTCAGAAACAAAGGGTACATGTTTCACTTATGATAAAGCTTAGGAAACATCTAATGTAAACACAATAAAAGGATGTCTTGTATTTCTGTCTTGAAATGAAGTTGCTACTAATTTTGAAGTGGATGATACAAAGAAAGATATGTGTTGACTGTTCCCTCTCACCTTCTATCTTGATGAATCCAAGAAGGAATGCAGTATATTTTGGGTTTGAAGGGAATTTGTTTATTTAATTTGCTTTTGAATGGTGTGCGTCCCTGTGATTAAATATCTCTTCAGAAGAGAGAGTAAGCAGATTTTTAAAATCACAATCTTCTTTTTAGTCTTAAAAAGTTGCTGTTGATAAAAATAATTTTATTCTTATAATTTAATAGTTTGAAAAATTAATTTGTTTTCTAACAGATAATAGCACGTGGCAGGAGCAATTAGAGCAAAACAAAGCTCCTGTGCATGCAAAGCGATGGTACAGCTTCCTTGCGGCACAACGTACTTTTCAGTCAGTAGGAGCCAAGTGGGCTGCTGGTACACCAAAGGTTAAAATGGTAAGATTTACTCAGATCCCCTGGAGAGAGTAGCTTTATTTCTGTGAATACACCACAAGAATTTTTTTAAATTTTTCTTTTTTAAGTTAGAGAATTAAAAATTAAAAGTAAGCAGTCATACAGTGAACTAAACCTTTGTAAACTCTTGTTCACAGCTAAAGCTGTTGCTTTCAAATTTAGAAAGGTATGTATTGTGTAGTCCAGTGCTTAAGTGAAATCATGGAAGTATAACACCTCTTCTTTTAATCGGCACTGCTCTTTAGATATATTGTTTGCTTTTCCTAAAGAGAGTTTGAGACCCTTATAGACCTGCAAAGATTGCACCCTTTGGTTGATTGAATTTGTTAATCACATTTGGGTTAAGAACACTAAGATACAAAACCTTGACTAGCTATTGTTTTCTTCTATGGAATAAATTAGACAACTTGGTGGGACTCTTTAGTCCTGGACCAGATTTGAAGACAAAATAATGTAAAACTCTAGAATTAATCTTGTTTTGGTGTTCTATGAGTGACGTGCAGGTTGTGAAGAGATGAATTTGGGGTCCAATATGGCAGCTTATTGGTTTAGAAGGAGACTTTGATACAGAAGCTATTATCTAGAGTTTTATATCTGATTTTACAGCTAATACAATCTGTAACTATGTCTCTTTTTAAGGCAACAGAAAAAGAAAAGAAAGCGGATGTTGGGAAGTTCGTTGAACTTCCTGGTGCAGAGATGGGAAAAGTCATTGTAAGGTTTCCTCCTGAAGCAAGTGGGTAAGAAACATGAATACTTTGAGAAGGTTCTATTTGTGTTTTGTCTTAAAAAAAAAAGGGCTTAGGTGAGGACGTTAATCAGCTTATCAGACAAGGCTGTTAAGCCCAAGGAGTGTTTAAAGCTTTGTCTCCACTAGAGCTGTTTATTCACTGCTCCTCTATATTTCACTGCACTGTTGCCTGAACTTGGAATGGGGAGTTTAGTAGGGAAGTGAAGTGCTGCTCATCAGTGGGGTGAGGAGAAGCAGGAGGATGGCATTTGCATGGATGATGGATGTGTGTGCCCTGCCAGGAGCTATGGTGTGGACATGCAGACTTTATGAATTGGGCCAAGGGACTCGGTGCTTTCCAAGGCAGCTTAGATTTGAGAGAGGGAAGATGTGTGGGATAGCCTTCCTTGGGGAAGCTTGACACCAGATGTATCATGGAGACCCAGGGGTCCAGACTGTACGGAATACCAAAGCACAAACTCCTTAAAGACCACACAGAGAAGATGTGATGAGCCAATATAATAAATACAATTTTCAGGCTGCTTTTCATTTTCTGTTTCTTCTTGGCCTGATGACCTGTAAAATTTCCATGATTGTATTTGTTCATTAAACTGGCTGTTCAGCATCACATGACTTCTGTAGTTGTGTTTCTTACTCTATTAGTCCAGTAAGAACTGTTACTCAAATATTGTAAATTATGTATTATGTCTGTGTATAACATATTCTCAGCTTCAGTAGTTTTAAGTGTCTTAATCCTGGTGTTTTTAAACACTGTTCTTCAGGGACATATTACTCTTTTTTTGTAAGAGATATTAATTTTGTGGATTTATATTTAGTTTAAAATATCAGTAGCTTTATAGTTTCTGTTAAAAAATACACAGCAATCAGAAAATCCCACTGTCCTGAATGTGGTAGGTTCAGATTATCTGATGCTACTTGGTATCATCAGCAGTTGGTTTAAGTTAGTCTGTAAAAATGGAGATAATTGCAGTCCAATCTTTATATCCATAGTGACACTCTACTTTACAGATTTAGTTATTTTTAACAGTTAACTACTAAATTCCTGAAAGAAGAAACTCCCTATACTTTCATAAATATATAGTATTTCAACAAATATCCTAGGTTGGTGTGTTTATTACACTTAGGTATTTCTATTCTTTCTTCTTCCCTCACAAATAAAGAAGTCTAGCTGAAGTAGTCCTGGTGTATATATATTTTTTTTTTTATTTCCTTTTTAGATATCTGCATATTGGCCATGCCAAAGCTGCCCTGCTAAATCAGCACTACCAAGTTAACTTTAAAGGAAAACTTATTATGAGATTTGATGACACAAATCCAGAAAAAGAGAAAGAAGACTTTGAAAAGGTATAAGAGAGCAGAGAAATCCATTCACTGTGTAGCTAATTCAAGGGGAAATGGCATCCAGATCTGCTAATGCACACTTTTTTTGCTCTAGGTTTTTACAATATCAGTGTTACACTTAAGATTCATGATTTGAAGAAATTTGTGTCAACTTTGCCTTAAAAAGCTTAAAGCCTTTTCACTGATAGTTGGTTTTCTTCCCTTTCTCCAGTATTTATTTTACAGTATGTAGATATGTGACCCTTGCAGTGCACAGTTTTTTTCGTTGCACAAAACTTAAGGCCTTAACAAGTAATTTGTTTTGGCTTTCATCTTCTTTTCTTGTCCTACTTCCTTCTTGAAGTTAAGTCTGACCTCATGTGATTATAGGCTGTAAATGAGTGGTAAGAGCATGCCTCTCTTTTCTTTCATGCCTGTTCTTATGGCTTATCCTTCCTCAACAATGGAGCATTAAAAACACCACATCTCACAAGAAGAGGATAAAGATTTAAGAAAACTATCTTTCCTGAATATTACAGTGTACAATTTCACACTTTGCAGGTTATTCTTGAAGATGTTGCCATGCTGCACATCAAACCAGATCAATTTACGTATACCTCAGATCACTTTGAAACAATAATGAAATATGCTGAGAAGCTTATTCAAGAAGGGAAGGCATATGTGGATGATACTCCTGCAGAGCAAATGAAAGCAGAGCGTGAGCAAAGAGTGGAATCTAAACACAGAAATAACTGTAAGATATTTTAAGCTTCAGTCTTGCTTTCTTATCTTTTTGATTTCGCATCAGAACTTGGTTTTTATTAACAAATATGAATGAAATTACTAAATTGCGTATCTTTAAGGTCCTTATAGGGACTTGGAAGTGTTTAGTGCTTTGTTCTACAAGGCTGGGTGGAATAAGTATACATTTAGACCAGTGCAGTAAACTTGTATGTGTATGAATTCATCACCATTCATTACAACTTAAAAAATTTAAAATTTAAAAAGTGTGAAAATTAATTCCAGTGTCCAGAGAGGGGTGTGACTGATTTTTGTTACTGCAATAATAAAATGTGGTTCTGTATCAATTTAATACCTTAGAAAATGGTTTGTTTCTGTTGTTCCTAGGTGTTAATAAGAATCTACAAATGTGGGAAGAAATGAAAAAGGGAACAGAATACGGACAAACTTGTTGTCTACGAGCAAAAATAGATATGAGTAGTAATAATGGATGTATGAGGGATCCAACTCTTTATCGTTGTAAAAACCAGCCTCACCCTCGGACTGGAAGTACCTACAAGTATGTCCACTTTCTCCTTGTGTGGCCTAGAGCTTTTGCTCCTTTCAGGGCATTTATAATTCCTTAGTAAACTTTTCTTGATACTTGGAACCTGCTAGCATTTTTCAACCAGAGTATGTGATAAGTGTCTTGACTTTCTTGTACAAATGACTTTTAAAACCTGTGAGTTGGCCTCCCATAATTTTGGACCAAAAATTATTTCAGTTTTGGTCCTTGTATGTGTTTGAAAAGAACAGTAGGATTGGTTTTTTTAGGCTTGAATATTAAGGCTGTAATCAGTTAATTTCTTGAAGGCCTTTCTTTGTCTTATAAATATATTGCCCTCTGGATGTTTTTGTGGACAATTTATTGTGTATGTGTTATTTTAGTCTTGATCTGAAATTTTTCAGGATCAAAGGTTATAAACATATATAATACATGAATATAAAGTGTGCTGAGTTTAAATGCTTATGCGGGAGGAAAATGTTTGGTTCTGCCCTGCTAATTAAAGATCTCTTTTGTCAGGGTTTATCCCACATACGACTTTGCCTGCCCCATTGTTGATAGTATTGAAGGTGTCACACATGCACTGAGAACAACTGAATACCATGACAGAGATGAACAATTCTACTGGATTATTGAGGCTCTGGGCATAAGGAAACCATATATATGGGAGTACAGCAGGCTAAACCTCAACAACACTGTGCTCTCCAAGAGAAAGCTCACGTGGTTTGTCAATGAAGGCCTCGTGGATGGATGGTATGTTCCATGGCTGGAGGTCAGCAGTGTTCCCTAAGATTCTCATGGCTGGCACACTCATTTGCAGTTTTGGACAGCATGAATGAATATTTAAAGAATATTTAAGAATATAGATTAATTACTGTGGCTTCTACATGTACAGTTTTTCTGTTTCCTACTCTACAGTAGCTGTGTGCATATTCATGTACATATTCATGTCCTGTAATAAACATGAAGCAGCTTATTTTTGGACTTTGGCTCTTGCTGTGGGTGCCACTTATGCATTTTCCACTCTTGAGTCATTGGATGTTGGATGTTGTCATTGGATTCGTTCCTAAGCAATGCCAGAAGAGGGCCTGGATTGAAGAACTTCTGGTCCTGTCCATCTGGTCAAATTCATCCCACTTCTCTCCTGCTCGCCCTCCCCCTCCTTCTTTGTAATAATTTTTTCAGGTTAATTTGATTTTTGCAGACTGTGTTTGGTGGACTAGTTGCCTAGTTGTCAATTGAGTTGGAAGCCTAGATTCCTAGCATTTGCTTGGAGCTACTTTGCTACAGCCAAATTTATCCTTTCCTTCCCCTGCCTGTTTATTTTCCCTAGAGATGTAGCTGGTCTTATGATGACCTAAGCCTCCCTGTTAGGTACTTAGCAAGGTTTGAATCATGTTCCCACCAACTCAGATCATACGTTGCAGATTAGGCCTTTTTATTTCTTCCATAAGATAAAAAAACTCACAGAATTCTATCACTTATTGGCAGATAGCATTATGACTGTCACTCATCTGTTTCTGGTTTCTCTTAAGTGAGAAAGAATCAAGCTTTATTGTTTCAAGTTCCATTTTTCAAGTCCCATTGGAAAGGAAATAATTAATAGGGACATACCTTTTGCCTTGCCAGTTTTTGAGAGACTGAAGATTGCACAGATATAGGAAAAGGGCCACTTCACTGAGAGATGGCTTCTCTTGCTGAGGTGAAGGAGAAAACCTTCACCACACATTTTATATAGATAAGAGCTCAGTCTTTTCAGTTAGGTGTTCTCACCTAGCTGTGAATTCACGAAGTAAAATACACTGAAGCTGTGCCTTTCATGTGTGGCAGTATATTAATAGAGTTCTTGATCAGTGTAGAATTTAGTGAATTTAGCATGTGAGACTAGTGAAATACCTTTTTTTTCCACTAGGGATGACCCAAGATTTCCCACTGTGCGTGGAGTCCTGAGAAGAGGCATGACAGTTGAAGGGCTAAAACAGTTCATTGCTGCTCAGGTGGGTGCTCTCTGATTCTTTGAATCTCCCTCAATAAGGACAAGTTTTTGTGAAGCTTCAGTTAATGTACTTGTCACTGGGAGGGTTCTTTTGAGGATTTGCTACTTTGGTGTGTATTACTTCAACATTATTAGCACCTGTGAATAGGTCTTGGCAAAATAGGCTTGCAGGTTTCTTACTTGAGAAGGATTTATTTTGCAAGCTCAAAAACTGATGAAAGCAAACCATAGAGGGTTTGCAGTTTAAACAACTTTGTTTTAAATTGATCTAAGAGCTAGAATATTTATATTAATGTGGTGTTGGTTTGGGTTTTGTTTTTTTCCAGGGCTCCTCTCGATCTGTCGTGAATATGGAGTGGGACAAAATTTGGTCCTTTAACAAAAAGGTATGTGCTTACTTGGATTTGATGCTACTCCTGATATCCTCTTTCTAGGATATGTAGAGAATCCAGCGTTCATTGGAGTGCTTATCACAACAAGTAGCAGTTGTGGTATGCTGCATCATTTGGCACGCCCTCAGGAAAATGGAATGTCCCCCCCTTCTAACCTGAAGAAGCACTAATCCTGTTGATTCTCCTATACCAGTACTTACTTGCCTTACTTAGTAGTACGGGAAAAGATAATGATATTTGCTGTAAATCTGATCTGAAAACTGCATTTCATTTTTCTGCTTTCAAGCTGCGAGCTATCTGTAAGAAGGTATTACTTAATGCTTTTTACCTTAGCATATAGCTTACAGTGCTGTAAGCATACATAGCATAAGCTATCATTTTGCAGCTTCATAGCACAGTCACACTTGCTTGTATAACAGGAGCTCTACAAACCCACTGAAAATGCATTATTCCTAGTTTTCAAAGGCTGCCCACCTCTGGTTTGGCTGATTTGTCAACATAAACACAAATCTCCCCCGATTTGGTTCACGTTGGCCGCGTTTCCTTTCTGTGGCAAAAGGACAAACGCGCTGCGTACTCTGCCTGTGGAGATCAAGCCAGCAGTGCTGAAGTTTCTGACTGAATGGCAAATCAGGAATATTGCATCTTGACATGATGAGTTGCTTTTTGGCAGCGGATGCTTGGACACTATAATAAGGCGATTTGTTTTCATGAGGATTGCATATTTTGTGTGATTGTGGAAACACCTGTTATTTTGCATTGGGATTCCTGCTTGGTTTTGCTTAGATAGTACCCAGATCTGTTCATTTAAATAGTTTTTGCTTGTCTGGCATGTGTCTTGTATTTTTTCATGTATTTTGCATTTGATTTGCTACATACACGTAGGTTTATGAATTGGTTCTTTCTGTTGCTGCATAAATATATTTATGACTAACAACTGGTTTGAGGGGAAAAATCCACAGTGGACTGTCAAAGCTCATATTTTTTTAATTGACTTTTAAAATCAATTTTTTAGACCTCTGACTCAGCTCCTTGGACAGCACCATATTTATTAGCCAATATTATTTACATATATCTGTGCAGACTGTAAATTATCTGCAATATGAGCAAAAACAACTGGCTCCTTACAGGTAGTTCTGAACTCAAAGACTTCATCAGTGTGAGAACTCATATTTTGTATGTGATCCTGTAATTTTTAGCACCTGTCACCTCAGGAGGGTTTGTGAGTTTTAATGAATAAAATAAAGAGCCTAGTGATAACACTATAAAATCTAGACATTTAATTATCAAAATTAAGACATTAAATCCTATAATACCCCTACATTTTGAGATATATGCACAAGTCCTTTTTCGAAGTGTATGTCTAACATTTAGGAGTCTGACTACAGTGACTACTAACTTAAAAGTGTGTCTTCTTAAAAGCATATCATCATATCACTTTATTAGCCAAGGTCAAGTAATTAGAAGCTAAATTCTTTTCTCTAAAATATACAAAAATATATAGTTGTGTAGTTTTTCACTTGAGCAGGAGTAAACCAAGGAGAACAAAAGTCACCTTATATTAATAAAAGCAGGTGTTTTCCTTTGTGTTAGTTTCCAGTTGAACTGGTAGATCTCTGATATTCCTTTTGCCCTTAGATGACTGCTTTACTTGAATTATGTATTTAAGTGCTTCTAAACAATTTGACAAACCAGTATTTCAGGTCTGAAAAATGCTGTGAGAAACTACAGCAGCTAAGTTTGATAATGGGCAATAAAAATACAGGAAGACATCCTAGTGGTACCTTTTTCTTGCCAGACTCACTACTCACTTGTAGAAATCCTAATGAAGTCAATTTTATGGTGTTGCCTTATTATAGTATCTAATGTGTCTGTAGTAAAATTGCAGACTTAATTGGTGCCTCCTCTATAGCCAGTTCTGTCACTGATTCTGTTGGAGTACTGACCTGGAAAATGAGTATGGGATCAGGTCTTGTGCTGCTGGAAAAACAACAAATTCCACTGATAAATTATCACTTTAAATTTAGTTACCTAGAGAGAAAGTGGTCCAGATGTAATAGCCTATGTGCACAGTAAAACTGGATCAGAGTACACTTTGTTATCTTCAATATGAGGCATTGGGTCATAATTTTGGTTACTTCTGGTGTCAGTTATACCCAATCCAGTTTTTACTCAGTATTTTAGTAAAGATTGGAAATTGTAAAGTATTATCACTGTTTTGTCAGTATTCTATAGCTTTGGATGAAAGTGACCTTAAAGCAAACTTTGAAAAAATGCAGTAACACAAAGAATACCAGTTAATACTACTTTTTTTTTTTTGTGGTTATTGTTTTGTACAGCATCTTATTTCTCTGTCAGTGTCATTTATTCATGATCCACCTCATTTGTTTCCTGTAGGTTATAGACCCAGTAGCACCTCGGTACACTGCTTTACTGAAAGATGCAGTGGTCCCAGTAAATATTCCTGAAGCTCAAGAGGAGATGAAAGAAGTGGCTAAACATCCAAAGGTTCTTGCTTTACTCTCTTAATATTCTTGTACTGCAGCTCAGTAAGGTTGGAAAATATCTTGGCTTGGAGCAGTCAGCAAGGAGAGTCCTGCTTTTAACTTGCTCAGATAGCATGAGATCTGTTCAAGGTGTACCTTTTTTTTTTCCCCTCAGAATTGTCAAAAACTGTGCAGCCACTAAACATGTTTGTTCTTTTAAGAGGGAACTGTTTTTGTAAATATACAGAATGCATGTAAAAGGTTCCCTGAAAGGCCTCTCTGGGAGTTTTCAGAAGAGGTGAGGCATTACAAGCCTGGAGTGCTGCTCAGACTGGTTTTCATATTGTCTGATGCTAACTTTCACAGAGAAGTTGAATATTAAATTTTATTCAAGTTTTAAGGGTATAATACGGTAGACATTAACAGTGAGGTGTTTTTTAAATGGTTTATAAAGTTAGGCTTATGTGGAGAAGTAATATATTAACCTGTTGATTCTGTCAATCTCTGGATTTTTTAATATGACTTTCAAGTTCGTATAGCGAATTATTCTTTTCAAAACCTAAGAACTTGCTAATTTGATACTTTTAGTATCCAGTAAACAGAGTAATATCCTATAAAAGGGGAGTGTGTTACTGATACAATTCTTTCTTGGTGCTACAATTTAACAAAGATGATTTCCTTTGAGTATGGTGTCTAAAGCTGTGCTTGTACTTCACTGAAAGCATCCCTTAGTTATATTCACTTACACTGAGAAATGAGTGAATATTGCTGAGGCTTTGCTTCATTTTTGTGTTTTGATTTTGTTGCTCTGGGTGTTCCTGTAGCCATCTCTTCTAAATGAAAGGCGGGCATTGGGTTTCCCCTCTTCCCCATTGCTGATAACAAAGAAACAGGTTTTGAGCAGATGCAGGTGGCAGTTGTGACTCTTCAAGGCTCAAAAAGTCTGAAGATTGGTCAGATGCAAGCCAGCATATTAAAACATTGATAGTAGCCATAAATACTGCCTCCAATTTATAATGAAATAAATATTGACCCGAAGAAACAAATTGCGAACTCCTGACCAGTTGAAAAAGTCTGAACTCACAGCTGTTGGCCTTTTTTAAAAAATAAAAGTTCATCTCAGTTGTTGAGATACTTTAAGGCTGAGTATTTTTTAAGTGATGTAGGTCTGGTTTCTGTCTTTACAAATCCATGCAGCTGGAAGAAGCTCTGTATGTATTCCATATTTACTGTATGAAAATGCAAAAATGAGATTATGAAATCAGTTTTGAAGTGAATTTCCTTAGCAAAATGGAAACTTGAGAAAAACTTTGGGTTTACCTGTGAGATCTTAAAGATGTATGGACCTTAAAGAAATGGAATATGCTGTCAGTGGGGTTGGAGTTAATACTTGTTAGAAGCTGGGATTTTTTGAATCTACTGTCGGGAATGCATGCAGCACCTGTGAACAAGAAACTGGAGAAAGCTGTGGAAGAATATTGTAGCTTTGCATTTTTGTTATTGTCCATCTTCTGTCTTCATCTGTTTTCTTTGAAATGTAAACCATTATTCACAGAATGCTGATGTTGGGTTGAAGCCTGTGTGGTACAGCTCCAGAGTCCTGATCGAGGGCGCAGATGCAGAGACCCTGGCGGAGGGAGAGGTGGTTACATTCATAAATTGGGGCAATATCATCATCACCAAATTAAACAGGTAATCTGTTTACTGACAGATGAAATTAAATCTTTCTTTTCAGCTTTTTGCTGATTTTTCTTTTAATAGGAAGCTTATAACAGTAAAATATTAGTGGTTGGCCATGAATGTCCATCCCAAGATTCTATATACAGAAATCTACTTTGAAATGTGCCACAAAACTCCATTTTAGCATAGAGTTGTATTTTTCTGTGGATTCTGGTTCGAAATCATCAGTCGGTCCTGCATGTCCCTCTCATCCAGTCTTCTCCATGATTCTCTGGTAATACTGCCACTGTGAAACAGCTTTTTCAGACAGAAAAAAACCACCTGGAATTTTAACAACTTTCACCCTGTAACAAATACTGCTTTTGCATACTGAGAAACTAAACCTGTCACAGTTTCATTTGCAGAACCGTTGAGGTGAGGAAGGAGACCATTAATATCATCATTGTGTCTTTCAAATGGTTGTGTTGGGACAGTGGCAGAATGGGGTGGGCTGAGATAGAAAACATAAATATGTAACGATTTTTTCCCATGCTTTTTACTCTATATTGATATTTAAGAAAACAAAATTAAAGGAGAACTTCAAGAGGAGTGAATACACTCTTTCATTTTCTGTGATTCACACTTCAGAAATGAACTCTGAGCACTTGTTTTGGTAGTATTTAATCAGAATGGATAATTTAGGCTGTACTCTTACAATTCCTGTTTTCCTGTAGAAATTCAAGTGGAAAAATTGTGTCCATCAGTGCCAAGTTGAACTTAGATAATAAGGATTTCAAAAAAACAACTAAGATCACTTGGTTGGCAGAAACTCCACGTGCGCCCCTCATCCCAACTGTCTGTGTTAATTATGAGCATCTGATCACTAAACCAGTTCTAGGTAAAGATGAAGACTTCAAGCAATATATCAACCGAAACAGCAAGGTGAGTTATCTTTTTGTCCCCTTTAATTCCACAAAGCTTAGTGGTTTTTTTTGTTAGTTTAACCTTCACTGTTTCTAGTTGCTCTTTCTAAAAATTAATTGGTTTTTTGTCAAACAGATAAATTTTGCTGGTGTATCTAGTTTCCATGTTTCCATGTGAACTGTCATAATTTCAAAGTTAAAATATGGTTCTTGTTTATTCTCAGGTGTTATCTGGCTTTTACACTCCTGAGACCAGCAGTCTGAGTTTTTGTCTTTAGATATTTTTATGATATGGCATCTTCTTGCTAGTACTTGTTCTGCTGCTGCTGGAATTAAGTAACATTTTGACACTTTGAAAAGGAGAAAATCACCACTATCTTTCTACAGGTCCACTGTATTTCTTACTATTCCTTTGCTCTGTTAGACATCGACTGATTTCTTTTAACACTTACAGCAAGAAGAACTGATGCTGGGTGATCCGTGCCTTAGGGAGTTAAAAAAAGGAGACATCATACAACTTCAGAGGAGAGGATTCTTTATTTGTGATCAGCCCTATGAGCCAGTGAGGTAAGCTACCTGAGAATGGCCTAAACAGACTTCACAGAATTTGCTTTAGCTTGCTGTGTTTTAGTGTTTTCACACACACACACACATTGGCAAGAGTAATGCTGTCTGTGAATATTTTTGTCTTTACCATGATCTTTCTGAGGAATGGTTCTGTGGACTTGCATGGCTTTTATTTTGTACATTCCTCCCTCTTCAAACTGTCTTAAGCCAAGTACATGGCATTTTTGGTGCATCCCAGCTAACCTGGGCTTGGTAATGAGGTTGTGGTTTCATTGTGACTTGAAGTATAAAAATTAAGGAGCAGTGCTACAGAATAAAACAAGTATTTTCCCAATTAGGGTCTGCATCTACTACTTAATTGTAACACTTCTTTGGCAAGCTATCAAACATCTGCACTGCAATTATAACATAAACATATTCATAAATATTTAAAAAAAGGAAAACTTGTATGTAAGAGGAATCGGTGCAGATCCCCAATTATGTAAATTTCGGTAACCACAGCTGTGTACAAAGATAAACCTGCAGTTGTGCGAGAGCATCTTTTAGACAGAGTAGCACATTAGTTTCAGTAAATGTTTGATATCTGTCCTGTATTTCCTTTATTGTTGTGTTTTCTATAAATCCTTTTACAGTCCTTACAGCTGTAAAGATGCCCCGTGCATTTTGATTTACATCCCTGATGGGCACACTAAGGAAATGCCAACATCTGGGTCAAAAGAGAAGACCAAAGCTGAAACTGCAAAGAAAGAGGTAAACTTGTGGTTTAGAAAAGTACCATAAAATGGATTACTATACATCTATTCCTGTACAAGATTATCATGCTGAATATTTAGTGTTTTTTTCTCCTTTTTGTTTTTTAAGGCTAGTTCAACTCTAAAAGGAAAATCTGCTCCACTTGCTGGTCATGCCTCTACTGCAAGCTGTACTGGATCTGAAGGTCACCTGATCATTTACAACAAGGTGGCTGCGCAGGGTGATGTAGTTCGTGATTTGAAGGCTAAGAAGGCAGCAAAGGAAGATATTGATAAAGCTGTGAAAGAGCTGCTGGCCTTGAAAGCAGAATACAAAGAAAAGACAGGCCAGGAGTATAAGCCTGGAAATCCTCCAGTATCTGGAACTGCACAGACACCGAAGCTTGAGACTTCTGGTACCCTGGACAGTAAAGCTCTGTATGATAAAGTAGCAGAACAAGGAGAAGAGGTCCGAAAACTGAAAGCTGGAAAAGCATCTAAGGTGATGATTAAACTAATCTTTTGGGGTTTTTTTTGTCTGTTTTTGCATAGCCCATTGTTCTCTGTCTGTGGAGGTGAATGAGTGCTTAAGGATCCAGGCTTTCATAGTGACCATCATTTGGACTGGGGTCTGTTCTGTCAAGACTTGTGTTTTCCAATACTTACTTATTCAGTTAGATTTGTATGACCAAGTTTGTGTTAGTGAATTCCCCCATTTCTTAGGCTGGTGCTCTGAAGCATGGATAGGATTTGCCCAACAGCAACAGCTGATTAAGTATCCAAATCAAGTCCTTGGGATTAAAATACCCTGAGTATTTCTTAATTTGTTTAACTCAGTATGGTCAAATTATGTGACTTCATAGGATTGGATTGTTACTGTTCAGACCTTAAAGCAAAGCCCCAAAACCAGAAAGGAAATAAAAGATCCAAATACTACAGGTGTTTTTGAGGCATCTACCTCTCTGTAACTGTGCATAACAAACATAGCTACCATTAGCTGTGTTATTTCCTTTCTTTCTAATGCAGAGCAAGAAAAGATGGAAAATAACATAGTTTGCCTGGTGGTTAAATAATGTTAATAGTAGTAGTATCTTGGTGGCACCATAAAATCTAAATAAGTGGGGAGATATAAATTAATTTGTTGTTATAATTTTACTTTGGACAGTTAGGGTTGTATATCCTTAAGAGGGATAACTTCGTTAAAATAGGAAAGTAGTAGAGAAAATATCTCTTAACAACTGTGCTAAGTACTTTAGAAAATGGAATAGGTGCACATAAACTGCAGGTCTTTTTATGAAAGTGTTTATGGTACTCTTGAGAGTCTTATGTCTCTATATCTTTGTTCCTCCCTCCTTCTGCCCCTTCCTTTCTTCTTTCAGGATGAGATAGGTGCTGCTGTGGAAGTCCTTTTATCCCTAAAGGCAGAATATAAGCGACAGACAGGCCAGGAGTACAAGCCTGGAAGCCCACCTGTGATCTTTGTCCCTCCTCAGTCTTCTCCTGTTCCCACTCTTCCGTCCCCGTGTCCAGTAGACAGCAAGGCTCTGTACAGCAAAGTAGCTCAACAAGGAGAAGTGGTCCGCAAGCTTAAATCGGAGAAAGCTTCAAAGGTGTTCTACCTGTGGATACTTCTGAGAGCAGCAGTGTCTCCAGTTTAGACTAAAACCCAATGGCAGGTTTTGTGAAACTTGAGGAGCAAAACATAAAAGAAGTTCCATGAAGTGCTTTCCCAGACTCTCTTGGGCTGATGATATGGCTGACTTCATGAGTTCTGTGTTAGTGCATGGAAAATAAATATGTTCTTTTTTTTAGTGATACAAGATAAGTGAAGCAGAATATAGGCAGTAACTTGAAAAGAGGGTTGTAACTTGAAGCCAGAATTGCAGTAATAAATTTGGGAGTTACTTGATTGTGACCAAAGAACCAATTCTTTATTCAGAGTCTGAGTATTTGCTGCTGTTCTCCAGTGTCCAGCTCATGGGCTGCTATAACTGGAGGGGGCTAAGCCACCTGAATGGGAGACTTTTATTATTATTTTATTAAGAAATCAGCCCTTACATACACTGCCTGATTTAGTCCTTTGGTGTACAACTCATAGGTATTTTTCTTAAAAGTGTTACCACAGAACTCAATAATATCAACTTACACTAACAGGATAGCTCTAGAAATTTTATTACAACAGCTGTGTTAGTGCCGTTCTAGTAAAGGTTGTGTTATCTCAGCTATTGTGTTACACCTCTGTTATTTCTACCCTTTTCTGCAACTCCTGATTTTTCTCTCTTGCTTCAGGAACAAATAGATGAGGCTGTGAAAATTCTTTTAAGCCTAAAAGCAGAATATAAACAAAAGACAGGTCAAGAGTACAAGCCTGGAAATCCACCCTCAACCGCTCCTTGTATATCTTCTGCTATTCCATCTTCTGTCTGCTGCAGTAACTTGGCAAGCTGCAGCTTAGTGGATGGCAAAGCACTTTATGACACTGTAGCTGAACAAGGGGAAGTGGTACGAAGACTCAAGGCAGAGAAAGCTGCCAAGGTATAACAGGCTTTAGAGTGAGAAATTGTAACTCTTACCACATTTTGCCACTGGGGGGAAATCTTCCACCAACTAGTGATCAAACTCCCCTATGTTTGGGTCATGCATGCTCTGATAATGTCAAACCAGGCTGTTCTGATGCTGGATACTCTCTTGGCTCTGAAATATCCAAAGTCAAACTTAACCTTTCATATGTAGATGAATAGGCACGAGTGTAGCAGATGTCAACCTTGCAGAAGTGTTTAATGTATTTTACTTCCTTTTGCTGTATTTGGGACAAGTGGCTGTAAAAGTATCTAGTGTGCTGCAACAACAGCAAGGCTTTTCAAAACTTGACAGATTGAGTGATAGTTGTGGAAAAGAACATGAGACAAACAGAAGCTTCTGGGGTTTTTTTTCTGCCTGTATTTCTACCTTGCAAAATTGGTTTTGGTGTTGGGTTGTTTATTGAAGGCTTTTTGTTTGGTTGGTTGGTTAGGTTGGATTTGTAGCCTGACAGTCAATTCTTCTTGCCAGTTCTCTCTTTAATTCTCCCGTGTACATCTTGCTGTTTGTCTTCCAACACAGGATCAAATAGATGAAGCAGTAAAACTCCTCCTTTCTCTAAAAGCTGACTACAAGGAGAAGACTGGGCAGGAGTACAAGCCAGGACATCCACCAGCAGCTCAGGAGGCTTCGCCTCAGGCATCAAACGCGGTACCCAGTGGTCCAGACACTCCCGAAGCTAAAGCCCTATTTAGCAAAGTAGCTCTTCAAGGAGATGAAGTCAGGAAATTAAAAGCAGAAAAAGCAGACAAGGTAAAAACATAGACACTGTAGGGTAAAAATATGGTATATGTATTTAAATCTAAAAATGTCTTTGAAATTCGGTGTGATTGTGGGAATTAGAAATGTGTCTTTAGAATAGACATCATTTGAATTCTGAGATCTGAAACATACTTTTAAAATTAGTTATATAGTTATATAAAATTAATATACTGTCAGATATGGTCCTTAGAAATGCTACTGGCTTTTGCAGATTTTTCCCCCAACACTGTGAATGTCCATAATTCCATATAGATATTTTATCCTTTTTTTTTATAAAGCCATATTAGTCCTGTGATTCCTCTATAAATGTAATTTTTTTCCTTTTTGTTCTTCAAGGAAAAGATAGATGTAGCTGTTAAAGAACTTCTTCAATTGAAGGCCCAGTATAAGTCTGTTGCAGGAGTTGACTATAAACCAGTGTCTGCTAGTGGTGTAGATGACAAAGACAAAAAGAAGAAAGAGAAGGAGAACAAGTCTGAAAAGCAAAGTAAGCAACAGAAGCAAAATGATGGCCCCAAAAAAGAACCTTTGCAAGGACAGAGTGGTAATGAGCGCTCCTCAAATGGGTCAGGAGAGGGCCAAGGCCCTAAAAAACAAACGAGGTAAAGATGCAATCTTTAATCTTACCCGATAGAAACATCAACTGTCTATCTCTGTTCAGATTTAGAGTTTCATAGGTGTCTCATTTCACTTGAGAGTATGGACATTTACAAAATAACTGTGTTGATTTTCATATTCAGGATCAAGGCAAAAGCAAGTTACCCAAGTTTATTATCAGTTGTACCTCAGTATCCTGTACTGTTACTGTCACTGAGAACGTTCTGTACTTCGTTATTTTATCTGCAAATGTGCTGCTGGGTCTTGCTGAAAGTTTAGAGGTCTTTTTACAGCATATATTATGCAGCACTATGTATTTCCTGCTTCATATACATAAATCATATATGAGAGACAGAGATGTGGTTAATTTGTATAGAAATAATGCCAGAAAAAAAATATTTCCCACCCTTAAAATTTCTCTGTTTGTAGAAGTATAAAATGTTTACTTTTGTCTACTGTTGTTTTAGTCTGGTGAGTTTAGCCTTCTTAAAATCTTGTAGTTTTATTGGTTATCTTTATTTTGATGGTAGGGTCAGTTTTCTGTCTTGAACAGAGTGACTAACATTTACATGTGTGGTGAATTCAAGTTGCATATCTTTCCTGAAATTGTAGCCATTGGCTAGGTAGGAAATGTTTAAAATAATTAGTAAATCATCTTGCACACAGGTCTGGGTAATCTTAGGTTCTTACTGGGCTGGTTACTGAAGATTGGGTTTTTTACTGCATCATTGTGGGGCTCTGATACAGTCATGGTGAGAATTAGAATGGTTCAAACAGTAGTAAAGAACCTGAGTAGTTTTTATTAAATATTCTTGTTAGTCAGGATAAGGAAATCCTAGCAGTTCCTACCAGCCAAAAGTTAGCTTTTTGAAGTAAAATTAAAATATTCTCTCCCATGCCCTCCTTATTCTGCCTCAACCCCATTTCCTCCCCCTGCTCCCCCTCCCCCAAAGAGAAAGAAAAGGGTTAGGATAAATTTCACTGTACAGCACAAACCTGGTTCTTTTCTAATACCATAGGCTGGGTCTAGAAGCTAAAAAAGAAGAAAATCTTTCAGAGTGGTTCTCTCAGGTAAGTGCACATCAATTTGAATTAATTATTTCATGCTGTTATAAATCAAGGTCTGTTTCGTATTTATATCTAATTTTATATTTTTATTTGAGTCTATTTTTTAAATACACAGCAAAGTACTTGCTCTTTTGTGTGTCTTATATTGTTATCATGGTCTTAAACAGAAGTGCCTTGAATTAAATTTAGGAAACTGTAAAAATGATGAGTGTCAACCACCCAACCCCATATATATGATATTCTTAATATATACCAGGATTTCATTAAGAGTACAAATCTTCATTGAAATGTTAGGAATTTCACAGACTGGCAAGTTTTATTTCAGCTCAAGGTGATGCGTAACAAAAGTTAATATCTGTTGATACTAAATGAGTATGCTGTCTTGTGAGATTGAAAACAACCAGAATAGAGATGATTAGTTTAGATTAGTCTTGTTATGAGAGATTTTAAATAAGTGTCAGTGGTATACATTTCCTCTCAGTAGTATAATTTTTGCCTGTACTCTAAGGAATCTCTTCTGACATGAACTAGAGACATTTCTTACAAAAGTGCAGTTTTTTGGTTCCTGGAAATTAGTTACAGTCTCTTATGTGGATTAATGAAATTCAATTTTAGTTAAGTGTTCTCATTTTTTGTATCTATTATTAAACTAAATGTTCCTGGTTAACCTTCTCTAAGTAACACAAGCAACCTTAAAGTATATCTTAGCTGCTAACAATTTGAGTGCTCTTAAATAGGAGTCTTCTCTTGAACTGCATGACACACACTTGAATTCCTGAATGTTCTCTGTGTATAAATTAAAACCTCAGCATCTGAATAATCTTTTGCAAGGTGATCACAAAATCAGAGATGATTGAATACTATGATGTGAGTGGCTGTTACATTCTTCGTCCTTGGGCTCATGCTATTTGGGAAGCTATCAAAGACTTCTTTGATGCAGAGATCAAGAAACTTGGAGTGGAAAACTGCTACTTCCCCATGTTCGTGTCCCAGGCTGCCCTAGAGACAGAGAAGTCTCATATTGCTGACTTTGCTCCTGAGGTACACTTCAAAACTTTATTTTAATCTGACTGTAAGAAAACCCAACCTCTTAGTCTGCAGCTGAGTATGAAAGTAAGTTTGGGGTTGGAGGATTTTTTTTCTAAACTTGTTTTGTTTGATTTTTTTTTCTTTTTTCCTTCTTTTAGGTTGCTTGGGTCACAAGATCTGGGAAAACAGAACTGGCTGAACCAATTGCTATACGTCCCACCAGTGAAACAGGTAGGCATCTTTTCATGTAGTTTGGCTTAAAGTTATAGGTAAAGTTTTAGGTATAGTATAGCTGATAAACAAGAGTCCCTTTTGAAAAGTGAAAGCCTCCATTTTTCAGAATGTTTTCTGTAACTCCTTTGGAAAATTTCCTAATTTTGCTGCTGCTTATAGCAAATGTCACACTATATGTTCCCTTAAATGGACTCTTTTAGGAAATGCAGACTTCAGGAATTTTTTTCATTAGTATCCTGAAGACTGACTTTGTCTGAAAACACACTTGATTATTTCTTTTCTCTTGATTTTTTTCTTTTCTGGTGTTTATGAGAAAATTTCTTCTACTCATAATTCATTCAGTTTTGCATGTATTTTGACTGTAACTGTTCCTCTGAGTAATTTAAACAAGCATTTTAACACCTGGGGCTGGATGAATTTTTAATTGAGTCAGGTCTAGTATAGCATCCTGAAATCTTGAGGTCAGTGGATTCCTATTTGTGAAACCAGGTGTATTTGCCATACTGTAAGCCAATGACTCAAACACAGTATCATTAAATAATAAGCTTTGGATTGTACTTTGACCGGCAGTAACCAAGCTGTTTTGCAGAGACTTGGGATGAAGTGAAAGTACTCCAGTGAAAATATTACATATTAAGACAAAAAATGTGTTTTAAAGGAAATTAAACATAAAAGTATAGTTCTCACAGCAGAGAATGTTATGTAGCTTATATGTAGCAAAAGGAAAAGTTTGATGTAAATGTCTGTATTGTGTGGAGACTCAAAGCTGTTTTTTTCTTACAGTCATGTATCCTTCCTATGCAAAGTGGGTGCAGTCACACAGGGATCTTCCTATCAAGCTGAATCAGTGGTGCAGTGTTGTGGTATGTGTGCATGATTTCTGAGTACCTCTTCTTATCACAGGTGCAGTGTAGGTCAGGTATTCTCTGTGGTCTTGGTGTGATCATACTGATAACAGCACATATTTCAAGGCAAAATTATTACCATGGTTTATGATTTGTTTATTTCAGTGTTTTTAGTAAAACATTCTTTATCAGTGTATATTGTTGATTCTATAAAGTAGAAACCTGTGTATAGTTGACTTTCTTATATTTATTGAGTATTTTCTAATACTTGCTTATAAACATTATTTTTAACAATAATTTGACACATCAGTGTTAATCATAGTGTTCAGTTTTTTTTATTTCTGCCCCTCCAGCGCTGGGAGTTCAAACATCCTCAGCCTTTCCTTCGCACTCGTGAGTTCCTTTGGCAAGAGGGTCACACAGCATTTGCAACATATGAAGAAGCAGCAGAGGAGGTAAAAAGAAAATGCACTGGTGCTTTTCCTTTCACGAAGTTACATTGCTCTATAGCAACAGAAACAAATCTACGGGACCTCATAGGAATCTTTCTTCTTTTCTTTGGGAGCACTTGTAAAAAATTCAAGTGTAATAGACCCCAGGTGTTACCCATTTCTGAGGCTTTAGTCTCTACAATGTGGGGAGTTTGAAGAGTGTGATATATAGAGTGTGCTTTCCTTAAAAATTATTTTTCTTAAAAATAATTAAAAATCAATTTTCCTTAAAAATATAAATAATGCATTCACATGTTTACTGCTAGAAGTTTTAACACTTTCTTTGCCCAAAAGGCAGATGTTTCATTGAGGGTTGTGGCATATCTTTATTTATGTAGATATTCAGATTTTCAGGTGGACTTTAGAAGTCAATGCAACTCTTTGCCTGTCATTTCTGCTGTGACTCTTCGTATTTTCTGTCATGACTTATAGTTGTTGCTTTTTGATTCAGAGAAAATAACATCCGAAATTTAAAGTAGTTCAGGAAATCTCATTTTTTAAACCAAGTCTTGAGAAAGTATTAAGTTTTTAAGATTTCAGACTCTGTCATGTAAAAATATTTCATGATGTAACAGATGCAGAATACTGAATAATTCTGAAGGGAGTTTGTTCATCATAGGTGCTGCAGATACTTGATCTGTATGCTCGAGTGTATGAAGATCTCTTAGCAATACCTGTTGTGAAAGGAAGAAAGACAGAGAAGGAGAAGTTTGCTGGGGGTGATTATACAACCACTTTAGAGGCATTTATATCTGCCAGTGGAAGAGCTATCCAGGTATTTACCTATTAATTTTTTTTTCATTAAATATAGTAAGATGAAATATATAAACTGATGCTTGATAGACTTCATTTCCTATTGAATAGAATTTTTGCATCTATTTCAGGGAGCAACATCACATCACCTAGGGCAGAATTTCTCAAAGATGTTTGAAATTGTGTTTGAAGATCCCAAGAAGCCTGGAGAAAAACAGTTTGCTTATCAGAATTCCTGGGGCATTACAACTCGGACTATTGGTGTAATGACAATGATTCATGGAGATAACATGGGATTGGTACTCCCACCTCGTGTAGCCTGTATTCAGGTATGTAAAAATGCCTTAAACTATCTTAGTTCCCTTTCTTGGAATTCATGAGCATTTTATATCAGGAAACTGGAGGACTTAATATACGGTGGAGCTGTCAGAGTATACTTACATACACTTACAGAGTAAGGTGTATGAAGTTAATACAAATCATTAGGATACTTGTGGTGGATAAGTCCCCTTTGATAGTCCATCCATTTAAAATAATATTATCTGTGTCATTGGTATGAAAAGGGAAATGTATCCTTTACTTCTGTGGAATATAGGGCCACAATATTGGGTTTAAGTTTTTTGTAGCTATGAGCTAAATTTTTTGTAATGTAAAGTACATGTCCTGTTCTATTGCAGGTTGTAATTATTCCCTGTGGTATCACAAACTCCCTTTCTGAGGAGGACAGAGAGTCTCTGTTGAAGAAATGTAATGAATATCGTAGTAGGCTGCTTGCTGTCAACATCCGTGTCCGGGCTGATTTAAGAGACAACTACTCACCTGGCTGGAAGTTCAACCACTGGGAACTTAAGGTACATTTCTTTCCAGGAGGTGTTCTGAAGCTTAGAAGGTTTCTCATATTACTTCCTAGAAGAACCAAGTCATTGGTACTTCTTTTATAATGTCTGGTATTAGTTCCATTGCTTTCTTAGGATATCTTCCCAAGTGACCATTAGGAAGTAGTATCATTTAGTAGTATTAGAATTAGATGTACTAGATATTTTTGTCCAAGTTTTTATTACGGAGACAGTGCTTTGTGGGTCATAAACTAGAATGTTCAGTTTAAATTGCTTGTTAGTAACAGTTTTGAATAGCTTTTTATGTACCTTTGTAGTAGTATAGTAGATAGTTCACTGTTCAGATGGATTTTACTGTATTATTCACCTTTTTAGCATAAATAAGGTAGTGGGGGCAGAGGGAATATAGGGAATTACTTTGAAGCTGTGAACTTGAGGAGGTTCCAGAGCAGACAATGCATAGAAAGCTTGAGTACAGGTTTTGATTCTCCTCTTCATCTCTTGAACACTGTGGAATGGTTTTGGCTTATAAACATACTGATTCAATTTCCTTTAAGGAGGGGAACAGAATTCCAAAATGCATTTGCATTCATGCCTTTCATTTCCTGTGAAAGAATATGTACACTTCGGGATACGTGTCAGTATGTAGGAAAATAAGTTACATGGTAGACTCTTAACTGATGCTTTCCGGTAAAATGGAAAATCTTTTTGTCTGATGGTATATGGGAGATGAGGAATTACATCTTATCACTGTAGTTTATAAAGCATAAAAGCTTTGCCAAAGCAATTAGCTGTTTGTAGTCAAATATTCTATGCAATTAGTGTTGATATTAGGGCTGCATTTAACAGAACTTTTGCTGTTTGCTGTTGATATTTGCTGTTGAAATGCTGTTGAAAGTGTTCTGTGAAAACAGAATTAAAATGTATTACTGGATGAACTAGAACATTATAATTATACTGTGTAAGTCTTAATTGTTCAGACTTTCAAAATCTGCTTTGCATTTTCAGTTGTGCTTCAGTATTACTTGCACATTGGCGCTGATGCAGTCTCCAAGCTAATGAAGCAAGGTGTAATGCACAAGTGAGGATATTGTGGATGGGAAAGGCAGAAATGGATAAAAGCTTTGGAATATATGGTGATTTATTTTGAAAGAAATTTAAAAATATAAAGCAAGTCTATATTAAGACTGGTCTTCAAAACAGACAAACAAACAAAAAGACACACAAAGAGAGAGAGAAAATGAACTGTTCTGAGAATTACTTCTTCATCATAACCTCCAATTTTTTTTTTTCCATGAAGGGTGTTCCAGTCAGGGTTGAAGTGGGACCACGAGACATGAAGAGCCAGCAGTTTGTAGCTGTTAGAAGAGACACAGGACAGAAGCTGACATTGTCTGAACACGAAGCAGAACAGAAACTTAAGCGGATCTTGGAGGAGATCCATGCTAACCTTTACAGCAGGTAAATTGAGAGTTACAGTAAATGGCTGTGCTAATCACAGATGTACTTTATCTGTCAGCAGAACTTCTCACATTATGGGTTTATCTGTGGAGAAAGACAGGTTAGGCCCATCTTCCTCTTTGTGATACGTAATTTTCTTACTGTTAAACTTCTTCACATACAGTGACAGAAGTTGCCTGTTCTTATGAAACACAAGGTAAAAGGTTGTGAACTCCTTTTAAACAATACTTCTGTGAATTCATGTGTATTATTAATACACAAATACACCATAATTATTGTCCCAATGACCTAACACTGCCCAAGGAAGGGCAGCAAAGCTGGTGGAGGGTGTAGAGCACAAGTCCTGTGAGGAGCTGCTGAGGGAGCTGGGGTTGCTTATCCTGGAGAAAAGGAGGCTCAAGGGGAGACCTTTTCACTCTCTACAACTGCCTGGAAGGAGAGTTTAGCCAGGTGAGAGAGCTGGTCTCTTCTCCCAGCTAACAAGTGACAGGATAAGAGGAAATGATCTTAAGTTGAGCCAGGGGAGGTTTAGATTGGGTGTTAGAAAAAATTTCTTCACTGAAAGTGTGGTCAGGCATTGATAACAGGCTGCCCAGCACAGTAATGGAATACCCATCCATGGGAGTGTTCAGAAAACATAGATGTGCTTAGGAACATGGTTTAGTGGTGGGCCTGGCAGTGTTGGCTTAGTGGATGGACTCAATGATCTCAGAGGACTTTTCCAGCCTAAATAATTCCATGATGCTTTGTACAGGACTCATTCATGAAAGATGCTTTTGGTATGCAATTCTGAAAGACACAAAGCTGTCCAAGAAACTTCAGTAGTTGAAGTTCTATGTTCAGAAGTGTATTTTAAGACCCTATTGACCTTCACAGGATTGTTTTCTTGTAAGCAGTCAAATACTTCTGGAACTGTTTTTTGCCCTTATTGCAAATGCCAAAATCTCAGATGAGCTTTTCTATTTCCTTCTCTTGTGATCAAAATTTTTTACAGGCAGAGTATTTTTGCCTAGTTCAAAAGCATCTTGTGATTTAGATTTAGAAGATAATTTAAAAAGAAAAATATACATCTAAGGTGCAATGACCTGGAGAACACCCCATTATCAGCAATTAACTAAAAAGTTTATTGGCTTGAGAGAAGTGGTAGAAAGACATAGCCTTATTGGGAAGATTCTAATGAATATATAGCTCTTTTTGTGACCTTTTGTTTTGACTGACTCTGAAAACTTAGCTCATGTGGTCAGTGAGTTTATGTGAATAAATCTGCCCTGACTGAATTTTTTTTTTTCTTTTCTTAGAGCATCTGAGGACCTAAAAAGTCATATGGTGGTGGCCAATAACATGGAGGACTTTCAAAAAGAGCTTGATTCAGGAAAGGTAAGGAAATAGTTACTGTTTCTATTCTTGTGCTTCACACACTTTCTGTCCCTTACAAATAATGGTTTTATCAGAATATGCTTTTAAGGGAGAGTGATGTAAACATTCATTCAGGTTACAATAAGCTAACTGTCATTATTCTAATGCAAACAATGACGAACCACTTATTAAGTCTCATATAAAGGTCCAGGTAGGAGTTTAAAGTACAAGCCATTTACGTCAAGGAAGTTTTACCTTTATGACTTGAGTAGAAGCCATTGGGTTCGTTAAGAATTACTGCAAGTCAAAAACCTCCTTGGGTTGATAGTAACAATAACCCATCATGTGGATGAGTGATCTAGACATCTGTGAAAAAGTTTTGCAGTTTAGATGAGAGATTAAGCCTTCAGTACAGAACCGAGCTTCTGCATCTTTATCAAAGATTTACTGTCACAAATTTTTAACCCTAAAATTCTGTCCCAGATCAGGTTGTGAAATTATGTGTTTTAATTAGTGTGTTCAAGTGGTAGGATCCCCAACATTAGTCAGTAAGGCTGTATATTTTATGAAGAGAGATTGGGGGAGTTGTCTACCAATTAGATCCACTCTGAAAATTTCCAAATTCCTGATGTACAAGTGCCAAGAATCCATAAGTACTCTGTTAAACTTCAGAAATAATTTTAAGTTATTCCTGGTTAGGCTTGACCTTCCATCACACTCTTTTCTTGTATTTCTATTGCACTTAAATTCAATTTAGAACAAAATTTAAAGGAATAATGATGAACTTCAGAGGAGGGACTGTTTTAGCATGCTTGAGAAGCTGAGGACATACCTGTCTTAGACATTATGTGCATAGGTGCTATAATAACAGTACTGGCTTATTTTCCTCCTCAAAACTAAACCACAAGTCTTTAGTCTTAATAAGTAATTGTGCTCTGCATAGATGTTCAGCTAGTGTTACTGCTCTCATGTGTTGTGACTTCAAGATGTGCCAGCATGTGTCTTTCACTTCTGAATGAAACAAGCACCCTGAAACGATGCTTGACTGTCTTCAAGACAAAGAAATGGCTGAGGACAACATATGCTCTTTAAAAAGTCTTAAGAGATGCAGTACATATGTGGCGAGAGTAAAATGCCTGGTCTTCAATGTCCAACACTCACTGTTGTGTGCAGCTAGATTCGAGACAAGACAAAGAATTAAGCTATTTTTATAATGTTTAGAATTCTAATATAATCTAAATGTAGTTAAGCTTGGAAATGTGAACAAATATTTTTACATTCCATGTTGGACACTTCTGCCGTTTTGGTACTTAGGTTGTATAAATTTATTATGATCTGCGTATCTGAATTGAAAAAAAAGAGAAAAAAATGTAATTTTTGGGGTTTTGTGTTTTATGTTCACTCTGTACCTATTTTTGTTGTATGATCAAAATTTGATAGCATATGTATTCTGTAATTAGTTGAAATTACACTGTTAGTACTGACTACTGTTTAAGAGGAAAATTTGTAAGATGAAGTAAGTGCTCCTGTTTAATTCCTGTTGCTGTTTTTCCCTTAATGGAATTGCAGACTCTTATCTCTTTAAAAATGTGGACTGTTTTCCATCTCACTAACAAAAGATTAATACAAGAACAGTGTTAGTAGAGTGGTAATAGTTACAACTGAAAAAAGGAACTAAGTGAAGCTGTAAAGTGAAGTCTAATAAAGATGCATTCCAGTTGATAGCAAATTGAGAATTTTGCAGTAAGAATGTAAATGAGGTGAAAGAAAGCCACACTGAGTAAACCTTGTTCACAGTTTGGATAGAATGAAAATGACTGAAGGCTGAATTTAGTAGCTGATCTTGCCTTGAGCTATCAGCATTACATGAGTGTTCAAATGTGTGTGGGGGATGTTTTTTTAACAGTTATGCTACCTCTTGGTAGCAAACTGAGTTTTCTCTGTGAAAGTCCATTAAATATTTTTTAAAAAATCAGTAAAATTGAATATAAAACTAGGGACAAGATATCTGCTACAATAGCTAAGGGTAGTACTGCGAGGAGTGTATGACATAATTTCAGCCCTACTCTCAATTTTCTTCAGTTAAGGTAAGTGAAGGAAACGGCAGGAAACTGCACACCCACCCCCACACCCCCCCAGAAAAATGTGCTGTTGGAAATTCTGTTTTCTTAAAATATGTATACTCAGAAAAAATGAAAATTCGTAGTAATGGAATTAAAATGGGAACTTTGTTAGGAGGCACTATCTTGCAGTGTGTAGGGCAAGAATTTGCTCAGTAGTTTGAAAATTTTAAACTTCTGAAAAACAGAACATTTTGTGAGAAAACAGTGTTTATACTTTCCACAGAAGAAAGATGTATTTGGTTAAAAAAAATTGTTTTAAATTTAAATGCTGCTTTGGGTTTGTGTAGGATTTTCCATACTGCACTCTGGAGGGATGACTGTGCTTATCTATTTCTCCAATGAAAAACAGCTATTAAAATCCAATTGTAACAACTGGCACTTTCCCCAGTTTGAGTGTATATGAGATCTGAAGGTTTAGGAATCTTCCAGAGACAAAGATTATTTTTTTAGATGTATAACTGCATTTTTTCTCTCCCCTCCTCTCCTTCCTTCAGATTGTACAAATCCCTTTTTGTGGGGAAATTGAGTGTGAGGATTGGATCAAGAAGACCACTGCCAGGTAAAATATAACTGAATTGGAGGGTATTTACCAAGATCAAAATCAAAATGTTCTGAATATAAAACAGGAATGCAACATGCCTCTGGGTATAATACTTCTGTACAGACTCTTGCTGTCCTACATAATTCAATATATTTACTTCCCTTAGTACTGGAACTTGCAGAACAATTAATGCGTTTTTAAGATTTTATATATAATAACCTTTATTGCATTTTTATTCTTAATATTTCTTTATGGGTATTTATTAATTAATAATTATTTATGAATATGCTTTTATTTCAGGGATCAAGATCTTGAGCCTGGTGCCCCGTCTATGGGAGCCAAAAGCCTCTGCATACCTTTCCAGCCTCTCCGTGAGCTCCAGCATGGAGCAAGATGTGTGTGCGGCAAAAACCCTGCCAAGTTCTACACCCTCTTTGGTCGTAGTTACTAAATCACTAGCGAAAGAACCTTCTCCTTTGTCTGTGAAATGAACCTTTTTTAATAAGACGGAAATAGTCCCTTAAAACTTAAATCGGTTTTGTGACTTTTTAAATAATTCAAAGACAAAGCCATAAACCATAACCCGGCACCCCAATGGTCAGTCTTAGGCTAGCAGTAATTCACAGACTTTTCTGTAAACATCTCCAATAATAAACATGTATTGTGAGCTGTAATATGCTGTGGAGGTTTTTTTCTGTGTTGCTCAGTGGGGAGGAATAGGTATCCTTTGCTCATGTCTTTTTTTCTGGTTGGGTGCATGTATTTCCTTGTACATTGAGAAAATGCCTGAAAGGTTGGAGAGAATGACATAAAAACTACAGTGCAGTTTAGCCTGCCAACATCTACTTTCTAGATGAAACATCTGCTTTTAATTTGGCCTTAGAATTCTTCAGTAGAGACTTGCTGCTAACCTGGAGGCACAGTAATAATTACTACCTTTAGAAAACTCCCTCTGAAGCCAGCTCTTTCAAGGAATATTTTCATAAAAACATAAAGCCATGGAAGGGTTGGAAGGGACCTTAAAGATCGTCTCGTTCCAACTCCCCTGCCACGGCAGGGACACCTTCCACTAGACCAGGTTGCTCAAAACCCCATCCAGCCTGTCCTTGAACACTTCCAGGGAAGGGGCATCCACAGCTTCTCTGGGCACCTGTGCCAGTGTCTCACCACCCTGACAGTCTAGAGTTTCTTCCTAATTATCTAGTCTGAACCTGTCCTCTTTCAATTTAAAGCCATTCCCCCACGTCCTATCGCTACCTGCCCTTGTAAAAAGTCCCTCTCCAGCTTTCTTGTAGCCCCCTTTAGGGACTGGAAGGTGCGTTAAGGTCTCTCCAGAGCCTTCTCCAGGCTGAACAGCCCCAACTCTCAGCCTGTCTGCACAGGAGAGGTGCTCAAGCCCTTTGAGCATTTTTGTGGCCTTCTCTGGACTCTCTCCATCCAACAGGTCCATGTCTGTCTGGTGCTGAGGATCCCAGAGCTGGACACAGCACTGTAGGTGGGGTCTCACACAAGCAGAGGTAGAGGGGGAGAATTGCTTCGCAGATTTTTACCCCCATGTAAAGCAAATTTGAAAGGCTTTCTTAAATTAAATGCCACATTGTAGCAAGATGCAGGTGGCTGCCATTTCTTGCAGATATTTTGCAAAGCCCTGTTTTTCTTATTTTACAAACTGGCCTTTACAGCTCTTTGGCAGTGACACTGCAATGAGTAATGCAAAGGCAATCTGAAGAGTGGTAAGTTCAGTGCTAGAGATTTTAGCCTGTGGTTTTATCTACACCATGTTTTATAAAACCTTTCTTCCTTTTCCTACACTTACCGAGTGTTGCTGTAGCAGAGGAGGCTGTGAAATCATTTTAAAAATAACATTACTGCCACTCTGAGCACAGGAATGGCTTTAAAAAAAAAGAGGTGGCCCTGGCACAAAACAGCATTTGGATGACACACACTTTTTTTCTCCTGTATGTTTACTTTTTTTCTCCTGTATGTTTGAAGGCTGTCTGCATGAACATCTTTCCCTGAAAATGGTGCAGTGAAAACTTGGCAATTAAAAAGTTGGACCAGTAAGATCCTCCCCAAACTTTTCCTGGGACAACACTACATGGCTGCCTGTTTCCAAAAACCTGTTTTTATGTAACAGCCGTAGTCTTAAGCATACAGGAGACTTAGAGTGCTATTCCCAAATCTTTGCTTTTCAAAGGCAACCAGAATGTTTGCTTTTTCTTAAATTCCTCTAGTCAGGCTTCCTAGGCAAAATTTTGAATGTTAAAATTTGAACCAGTGGCCTGTGCAGTTTAGGATTTTGTGTCTTGTGATAATGCCCCAGTTTTTCCAGAGAAAAGTGCAGAAATGGTTAAAGATTTCACATCAGCTTGCTCAGAGTGCTTGAAACCTGGAAATTCTCTGTAGTATTCTTTGGATTGTGGTTTGTCCTGCAGGGTTTGCTTTAATTACATCTTAAAATCATCCATCTTGCATTTATGTCTTTAGATATTTTCCTAGGTGTAGTAATGAGCAAAGGGTTTAGGGAAGGATGTGTCAGTGCCTGCATTTATCTTTGGATTCAGTTGACAAACCAGACGAGTGGCCCTAAGGTCTCTGTCCTGGTGTGCTGCCTCTAATGCTGGCTGGGATTATACTTGGAAAAAGAGGGTGAGAAATAACACCAGTGATGTTTTCACAGCCTGAAACGGTTGGTGACTAAGAGTAGCCTGGAGAGGGACTGGCCATGGCACGTCTCTGGTACTGGGGAAGGAAAAGCAGCCACCAGCAGCTTCAATGTCCTCAGGCATAAGAGGCAAGAGTGTGGCCAAGATTTTTTGGCAGAGCAAACCAGATTTTTAAGAGTAGATGAGCCCCCTGAGCTCTCATTCAAATGGTCTACAAGATCCACATTTTAAAAATGAGATGTGGAAGCTGTTACTAACTCAGAACGAAGGAAAGGCAAAACTAAAAGCAGCCTCTGATCTTATCAGTTTGAACAAACAGTCAACCTTCAACCAGTTGACTGGACCAAATCCAGGAGTAAATATGTTGACACGCTGTTCTTAGAAATGAGTTGCTCTGAGCCTATAAATGGGTTTGTTTCAAGACAGATTTCACAGAAGGCCAGCCTTTTTTTTTTTTTTTCCCCTTACTTTTCCTGAACGTATTTTCTTCCTGGTCATACTAAGGCTTGAAGTGTCTGAAATGTTGATGCCTTGTGTGCAGATCTCCTGGTGATTCATGGTTTCTACTGAAAGACTAATGTTTGCCTAGGAGAGATAACATCCATGTCAAGTATCCTTTTGCCAAAGCACAATCTGAGCTATCTGTGAAGCATTATAGGAAAAGCTTTTAGAGTCTGAGTAGATTCTGCCTGTTAGAAAAACAGGTATACAAATTGGAATAATACACTGCTGTTGGTTAAATGATACTGCATTATAATTACAAATTTCACGGTGTTCTTTAGTTCTCGTATACTGATAAATTTGGGTTAAATTGTTAGGGGATGTGTAAGGGAACTGCCTTAACATGGTGCTAGCAGCTCTTTATTGAAAACAGAGCACAGGTGAACATTTTAGCTCTGCTGCCAAGGGAGTGCTTCGTTTAGCTCTTGTTTTGGTAATTACAGTCTTGTGTAAGGCAGGACTTTTGAGAGCTGAAGTTTGCCCTTGGTCTGTACCCATTGAAAGGAGAATAACTTCAAGTTTCTCACTTTTTGTGCTCTGTAGTTCAGATAATAAAATAGGTAGTTTAACATCACTTTAATACAAGAAGGAAGAAAACACTGCAGAAATAGCTGGGATAGAAGTGGTAACACAAGTGTGAGAAGATAAAGAGGAAGCAGAGTGAGTACCAGTTTTCAATGTTGTAATTCTACCTTTCCAGGGTTAATGATGTTCTTAAAATGGCAGGAGGAGGGGAACACTGGAGCTGCAACTGCAGTGTGTAGGTAGGCAAATGACCAAATGTTAAAAATTACGTATGTTGGCAGGCAAGGCTTCTAACAAACTGGACTTTAAACATAAATATTTTGGCTGTTGAAACCCTGTGAGCAAAAACCCAGATGAAAAGTGGGACAGGGTGTTTGTTTTTAACCTAAAGTTAATTCACCTTGAGAAGTCTAAGGGCATCAGGGACAGCTGGTCAGCTCAGGTTATCAATATTATCTTATCTCTCCATGGCTGTACTGCATGTAATTCATGTCATTTCCTTCCATCCTATCTCATAACTAACAGTGTGCATATATGTACACAGATGGGCATTTGAAATAAAAAGCTGGATCATAAACTTTTCAAGGAAGGCACCTGGTCTCATGTCCTGTCCTGCCTAGCATGTTATTACCAGCAGTTTTTGTGTGTTAACCATGGGTACGCTCAGAGCTCCACAGGTACTGCAATGAGTGACAAAAAATGTTACTGCTTCAGGATCTTTCTTCCAGAAGTGGCACAAAGCACAAGCTAGAATTTCAGCAGCTTGAATTTCTGGTTGTACTTTCCCCAGCTCTGACTTTTCCCTGCAAGCATATAAGAATTACTTTGTGGTTTTGAGACAGTCAGGGGTTTCAAAATGGGAAATAAATGATGTGTTTTGGGTTTATTGTTAAGCCTCAGCTTCCATGTCTGCCAACTGTTTGTTTAGAAAATGGCGTCCAAATTTTCTCCATTTCCATGAGCAATGTTAAAATGTGTGGAAAGCATGAGAAGCTGTATAGTTGTTGTATTAGGTTGCTCAAATGGAAGATGAGTTCAGTTGTCTTTGAAGCTTGATTTATGGACAACATCTTCAGTGACTCACAAGCAGTTCACGTTTACCGTGTTCTTAAAAATCATTTCCACCCAACATGTGTTCCAAATGTCTTCTTCCATAGGTGTATAGTAGGATCTTTTCAGTGCTAAGATTGCTGGCAACAGAAATGGCAGAAACAGATATGAGAGGAGAGTTTTATGCAAAAGAGAGATCTTTTCTAAGCACTTCAGATTCTAAGCCACCGTCTTATGCTCCCCTCTCTGGGCTTTATTCCATTTTTTAGGACACTGCCGCTGAGCAGCGTAGCAAGTGCTGGTGCTCCCAGTAGTCCTCCTCGGTTTATTTTTGGTTTTGCAGGAAAAAATGCCTCCTGAGGGTGGAACGCCTTCAGGACTGGAGCCCTCGGGGTGTCTTCACATGACAAATCTCTCTGAAGTGCCCTTTACACTGGTTTATTGTTTTACTGCTTCCTATAAAAGTGGCTCCCACATGTGAGCAGCATGGACAGGTGAAGGGCAGGATCGCGGGCAGGGAGCTGCTCCCGGCACAGCTCTGTCTCTGCGGATCCTCGGAACGAGGCCATGGGCCGCTACTCAGGCCGCAGCAGCCGCCTCATCCTCATGTGCCTGCTGAGCCTTGCCATTTTTGCCATCGAGATCTCGGTGGCCTATGTGGGCAATTCCCTCTCCTTGGCTTCGGATGCCTTCGCCGTTCTCTCCCACCTGATCTCCATGATCATCGGGCTCTTCGGCGTCAGGTTCAGTCGCATCGAGTGGCACAAGGCCAGCACGTACGGCTTCAGCCGGGCCGACGTGCTGGGGGCTTTTGGCAACACCGTTTTCGCCACTGCGCTGATGTTCAGCATCTTCGTAGAGGCTGTCAAGAGGTTTATAAACCCTCAGAAGACGGAGAAAGCTCTGCTCGTCCTCATTATTGGGATTTCAGGTCTGTTCTTCAATTTCTTGAACTACATTATCTTCATGGAGTGCTGTTACTGTCATGCACCCCCCGGAGACGCCGAAACAGGTAAATAACCTCATGTGGCTGCTCTGCCCCTCGGCACTTCTGCTTGCTTGTGGGGACTGTTTATTGCTTCTCTGGGATGGGAGAGAGTGCAATGTAGTTCCCTTCACTCTTTGGTTAGCAAGGGTGATAGATTTTATGCCTGAAACCTTGTGTATTTCCAGCTATCACCACATGTGTTTATCAGCAAGTAACAGGCAAGCAGTTTAAGTGCTGTCTTTCTAAAGCGTACAGCAAGAGAAATTTCCTCCCTAATCCACTGGCTGGCCAAACTTGGGACAAAATGTGCTACCACCTCAAGCAGATACTTGTTATGAAATACCTAATCCTGAAATACCAGTTATCCACAATCTCCACTCCCAATATTTTATTAATCCTGCTGTGATTTTTATCAGAGGAATGGTTATCTTTTGAGCAGTGTTCACAGTTTGCAGGAGACAAAAGAATAGGTGAGGGCAAAAGGAGAGTCTCGGCCTTTTTTGGTTTGGGAGTCTGTTGTGAGAATATTTGGATTCTGACTGAAAACACTGTGACTACAGTGCAGACGATTCTTTGTGGATGTTTGTTAACCTGTGCTTGGGCGAGCATGCACAGGAGGAACAGGCGTACTCTGTCACAGAAATCTTTTGCAGGAGGTTCTCTTTAGTGCACAGAGTTTTGGCCCGTCAGTTTATTTTTCTTGGCATAGGATTTTAAAATTTCTACATTTGGGAGGAGTGATGGGGTGTTTTTTTCATTCCTGGAGAAACTCTCTCATTTTATTTGATGTGAGATACATGCGAGTTCTTTTTCTATCTCTGCATGTTTTTATATACACATACAAACGTTTCTTAAAACTAGAAATATTTCAGTTGAGGTAGCAGCCAGATATTTGCAAAGTGTTATCTGGACATGCTGGGGGGAAGCTGGGAGTCCGTCTGAAAAAGCAGCTACTGTTATGTATTCATTAAGTCAGGTAAGGTAAGTCTTATGTTTGACTTTCAGGCTGGACAGTGCTTTGGAACTAGGAAATTAAAAATTGTTTGTTTATGTTATAGCATTTAGTGTGTTTTCTGATGGAATTAAATGGAAAATATTTCTGTTCATTGTTAAAGGTATCTTCAGATCATATTGAAGCTTTAACTTTGTTGCTGTTTAACATTAAAGCCAGATGCATAACTGATTTTGGTGCCTGCTTGTTTGCATGCCCAACTGTTTAAAATCTGAGCTGCTCTTAGTCTAAATTTCTGGTGATATGTAATTATCTGGGGGATTTGATAGGCTCTTTTTGCTGGAAACTGTCAGCAATTCCTGATGAAGCCTCTGTTTATAATGACTTCTTGGAAAACAGCTTTGGAAATTATGCTTCTGGGTGAAGTCAGGAGAGAGGAACACATCAGCACTTATAAAGGAATTAACTGAAATTAACGGCAAGTGTGCAGCTAAATGATTTTCTCACTGAATTTCCAGGATCCTGTTCCTAATAACTTTCTGGGACAACAGAACCATCCCTCTCCCTCTAATACACTCATGACCAAATACCTGGCAACTCAACTTTGTTTTCAACTGAATTTAAGTTGCATGAGCCAGGGATGAATTTTGTACTATCTCATAAATATAGTGTGTAGATTTGTTGGTGGTTTTGCCTTTCTGTTTCTGGTACAGTGAAACTTCTCTGCTTGCAGTAGTGCCCACAGGCAAGATAATGCCATTTTATACTGTAGAGGGAACGCTCCTTTCATTTGGACTTAGTTTTGTCATTCCCACTTAGGTAAAATTTCACATTTATTTCCTCTAATCCTCTCTATATTCAACTTGAGTGGGATTTTTATTACATTTCTTTCAAAAGAAATGCTATTCCCCAGACAGCTGTACTCTGAAAAGTATACTTGAATGCTTTACATACACTTTAAGGATTTGTTAAAAAAACATGGAAAAAGTGGGATTCCATGTCTCTGCCTCTCATCAGCCTGTGTATGGGGAAAATATGCCCTTTCCTGGAGCTGGAAGGCAAGGTGAATTTTCTAGTGTGTCAGCACCATTAGCAGAAATTCTAGCAGATGGACATGATCTCTGAGTGCTGCTGGTGCTGTCTGCAGGCAACGCCTCTGGAGACACCTGGGCAATCTCCTGGCATCAGTGATGGTTCACTGGAAGGTAAAGGTTTGTAGAGTAGCCCTCTATTCTCAGGCTTTCAAGGGAAAGGGGTGTCGTGGTTTGACCCTGGCTAAATGCCAGGGACGTACGACGTTTGCTTTTTATGCTCTTTCCTGCTGCATTTACGCAGAGGAGAGGACTCAAACTAACACAAACACACTAAACTCATGAGTTGAGATGAGGCAGTGATGGGGAGGGGACGCACAAAAACATGAGCAAACAGGTGAGGGACTTAAGTTGCAAAGTGATTTATTAACCTAACAGAGTCGGAGGATAAATGAGAGGTAAAAATAAGCTTTTAAGACACCATTTCTTTACTCACCCCCCCTTCCCTCTTAAGACATTGTTCCTCAGCTCACCCCCTCCCCTCCTTCAGACTTCCAGCAGCTCCGGGTGGGGGGCAGGGTATGGGGCTTTTTTCTTAGTCAGTCCATCACCACAATTTTTCTGCTACAAACACTGTTTTCACCACAATTTTTTTGCTACAAACACTGTTTCTCTACTCACCCCTTTCCCTCTTAAGACACC
>VZTX01028537.1:0-25728 GCA_013400915.1 Pardalotus punctatus | reverse complement strand
CGGAGAGCGCGCTCGTTCCGCGCTGCTGGGGCTGTCGGGGCGAAACACACCCTTTGTGCGGTTCGCTCGCGGGGACAAAGTCTGCAATTACTGAGAATGAAAGTACAAACTGTGGCTAACTCCTGGTAGTGTTCTCACACCAAAGCGGAACAGCGCCCTGCACACACACACAGGACCAGCCAGGACATCTGTCACCTTGGCATATGACTTGTAACTCTTGACGAGTTAGGAAAATTGTTCCCTAAAATAAAATTGTATGCCTGGATCCAAGGTGGACTGCAAGGTCAGCTGGAATGCTGGAGTTCTCTTAAAACTGTACTTTAGGAAGTAGACTTCTTAGTAGCCGCTTAGTAGTAGCACACACAGTATGTACACTACTAGAAATACAAAGGAAGCCACTGTTTCAAAGGATCCGTTTGGATGATATTCAGGCCTTTCCAGCATGAAGAGGTGGGAACAGGGCAGAGGTTGTGATGCAATCTATCAAGTCATCACACACGAGTGATTGGTTTTGGTCAATTTTATAAGAGATGGGTGTTGAGAGAAAAAACGAAAACTAACCTAAAAGGACAAAACATATGGGAGAAGAATTGAACCAGGAGACATACAGGGAGACATAATTGTACATTAACACGGTGAAATACGGGCTGAAGAAGGTGCAGTAAAAGAGCTGGGCCTGTCTCATAAAGGCTGTGATGAGCTGCAATAAACCTCACCTAACCTTAAGGACATCACAGGGGCACAACACTCCTGGGCGTGTTGTGCCCTTTAAAGGTCTCTACAAATTCCAGCATGATCAGGAAGTTCTTCTACCCGGCTACTCTAGCTGCTGGAGCTGTGATAAATTGTAGGATAGTCAGGGCTAGTGACTTCTCCAATCCTCTCAGTAAGAACCTGACTCTGACAGTGGGCTGGGAAAAAACCTCAACCAGACAACAGAAAATCATTGGTGCATTAGCTGAGTTTAGATGCACTGGGTAAAGGTAGTGGATCATTTTCTACACTAGTCTATGCCTTCATGAAAGTTCTGGAGCCACACATGTACCTGCCTTGCTCCCTCTCTCACAGCGGGACTGGGGCACCAGCACTATCCATACTCCTGCTTCAGGAGAGGGACAGGGAAAGACACTGGGAAAGCACCACTGACACAACCACAGGGCTGGAGAGCAGAAACAATTGTGATAACTGAAAGCTCATCAGAAACATTCTGAGGTATTAGATTTGCAGCTTGACTGCTGCTCCAGCGTGTCTAGAGTGGTAAGACAGATACCAGCTTCTCAATTTCAGAAGCCTCTGAATGCAGCTCTTTCTTTTTAATGCCTTTTTTGCCCGATGTTTAGAATGTAATTGTATTCTTTGAGCAAAACCAGCTGTGACTCTTGCCAACACAACTGGAGCCACAAATGCTCCCCTCTGAAGAGAAGCAAGAAGGAACAGCCACAACGGCCTGGAGGATCTCTGCTTGTTGGCAGCATCTGATCATTGTGAAGTGGTGCTTTGATCAGCTGGGAACAAAGGCTTTATGGTCTGCTGCAAAAGCTGTATGAGCAATCCTGAAAGTGATGAGGAATGCTGGACTGGCTGATAACACTGGCAGATTTTTGCACTACTCTGACACTGAATTTATTGTAAGAGGGAAATTGTTTGACTTCAAACTGAACCCTCAAACACACCATGCTAACCTTAACCAACAAAAAAGCTATTATCCAGACATTAATTACAGATTATCACTTAGAAACAGACCATACCATTTAAGGTTGCCATTTTAATGGAAGGGAACCAAGTTGTCAATGAGAAAACAGTCCCTTACTGTCCCTTAACTAACCATGGATCATCGTAAGCCAAGATTCTAAGCTTCTTTTACGTCAGAGAATGAAGCTTGTTTCCATCCTACGCCTATGTGTCAGCCCTACTTGCTGCTACAGGAAATATCTGAGTTGCAAGCCTTTACTGGGAAAGGAAAGCACAAACAGGTAACAGGGTAATATTTCTGTTCTATGTGTGGCTCAGCTCAACTAAAATACTCCAACACAAGTCACAGTGCATTTGGGCACCAAGTGTTTCTTTTAGCACAAGCTGTAATTTCAGAACCATGGCTCTCTGACCATCTCCCCAGAAAGTTACGAGCAGCTGCTTTTATTTGACATGAACCTATTCATCACACCAGTGACTGAGCACCTCTGTGTGCCCCACTGAATTCATTCCCATAGGTTTTTAAACACAACTGACAGTTACAAAAACAGATAATAAACACCTAGAAGTGCCTATTTGTTAAAACTGAGTGCTCTCCTAATACATAAATCCTGTTTGAAATGCCTCTCTTGGTTCAAAGAAGCAGAGAAAGCTTGACTAATTCACCTGGAGGTTCTGGCTGCCTGGAGGCAATTATAGGAAGAAATAGGGACTAAAATATGAAATTTTACAAGTGCAAAAAGACTCAAAGGGAACCTACCCTAAGCATACAAGCCGCAATACAATGAGGACTGTCTTTACACCCCTAACTCCCTACTGAAATCATTAGGAAGTTAGAGTCTCTAATCCTCTGCTAGTTCTGTATCAGAATCCTTTCCTATTACCTACAAAACCATTGTTCCCCAGCCATGGGATCTACCATGTAAAGAAGGTAACTCAGGCAGGTAAAGTTAAATTCTTTCTCACAAGAACATCAGAATTAGAAGGTAGCAGCATTGGCTTCTATTTACCAAGGTGATCAAGTTATCTTCTTTGCCTAAAGTATGTTTAAATTAATGTTATTAGACTAAAGCTCAGCATAACCACAAGTAATAGAGAGAAATGGTGAAGAAAAGGCCACCTTGCAGTAACAGACACACGCTGGTAGCTTTGCCTGGGGAAGTGTCTGTGGTGGGAAGTGTAAGGCTTTTCTTGATTCTCCATTCAACCCACCTAAAGCTGAACAGAGGCAGAAAGGAGTAGCCAAAACCTAGTGCCAGTGCAGCATTTTACAACACAGATTTTTTGTCCCTAATAGCAGCCATTAGCCCACAGCCACTCTGCAGAGCAGACCCTCTGCTCACAGCCCTGATGAACCCTGTGAGCCTCCACCCAGCTGCACCAGGCACAGAGGGAATACTAAAAATCAAAACAAAATGCCACAGCTTTCACCTCGATCTCATTGTCAGGACTGGATTTAAGCAGATGTTGTGGACAGGGAAGTATCTCCTGATCTAGCAAGAGCTCACCGGTACACGTCCTGTTGTTTTCATGCAGTGTGTAGCCAACCCTGCAGCTGCAATAGTAGCCCCCCATGTAGTTGTGACAGTGATGACTGCAGAGGGGTTTACCACCCGACAGCTGTTTGCACTCATCGATATCTAATGGGAAAAGCACAGAATCAGGCAAACAACACATGTCAACAAAATGTTCTCTCAGCCTCAGCCCCTCTGTGTTTTGTGAGGTTGGCCTTCGGATGCTGTGCCCTCTGCAACTGCTTCGGTACAATGAGACCACCTTCTCCCACCCCACATCAGCAGCCTCAGGCTGTGAGAGCACAGGGAAGCACCAGCCCCACCCTGGCTGCAGCTCTTCCATCTTCGGGGGGGATGTCTCTCACCTTCAGCAGCATAAAAGGCCTCAAAGCCCGTGAATGGTTTTTCATTGGAATAGTCAGACCGGAACGTTACCACGAGGTGGTTGTCGATGGAGGTGTACATCTTGTTGTCCGGAGCCTCCTCAGTGTCTGTACTGGCCCTTCCACATAGCGTAGCCAAGGTTTTCCCACCAGAGCTCAGCTGCAAAACGGGCAGACAAATCCACCAGGTGAGCACAGAGCATTGATCTTCCCAAGCTGCTTCCATGGCCTGAAAAGCATGTGTTTAATGGTGTGAGGAAGGAAGCTTGGATGCTCTCAAAAGATGCTCCTGGAGGTCAGTCCTCAGCCAAGGACAGCTAAGAGTAGATTTCCCGTGTTCTCTGTGACTTAAGCCCATAATTTTGTCTCCCTTTCTCCTTTCAGNCTCAGGTCCCATCTTACCAGCAGTTTGTTTGTAAAGACACTCCCTTATTCCTTTCAAGATGTCCCCACAAAGCTCTGATGCCAGCCATGCTTTGTTTATAATACTGTTGTTAACTTGGCACTCTCAGTGACAATCAGATCTTGGTAAAGCCAGAGACAACTGGGGTGAAAAGGTTTCACACGCTGACAAATTCAAATGTATAGAAAAAGGTGTCCTGACTCATTTGCTCTGTGATGTGTTTGTTAGAGTTCCAGCTCTTCATTTATCTTTCATATGAGAGTTTGGGGTTTATGGAGGGCATGGTAAGGAGGGAGCTGTGTACCACACACCAGAAATGGATACTCCGTCCTGCACAAAGGAAAGTACATGAAGACAATACAGATTTGGCGAATGGGAGCAACTTGCTGTATAAAACCATGGAAATGAGATCTTTCTAAGTGGGAACAAGGCTGCCTGGTTTGATTCAATCAGATGCAAACTGGGTTTGCATACATTCCCTGTGTACCCACGTCCATCTTTATTGAAGCCCACACAAACAATGAAAGGATTGCAGAGGTAGCACAGCCTCAAATTAGCGACAGGCCCCCTGGACCAGAGCATCTTTCAGGGACACTGCTGTTCACCCAAACACCTCCCCAAGGCAGTATCTTTTTCTATTCTTTTTCCTGAGGTTGTTTCTCACATTAGCCAGCAAGCACACCAAAGGCAAGTGCTGCTGTGAGAGTCTGCTCAGACAAACTGACAGTGTCTTGTTTAGATTATCAGTTATGTTTTACAGTCTACTGTTACAACTGTGTCAAGCACTACTTGTTAATTTAAAACACCATAACTTCAGCAAAATGCTCCATTGTTTTGGGCAAAATTTCAAACCTTTTGCTACACAAGAGAAGAGCATCAGAATTTTCTGAGAACAGGCATCTCAAGTTTCAGATATTTCACTGTGACAACCAGATCTGCTTCCTAGTCCTGTGGGCATCATTTAGAAACCAGCTGAACCTGAACTTAACCTGAACAAGTAAGGGCTGACAAGGGTTATGTTGGTTCTTTATGTGCCCAGGTTCACATAAACAGCAGCTTTAACAGCTGCCCCTGCTACACGTTGCCCCATCGTACACATACCTTCACATAATCATATTCACACAGGTAGGACAGCTCCAGGTTGAAATGGGTGAAGTAAATGCGGACAGAATATCCTTTGGGGACAGTAATATTCCATATTTTCACCTTGTGATTTGGGTAGACATTTGGGAAGTTTGGGGATGTGATCCTCCCATACATCTTCTGTGGCACAATGCTGCACCTTACTCCACTACAGAGCACGGCCAGCAAGACAAACAGCCTGTGTCAAAGGGACAGAGATTAACGGAGAAAGAGTGAGCATTAACTTGGACCATACCCCAAAAGCCACACATCCTAGTTGCCCATCTCAATACCAAATCAGGTAACTCAGCACTAGCTGAAACCTTCACGCCCAACACCCTTCTCACTTAATGACGGAAGAAATTGGGGGGTGTCAGTGGGGTCGCTGCAGTAACAGCTAAACAGGATGAGCCTCATGCTCACACCTTCTAGAGCCTGCACAATCCCAAAGTGGGCAGAGGAGCTGGAGAGGGCCCTGCGACTGCACTCACCTCATTCTGATGCCTTCCTGTCTGAGCCTATTCTGCTCTGAGCCTTGGGGAAGGAATCTTTCCTCATGTATTTGCATTTGGGGGTGGATGTATTTATTGTGTGTGCTCTGCTGTGTTTGTCAGGATGTTGAACTCTTATGTTTATCTCCCTCCCACCCCCTTCAGCCTGCTGAGTTCTGGGAACAGCAATCACTAAACACCAGGCTTGTGTTTGGTCCTCAGTCAGTGACAGGGAGAAGCAGGAAGAGATGGAGCAGATGGATTAGGAATGCTGCAGGCTCTTGGAGGGAGCCATAATATCCCTGCTCTGTGGGAAGGCAGGCAGTGGGAGGAGGTGGCTCCAGACTGTGTCTGCCCTGGTGAGCAAGGGGAGCTGGGCAATGCTCTTTCCCCCTGAACAGCTGATCCTCAACTACTGCTAACACAAATGGCATGCTACTGGCTCCTTCCATTGTCAGACCAGGAAGGTGTTGGAAACAAAATAATGGGGCACATTACAGATTTTAGAACAGCGCTGAGTCTGGCTGGATGGTAATTTGTAATGGGACAGAAGTACTTAGGAGACATAACACTACAGTACACACGGGCACCAGTTTCAGAGATGCCAAAGTCTTCAGTTCTCAGCTGCAGATTTTATTCCAGTGCACGCTTGTGGTGACTGAAACCTACTTCATGCCTTGTTCATACGCATGGATTGCTTCTTATCCTGCCCATCCTGGAACACCTATAAGGTAAAAAGGCACACTCAAGAAATAATTCAAATTTCTTTTAAACATTTGTGGGATTTCACACTGCCCAGGGAATTCAACTGGGAGAGCAAACGCTGTGGGATATAAAACTTAACTCCCCTGCTTGCAGACTGCTTCTTTCCAAGTCAGCGTTTAGGTTTCTCACAAAACTCCTATTCCGGCGCACATGGAGATAGGCCTAATATACAGAGGGTGAAGGGCCAGATATATTGAAGCTGAGCCTAGGTCCATCTCTTCCCTGATGAAAATGGACAGAGAGTGGGAAAACTGGTCTGCAGCAGGGAACAGACTATTGCATTGCACATGCAGGAAATTTATCTTGAGATATACTGTAATCAAAGGAATACCTTTTCAACAGCCAAAAATCATTACCCCAGGCAGTGAAGCTGGTGCTGGCAGGAAAGCAGTAGTTATTATATGAACAAAAGTAAGGCCAATAAGCCATTCAGCAGACTGCAAACAGAAAACACCATTTAATAAAATTGAAGGAGAAACTACTAGCAGTAATAATTGTGTAGCAGCAACGCCTAAAAGCACAACTAATGGACAAGAACCGAGAGGGGACTGACTTTTCCCATGCCCCACTAGCAGCTAAAATGATCCTATCAGCAAGATAGATGTGGACTTTATACTATCTGGAAAGGGCTGAAGAGAAAGAAAATTTTGAAAAAAATCAATCCATGCCTGACTAAGCTGCTGTCTGATTCCCACAGGCATAAATACTCCCAGAAGCATCCCACATCAGGCTTCCTGCTCAGATCAGTAGCAGAGGAATGGAGAGTAAATTCTGATCTTAGGTCTGAAAAGTTTCTCACAGCCCAGAATTTGATGAGGGCCCTGAAGCTGATAGTTGCTGCTGAGCACTGAAACAGGACATCTGACTTAACAAACCGTGATCCTGGAGCCTGAGAAACTGAGCACTCGGTGCACACTCTGGCATGGTCTCTGAAGAAGCACCTGAGGTGAACAAGGCAAAAAACACTGCCCCTGTTTCTTTGCCCAGAATCCTTTCACCTCCAAAAGGCTTCTGGGGATCAGTTCGCCGTGCACATCAGCATTTTGGGAGCACTGCTAGCTAACCAGGCCCCACAGATGCTCTTCCTGCCCACAATTTCCCTCTGGCATAGGACTAAGCCAGCACGAAGGCTGAGTGGACTTCATCCATGTCACTTAACTTGCCGAGTTACCGATCCACTTCAGGATTGTGGTTGTTACCTGAAATGACAGATGTCTCCTGAGAAGTTTGCCCAGCTGTCTTCTTGTGCACCTGTCTCCTTCCATGCTGAGGTATGACTGAGCTAGCACAAAGGTGAGCCTCATTCTCAACAGAACCACCGAGCTAACGTTTAGAGAAAGGATTCACCCTGAAAAAAACACTTCTGTGGAATGGAGTAATATGGAGTGACACGGAGATACTGCAGAGACCTCGTCTGAGCCCATACTTTCCCTCAGACCCTGCACAATCTCTCAAAACAGGATTTCACACTGCCGCACTGAGTAAAGATTTCAAGTAAAAGACATCAAGTAAAGATTTCAAATCTCTCCTGTGGCAATTGTGAGTGCAGACAGCCAAGTCCGACACGTGAATAAATCAGCAAGAGCAGAGCTGCTCAGCCAGCACAGTGCCTCAGGCTGGTACCACTAAGATCCAGAGACCTGACCTCCATTTTTCCTGCAAAACTAGTCAGTAACAGAAACTAACCAAAAAAATGAGAATGCTGGGAAGCAGCTGTGCAGGATTGTCACCAAAGAGCTGTGAGATTCAGGCTAAGTCACAGGGTAACTCTTCAGTTCAGATTTGCCTTTGATCTCAAGTTTCGAAACTGCCAAAAATGATACCAGAGGTAGGTTCTGCCAAAGCCCTGTTCCTACAGAAAGAGTTTAAGCTGTGACAAACTCTGAGATCCTCTAAAAGTGAAAGCAATACAGCCCCGCTATCCATTTGATCAAAGAAGTGCCAGACAGCTCTATTCTCAAACGGACCATGTAAAACCACAGTGCTTCTGAGAATCAACTTGTGCAGGGCACTAAACCACCTTTGGACCTTTGAAAGGCAGGTCCTGCATTCTGACAGCAATGCCATGACAAGCGCTGCAAAAACCGATTGGTGTTTCAGGTATGATGAACAGGACAGTGAGCATCTGCACGCGCCTCCAGATCCGAAACACGGGTACTGTGCCAGAGCAAGCGGCTGGTTAATGAATGAAGGAAAATCGTGCACAGTGCAGTCATCTAACAGAGCAGAGCTGTCCCTGCGTCAACCAGGAGAGCAAATGAGCGCAATAGCTGCTTGCTCCGATCCCTGAGGACATTGCTCCCCACTGCCCCTTCTTTCTCAAATGCCAGCTGCCTCTGCAGAGCCCTAAGAGATTGCTCAGATGCTTGCTGTTCTGTGGCTAAATCCCATCCTCCTGCACTGAGGGGTTCAGAGGACTGGGGGAAGCAAATAAAGCAGAGGAAAAGACATTCCGTTTCCTCATTACGAATCAAATAGCGTGACTGACATCAAGAGACAAGTACACAGACGGAGCGAGCAGAGTGGGGCAGGAGGAAGAGCCCGATTGCTGTGAAACAGGATAAAAATAATCTCACTGGGGAAAACTAGCAGGCACAGAAAACTCCTGTGATGGGGCAAAGCACTTTGTTCACTTAGGGCAGGCCTTCCTCCTTCCTGTGCTGTCTACTGCTACTTCATTGCCGTATATTCTGTTTGCAAAGACAGACTGCAGTTGCTACAGAGTGCTATGGAACATTTCTCCAGCAGCAAATAAACCACTGGTCTTGGTCTCTCCACCCTGCCCGAACTGACTTTCAAACGACAGCCAATGCAATTCTATAGCATCATCCTCATCTGAAAGCACTTGGATCTGAGGTCAGATTGTCAAGGAAGATTTACAACGACTCTGGGGTAAAGATACTTACTGGTTGACAGTTTTACTCCTCTGGCATGATCAGAGCTTTCAAAAGCAAAGATGACCATCATCTGTGTGGGACTGGTCTCAGGCTGGAAATATGAACTCACCAGGAGCACCACAGAGCTCAGAGTGCAAAGCATACACAATTTACACATAATTTATATGTACATACTGAAAATGACAATGTGTAAGCACCTGCATAAGTTCTGTTCAATTGCATGGCTGCAGAATCCAGCAACACGTAATTTTCACCTATGCCAGCCCATCTTAACCACTGCATGGATGGGTCTGTGTCTCTTTATGCACGTGACTGTACAAACCCCAGGGTAAATCCCTGCACTGCATACACATATTCCCTTGGGAAGAGAGCATGACGTAAGTAAGAGATGCTTGTCACACTACTCTGCCTCCTCCTAGAAGAAGCTCCCACTCTGCCGTGGGAAAGGCAGCATAACAACTGCACAGGCTGGAATATCTTCTCCTCCTTAGTGCCATTAACCTGGCTCTCAGAAACGGAAAGAACTCCCACAGCTACTGTCTCACTCCTGACCACATCCTTGGTAGCTGCAGCATGTCTGCTGGGCTGGCCCCAAGCCTGCTACTTCTCTGGAGCAGCTGTTCATGCTGGGAAGAGAGTTTAGTCACCATTCAGATGCAGTTAGAGCCAAAGCTACAATATAGTGCTGCCTTCTCTACAAGCAAAGATGTTCTGCACGTTCCAGGCACAGCCAACACACTTTCCCTGGGTAAACCTGCCCCAAGCAGCCAAGAAGGACAAAGGGGATAGGTGAGCAACACAACCAGCATGTATCTCCTGTTCAGCGTGAGGTCTCAAAGCAGGGAAGGCAAACTGGGGGGTCACAACAAAGAGGAGCAAGAAAAATACAACCAATCGCTCTACTAGAGGACACAAAAAACAACCCAAGATAAGCTCGTCAGGAACTCTACTGTGAATAGAGCGAGACGAATGAAAAGCCTACCCTGAACCTGTTGTAGCCTCATTCAGCAAGCGGCTTGGCCCTGCAAAGTATTTAGGAGACTTTTCAGCACCCAGAACAGCACCCAAGCATCACAATGTCATTTAGAGAGAGTTGTTTGGGATTGCACACCTGCCATTATGACTGGAAGGCCTGGAAAATCACTTGCCAGCTCAGAAAAGGCTATTAGCCTGTGCATTTCCTCCAGGCAGAGTCTGTCCAGCAAGAGGATCCGCTTGAGCAGTAGCCTCTCTGCAAAACCATTCTTTGTCAGGGGAGGACTGCAAAGCAAGCTTGGGAGAACCATATCCATCTCCTGCTGGAGTTTCTATGTAACCCTCCACTGTTATATCCTTTCTTAAGCAAAGCTTAAACCATCCCCTATCTGCAGAACCAGACTCTGCTGAGTTAAGCAAACACTCCTAAGTCTGGGATGAAGCCCTGGTTTTTCAAAAGAGAGCAACCTAGGCTTCGCCTTCAACACCAAACCAGGGCAGACAAGGTGCTGTCAGCTGAGAGCACGAGATCTGCCTTTGGAAGTCAGAATTTGGCTGCTGTCTCTATTTCCATCTCCCTTTCATGTGTTCCTTCTTTCAACGACTGCTCTTCCTTTGCATGTATGTGCACTGATTAACACTGTGAAGAGCTGTATTCACCACCCAAATGTATACCTTGCTGAGACTGGAGGAGACAGTAAATTCCTGAGGCTCCCTCCCTGCTCAGGAAGAGGGATAAGATGATAAACATGCTGAAGAATAGGCTTGAACAGCATCAGGATTGGCAAATTCATTAAACCAACTTGCAACAGGTTCCTTGTCCACGTATACATCCAAATGCATTTTCTACTCACCCCTGTTCAATTCAAGGACATTCTTCCCCATTTCTCTTCCTCTGCAATTGTCCATAACCTCAATTGTTCGTAACAAAAAGGCTATTATCACACTAATCTAGACAAACAGTAAAGACAGTCCAAAGCATTTCCAAGAACAGCTACGGCTCAGGCAGTAAAGAGTTACTATGATACATCAAACTGGACAAATCTTCCCTCTGGCTACATCTCTCACTGAATACACACAACCTCATTCCTGCCTTGGAGAAAAAAAATGAAGGCATGTTTGAGCCAACAGTTGCATCAATCAGAACCTCTATGTTAAAATGCCAGTAGCACTTCAGGAAGAAAAGCAATCCTACAAAGCAACCAGCTGTGCTAAGTTTTGCTGACCACCTCAGTGAAATAAAATGCTTTTCCTATCTATTTCAAATTCCTCCCCCTTCAAAGAAATCTGGGATCGCTGACTGTTCTCTCTTTGGAGGAGAAATAAAGGAAACCCTCTATGTACTAGGTACCTTCTAGATGTTCTAGACATCCCTTCTAGACTAGATACCTTCTAGGTGTCTTCTAGATACTACAAAGACTGGCCTTATTTATCTTCTTTTTAAGGCAGGAATGTCAAATCTGTTCCTGCTCAAAAGATCTGGAAGTGTCCAAACCAAATGCTGTCTTTCAGTCTAGATGTAAGCTAATTTTTGCCAAAATTCCACCCTAATAAAGCTTTTGTTTCTTGCCCTAGAGATAAAAAAAACCAAAACCACAATCCAAGCCCAACAGCAAGCCCATCAAAATGCAGGGCAAGACTTGTGCGCTGCACAGACATCTTACTCCTCAATTTCTCTGGCTGATTTTGCTTCTGTCACAGAAATCTTTGCAAAGCCATGCAAAACACCCTTTGATCCTGTGTCCTTTCGCTTTGGGTGATGTCAAACACTTGAATTTGAGTAGAGATTACTATTGTTTCACAAATTAAACTTTTAATTGAGTGGAATGCTTATCTGGTTTCCTTCTCCTCACTTTTCGGGATTGTGAAATCACAATGCTGAAGTTTCGCCAGAAGTCATGACTAAAGCTCGAACAATACAGGGAATATGCAAAAAGAAAATACCAGTTTTAAACAGAGTTTTCAACAAAACACCATAAACAGAAGTATTGCAAAGGAGAATGAGCTCCTGCCAAGACAGCACAGTATTCTGACTCAGACAAATCTGCACTTCAGAGAGAGGCAGAGCTATAACCTGGCTGCACAAAAACAAATGTTCAGGTGTTGTCACTCAGGTACGCCCTGGATTAAGAAGTTCCCTGACTGCTGCACACAGGCAATTACAAACGTGACTCTTTCATACCTGGTGCACATATTGCCATACCTGCTTTCACTTACTAACAACTGGCCCACCACTTGTTAATCTCAAAGCTGTATGCAGAAAAAGCCTACTAGGAACTGTTGACATGCTGTGGAGGCACTGGGCCTGCTGGCAAGCAAGGGGAGGCTTGGCAGAGGCTATAGCCCTCTAATTCAAAATTAGAGAGAGTCTATGAAAGTATGTCCTAATTTTCCCCAGCTATAATAACTGTCAGTGATTTCCAGGAGCCACCAGTTACTTTGCTCTGACACTGCTCAGCTCCATTGGAAAGGCAAACAAAATGATTTGGCTATAAGCTGAGTAAACTTTGTACAAGGACATGGGATCTAAGCCAATTTCAACCTGCATGCCAAGGCACTCATTCCACCGAGCTCTGAGCCCCCTTAGCTAACAATTAAAACTAGAAGAAGAAACTCTTTGGGGTCAAAGTGAAAGCATTTCAGGTACGCCCATGGGAGGCAGACAAAAGGGAAACAGCCCCACTATGGCACACGTTTATCTGATGTGGTAAGAGCAACACAGAGCCACTGAGCAGCCAGCACATTAAAAAATCGTTGCACATAATTTAAAGGTTTGGCTGGAATTCCCAGAACCCCACTACAGAATCTCTGAGGAAGGGAAAATACTCTGTTTGATGTATGTTAGTGAGGAGGGAACTGAGCCAGAGCGCTAGCACGGCTGGAGGAATTGTTCTTGCTGAAGTCAGATGACTCCAACTTGTGTGTTAGCCTCTGCCTAGCAGCACCGTAATGATGCAAAATTGCAGCTGACAGATTGGTGCTGAGAGTTAGTCTCATTGAGACTACTGCCTGTGTATGGGCCATTATTCTTTCAATTTTGGTCTGCGATGCCTGTTAATACGTTAGGCTTTTCCACAGAGTGCTTTTCAGTCTGGTGTCTAGGGCAGCTGCCTGGGCCTCCGTCCCCACCTATGTGCTCAGACCCCGGCTAATGAAAATGGATGATGGCCTGAGCTCAGTAATGGGACACAGATGGTCCAAATGGTTTTTCACTTTGAAATGTATTTTCATTTAAGAAAGTCTCCATAGACAGTGAACTTTTTATTCTTGTGTCACTGTAATATTCCCCCCTAATACTTTGCAATCTTCGGACAGGTGAGGAATTCAAAGTTGCAAATTTTCAGTTTAGCTGGATCTGCAATGCTACAGACCAATGTCCTGTTCTAGGGCTGCTGTTTTCCTGATGGCCTTGATATGTTCTCTCACTTTGCCCTTCTCCCATGCCACCTCTTCTACTCATACTGAAAAATCTTCAGTGTGGAAGCTGCATTTTCTGGGGCAGCTTAAGAGAAGGTCAGACAGGCTGCTGAATTAGCCTTAACAGGACCATACTGCCTTCTGCAACACAAACAGTAATGATAAATTAAACAACAGCTTTACTATTATGAAAGCCTTGTTCAGACACAGGAAAAAAAGCCTCCAGAGCCACACATGAGAACACATGACTGAGGGCACTGTGCAACCGGCATGGAAAGCAGGGGTCATTTTCCCAGCAGGACTCCTCATTCTCCAATTTATTCTTTTTGTTAGTAATAGCTCTGTTCCAAGAACAAACAGGCACAAGGAGAATCCAAATAACTTGTGGGAAACAAAGCCTGTGGGAGCCGTCGGCGTCTTGGGGCAAGTGTACTGTGTCCGTTGTCAGCGTAAGCCACAGCCCAGGGTTTTGCAAACAGCATTTCACACACCACCCAGAAACAGGTGAAGATTCCCCAGGTGAAGAATTTGGACATGACCGTATCCTGTGCCCCAGGAGAGAGACTTTCTGGATTGTGGTCCCTACCCTCCTGCTTGCTTCCTGCAGGATCTTTGATAAATGGGCTGGTACTTTGGCAAAGGTGGATCATCTCATGAAAACTCCTTTGTGAAAACCGCTAGATAAATAGAAATGGAAGCAAATACTTCTCTGAAAATAAGAAAACTGAGATAGAAACATGCACAGCCACTTTCTCCATGCAGCAATAATACTCAGTAACTTTGTATTTTATGCCAAGCCACAGCAATAACATAGGTCCGGCAAAATGCAAACTTGCCTGTGGCCAAATGGTTAAAGGGAGGTAGGACATTCCCTTTCCTGACTCCACAGGGGAGTACGTACCCTCTCACACAGCTCCTGAGTCACACACTATTTAGACAGTTTTGCAATATAAATACAATCCCGTTTTTATTCTGGAATGGAGCAAAAAGTCACCAGCGCTGTTTCTTCTCAGTCATTTTCCTTCTAGCCCTCTCTGTTCCATGGAATGGCAAGCTGCCTTCCAGCACTGGACAGGGTTCAGTTATCCTTTCGGAAGAGCAGTCATAAGGCACTTTCCAGCCTGCTGGCTCCCAGCAGTGGGTAAATTCATCAGCTCACTGACGGAGATGAGCTCTGCTTGCAAGCCAACATTTTAGAGCACAAAGACCGCTGTTTGCTCTGGCCTCCTAAAGTGCAAATCCATGGCTTTGTAGGCAGCTGCAGCTCCCGGTGTGTGCACCTGCACCTAAGCTTCTGGCAGGGAAGCCACCTCTCACCGTGGGACTGATTGGACTCTGATTAGATTAGCAGCACATGGCCAAGGACAAAGGCAGAGGTCTCAGGAAAGAAATACTTTTAAGGAGACACGTCCTGACCTATGAGTTTAACTCTGAGCAGGGGAGTCCCTGCACAGAGCCCTGTCCCAAGTGGAAGAATTAAAAGCTCTATATAAAATATTATCACAGAAATACTCTCTCTACTAATTAAGGTGCTGCCCATGCTAAGTTCACTAACTAATGCAGACCAGTACACCCAGTGCTAGCTGGACAATCTCCTTTTATTCACATATGTAAATAAAGTCACAGTGGAATCAACTAGATCTGAAGACTCTCCCCTCTATGCAACAGTGACCAAATGTACCATGTGTCTAAAGTGATGGACCCTAAAGCCATCATCTGAGGGACAAACATCTCCTGGACAATTTCTGTAATGTACAAGCCAGGAGGGGCGAACTTTCCACAGTCATAAACCACAATCATAAACCATAAAGCATTGGATTCATCCCCTCTTTCAAGAAGACACTAAAATACACCAGCCAAGGACAGCCCTAGTAAAGCTGAAGACATTTTTAAAAGCAGACTTTCTTAACTTGCAGTCTTACAGTAGGAAGCAGGCCTGACCTCAAGCCAAATTCAACAAGGTCTCAGCTGTAAAGATTTCTTGTAATTTATTCTTTGTTTTACACTAAACATTAATTGCTTTAAAACAAGAGTCCTCCAGGTCCCCAAGGTACTGCTAGAACAGAAATTCTGCATTCCCAGCTGAATGCCCTGCGCCTAGGGAAACAGTATGCTCTCTCCGCTGTCACAGCTTATTCCCTTTTGTACTGTGGTCCTGCTAGACAACGACCCTCATCCAGCCCAGCCAGCCACTCAGGACTAAGACACTCTCTGGGGAGGTGGAAGGCGTGCATTTGAATCGTTGATATTTCCTTCACCTCTCAGATACTTCCTCTGAGACTTTCTATGAATCCTACGTAATTTTCACAAGTGGGAAGTAGACATGCTAGAAGGTTTGAAACCAGATTCATAACAACTCTCTCCAAAGCTCTTATCTTAAAGGAGTGAAATGCTGGCATTTTTTTCACCTGGCACCTCCCTCCCTTGGCTGCAAAACAAGATACAAATCTAAAAGAGCTCCATCAGCTCCACAGGTGCTGGAGTTAGCAGAGAGGAACACCCGGATCGGACAGCCCTGGTCACAAGAAGGCTCACAGGCTCAGCACAGGCATTGCTGCCGCCCCTTTGCGTGGGGCACAGCTCTCCTCAGCAGTCTGGGATACAGGCTGGCAGCTCCCACAGCCTCTGCTTGTGTTCCCAGGCTTCTGCAAAGGGCTTATTCACAGCAACTGATTAACAGCACTGAGTTGTTCTCCATTAGCTTACGTGACACAGGCCCTCTGACTCCTCAATATTCCCTGCTCTAAAGACTGAGAGATTATTATGAAATAAAGAGCACTTTTACCCACAATAGATATTCTGCAGCAATGCTTTGCCAGGTTCTTCCTATGCTGACAGGTCTCAGTTTGCTCTGTGTCCCTGGGTAACTGATTTTTACCTACCCACACTTTATCATCTACTGCCTCAGTGGTAACTGACTGTAATTCTTTATGGATCTCTGAGGAAAAGCTACCTCTCTGAAATACTTTTTGATGCAGTAGAGAGCACCTTCTGACTTCCCATCTTCAGGCTGTTACAGTGCACAGACCTTCATGCTGCAGTCACCGAAAAGCACAACACGCTAGCGCTCTGCCTGTCCTTCTGACGTAGTCTATGAAAATTGCAGCTTTCTGTCAATTCCCTCTTGCTCCCCAGAATCCTTCTTGTCACTGAAAATCCACCATGTCACATTCTCTAAAATGCCTGTAAGTTCCATTGGTGTTCAGCAAAGACAGGAAAAATCCACTGTGTCAGACATCCTCACAATTCACCAAGTCATTTGTACTCAGGATTTTCTGTGTTGTACATGTCTTACATGAAGCTACTGCACATTCTGAATGGTCTGGGTAACAGCTCCTTTCACAGTGTTTTCATGGAATATAAAAGCCATCTACAGCCTCCTGCTGGTGAGGGTTTTGTGAACATAGGAGCTCAGACAAGAAACTGAAGTTAAATCTTCAAAGCGAGCTTCACGGGTAAGAGTGGCTTTCAGAGCTTGGAGAGCAAGGTCACTGAACAGAGAGTAACCAATAGTGAACAAATATCTTATTTGGCCCGTGATATTCTTTCCCTTGACAAAACCCCGTACGGCAGGCAGGTCGACAGAGCCACATTCCTGTAAGCTACCTTGGACTGCTCCACATTTGTCAAGGGATAGGAAATGCACCCACAGGTTATCCCTGGGTGTCAATATGCTGTGGATTCACATCTGAGCTCATTCCCGTGATAATTTCTTCACTTGTTTGCAGCTTGATGCATAAGCATGAGCTAGCTTGAGGTTAAAACATTTAAGAAAAAATGAAATGACTATCACTGGACCACATATTGGATTACGTGAGGTCAGCACTGTGTGTGCTAGATGACCTTAAAAGCTTGCCTTCTGGCATATTTTCTATTTTTTAATGCATCTTTTTCACTTTTTAAAAAATCTGGAGATAGCTCGTGGGTATTTGCAACTGCTCATACACAACACATTATTCTAAGCAGTGACAAGGCTTTAAAGTACATCAGCTACTGCATCTAAAAAAGAAATAGCAGGCTCTCTCTCACTCCCTTCTAACTTGACATATGCTATTATAACTCTCATAATCCTTTTGTGAAAATTCAAATAGAAAATGGCCAGATAGGACACATTTTTAACCCCTCAATAAGCCACTCCCACTGAATCTGATTTATCCTGCCACATTCCCTAACACTAAATGCTGTCATCAGGCAGGCCCTTGCATCACTTCAGCACACTGACTTACGGAGGAAACTGCCCAATCAGATCCAACTCAAACGCCGATTTCAGAGCTGACAGAAGAAGCTGTCCAGCGGTGCCAGCCCCTGTCTGAAGCAGGTGCGCTGGCAACCCAGACTTCCCCTTGGTGCTCAGCCAGTGCCTCAGCCTACACTAGCAGGAACCATCTGTGGGGATGAAAGAGCAGCTCAACTTCCAAATTTACTTCCAGTCTTGAGAGCAGCCAGGTTCCTCTCCTCCAGGAACCACTGAATAATACAGCACACGACTTGCTGAATGGGCAGGCTCTGTCTGGGGCAATCCCTATGCCCATACACTCGGGAGTTTGTGGTTTTCACTACGCATTGTCTTGAGCATTACAACCACGGACAAGACATAACAGTGGACAAAAAGGCAATTCCTACAAGAACACTTCTAAGGTGTTTGCATCCTGGTTGATCCCATCCTGCTACAGAAGTGTTAGTAATAATAATGGCCATAATTAGCTGTTATACAGCACTTGCCTCTTTATAATTTTTCTTAAGAAATGCGGGTGACAAGAGCTTTCATCCCACTTTAAAGACACTGAAACCGAGGCAACGATGAAACGCAAATGCCAGCAGCAACGTGAGGCACAAAACCAGGTCTCCAGCATCCCAGCTGGGTGCTTCAGGCAACACAGACAAGAAGCTCCACAACCCATTACCCATGTACTGAGTCGCTGAGTACCCCTAGCAAGGACCTTCCTTTTCCTTATGGAGTGCAAAAACAAAAGAAGACACAGGGCTCTAACTCCTCCCGCAAGCCAGAAATTTATACGGCAAATGACACGGCGAAAAAGGCAGCGTGACACGGAGCAGAGCAGCAGCCAGCCCGCTGAGGTGCCAGAGCCACGGTGCCACTCACTACTCGGAGAGCTGGACGGTGGGAAGCGTTACCTCAACTGCCACAGAACAGGCTGGCTGCTGATCCATCCGAAATGCTGCTGGGACCTCGTGGTCACTGACCTCCAAAAACAAGATGTAAAGGCTCAAAACGAAGCCATTACAAATACCCTTCAGTTCTCATCTGGTCTTGGAGACAGGCTCAGTGACGAACAGTTGAAGCCTCTTACTTTGTGTGGCCACTCACAGCAACATAATAAAAATTTCTGAAATTCAACTTGTTAATACTAAGAATTAAAGCAAATAGAGCAACTGAATTTCATGCCTTTTTGTTTTGCCAGCTTGAGAGACCAAGGCCTCAGCAGCCTTCTTTAGAGGGAAATACCTGAGAACTTGAACACGGCTATTGTCCATACCTCTATACTATATGTCAGTTCTAAAAATAAGGTTCAAAAATCTGCTCAATAATCCCAAAATAGTAAAACTACGTGCCCTGCTACTCTCCAGGCAGCAAATGGCACCAAAGAAGGTAAGTAAGAGAACCCAGGTCGTTTGGTTTTGGGTTTTTTTAAGCAGGTTGAAAAGACACCAAGACACCGTGAGTGAACCAGAGCAGAGTCAGAGCTGTTGGAGCCAGGATTCCAGCCCATTTGCATCATTATTTTGGTTTTGGATGCAGCCCAAAAGCACCCTAGGAACTTCTCTGGAAACACCAGCTGGCAAACCAAAAGCGGGCTAAGCTCTGGGCATGTCTGCATCTCCCCAGACCTGCGGATGCTGCCCCGCACCCCACATCTGCACAGCCCTCCCTGGGCGCTTCACTAGGCCAGCTGCTCTCCCACATGCCTGGAACCAAAACATCCTCTCCCCATCGTGGCATGGCACCTTATCCTGACCAGGGGCTGACACTGAGGACCCTCCCCATGAGGCACAGCCCCAGCTGCCCAGCACCTCCACCGCACACACCCACCTGGCCCCACAAAGGCTGAGGGGGCAGCTGCAGCAGCTTTAGGGACAGCTGTGTCCCTGCTCTCTCCTCACGGCTCCCTTCACAGCTGCAAAGCCCTTTCCCAAAACAGCCACCACCCCCCACGGCTGCCCCACAAAATGGCCACCACTCCACAAGACAGCCACCAGCCGCCCCGACCGCCCCACAGAGAGGCACAGACACATACCCGAGGCGCTATGCTTTATTCTGAGGGGTGCAGGGCACAGAAAAGGAGCTGGGTGGACAAGGAAGATGAGGCGTGGGGAGGGTGTTTGCAGGCTGGCAAAGTCAGGCTGGGCAGCACTAGCAGGAAGTGAAGGTTTTCCAGAAGAAGTTCTTGCAGGGCGCCTTGCGGTTCCGCTCCGACAGCTGGGCAAGCTGCCCCAGCACGGCCCGCTGCTCCTCCAGCTTGCCCTCGTCCCCCACAGCCGGGGACGCTGCCTCGTGTCCCACATCCACGCTGTCCAGCAGGCCTGCCAGCACCTTCAGGACAGCGTCCTTGTGGACTGTGCTCCATTCCTGTGGGCAGAGAGCAGGGAAAGTGATGGATGGAGGGCTTCTCCCCCACGGCTGTCGAGATTCAGAGTGTGCAAACATCCCCCCAGGGCTCCTTTCTCATTCTCCCACCACATCTCAGAGTCGATGCTTTCCCCATTGGCAGAGCCACGCCGGAGCTCAGGGGTCTGTGTCCACAGAGGTCATTGCTCCTGTCTCCCATCCCTGTCCAGCTCAGCCAACTGGACTTTCATGTGCCATGTTAGAGCTGGAAAAGAGCTGCTAACAAGTAGGCTTTAATTGCTGTGAAGTCCCTCGCTACAGCAATAATTAAATTCCAGTAAATGCCAGACTGCCTCTTTGCTGCTCCAGCTGCCCAGCCTCCACCTTGGCAAGGTCAGGGAAGAGGCACAGCCTTCTGGGCAATAGTAAATTGAGCTCATGGGGGCCTCTACTCCATGGTAAAAAGCTAAGAATGAAATGCAGTAAGCAAAAGGCTGGGTTGATGGGGAAAGGGATGCCCCAAATACCTGAAACAAAATGTTGCATCAGTGGAGACAGGCAGCTGTACTTCAAGAATAAGAACCTGTAACTCCATAGCCTGACCTTGAGGGAAGGTGGAATGAAAGAACAGCTTCTGAGCTCCATCTCTTTGCTGTAGCAGCACACAGAACAGAGCCTGTGGTTTGGAGCTTGAGGGAATTCTGTCAGTACGAGCTGTGAGTTACTGTGTTTCTATTAATTTTACATCCAGCAAATCTGAGGAATTACCTCTTGCCTGAGCATTCCTGGTCTCTATGACTCAGCTGGTACTGGCCAAGCTGAGATGGATGGTTTGATAGAAACAGATCCTATTTCCCATGCGGACAGGAATCTCGGAAGCATATTGCTGCGTCACTCCTCACAAATGCCACTTGTACTGCTGGCACTGCTATATCTATCTGCTGGATTTGTCAGCACCAGCATTTGCTAAGGACCACCTGGTGAGCAACTCAAAAGATGGATAAATACAGGCAGCAGCAATTGTCTTGAGTTTACACTACAGAAGGTGTATTGATATTTTTTAATCACTTTCTCAGTTCTAAGTAATTACCCCTGCTACCACACATGAGAAACCGAGGAACGGAAAAATTCCATACTGTATCTCTGGCAGAAGAAAAGATAAAGCCAGTTTGTTCTCCCTGATTCCTACTCTGGTTCTGCAAGTACAGAAACGTCTCGAGCCTTTGGGAGGGGGATTGGGACTGTAGAACCCAGCTACACGTCTCTCCTCGGTCACGTCTTTCTTGGAAACAACTTTCCTAGCTGTAAAAGCTGTTCAGAAATTAACTGTTCCGAGCAGAGCCACTATCTTCAGACTCAGGGGTGGGGAAGGCACAGCTCAGCCTGCGTTAGGGGATATTCCTCATACATGATTGACTGCGGCTGCCAGCGAAACCCAGCAGCTCTTCCCAGGGACTAACCTGCTGCTCATATCCTTTCTGCTCAGAGATGTTCTGAAAGAGATCGAGACTCTGGCAGCAGCGAGAGATCTCAGCATGGTGCGTTGGGGCAAACCTTTGGGGAGCTGCTTCATTCCCTGTGCTACATCCATTAACGCCTCAGAGCGAACAGATCTTCCTTTTGCATTGCAATGTATTTTAGAGTGGCTTATTTCGTAAAATCCTGACATTTCTCATACTTAAAACATTTGTCTGTTACAGCAGTGGTGACTATTGGGATCAGTTCATTGGCATCCATCAGTTTTTCAGTTTGCAGAATGCTCTATAATAGATATAATGATTCTCTAATGATATCAACATTTGTAAGCAACGGTGTGTAGAAGACTTAGAGTCATTATGCTTGCATTAATTTTTACTGAAGATTTATTTATCAATTTATTCTCTACAACTTGTTTCTTTTTTTTTTCCTCAGCAGCTAGGATTTGCACCAGGAATTTACTCTTTAAGAAAAGAGTTTACTTTTTAAGTACTGGATTTGTTACAGTAAGAATGCAGAGCTGAAAGTTTCCAGTTATACCCAGAAGGGTTAATCCCAGGCAGCTGCAGGAGCCCTGATCTCTAACAAAACATCAGCACCTCACACAGTGTACGGCTCTGCCTTGCAGCCAGTTTTATTGTTAATGGGATGCAAGCCCACTCCTGAAGTACAAAGACACCGATGGATGGGCTGGAACCAACACTAAGACAGAAGAAACTATGTGGATATGCACAAAGGAGAAGAAGTTAGTGCCTGCAAAACCACCCCCGGGATCCCTCACTTCTCTGGAATAACAGCAGCTTTATGGATACAGCCACGTGCGGTCAGTAACCAGAGCTCAGAGGAACGGCAGGGAATATGCAGGTGAGAGGACTGCGGGGCAAGGGCAAACAAAACAGGGCTCGTGATTAGGTTATGCTATGGTTTCCTACCCCTCTGGCCTTTCAGGAAATAGCACAGCAAAACAAAGTTATTATAGTGCTCTAGCCATTATAATACTAGGGTTTTGCCAGTTGGTAGGATAATTATATTGCTATAGTAAATTCTGCCACAGCATAGAGCTGTGCTGGTTCAGTGTAATTATTCTAGCAGAACTATGTCAGTATAACTCCTCTTGTGAATACCACTCTGGAAAAAGCAATTTTATTTTGATGTAATTACTTCATTTATGATTCCTCTGTTACCTTCCTACTGAACCCATCTTTTAAACATTTGTCTTTCCCATGAGTCCTATTTAAAATATCATCTCCCTTGATCATTTTACCAGTTTAATATCTTTTCTCTCCCTCCCTAGTACTTTGCTTTATTCTCTCATGCCTTACCCTTTCAATAATATTTTCTCATTTTCCCTCTGCTCTCCGCTGTCCTCCTTACCAGTTTTTGCTTAGCTCAGACTTCACTTTTTCCAGCTCTCTGGCATCTGTCCCGGTACCTATCCTAAATCAGGTGGCCAGCAAGCTATAGTAACAGCCAAGGGCTTTGCAGTGTGTGAAGCAGTAATGCCTTGCAATATAGGGAGGTGGAAGACTTGCATCAGGTACAGCCTATCCCCCCTCTCCCTGGCTGTATCCTGCCCCTACCCAGGGCACGTTATACTCACCCTGGTGCTCTGCATGGCCCGTCTCTCTTCCCCAGGCAGCGCCGTGGCTCTCACGCTCCACGCGAGCAGCAGCACGGACACCAGGCTGGCCACCAGCTGCATGATGCACAGGCTGTGAACAGTGCTGAGTGAGGAACACTGAGAGAGAAAGCTGTTCCTGGACTCTCTTCTGCCTCAGACAATGGCTGCAGTCCCTTTTATAGCCCTCCCCCAGCCCCGTGGGTGACGTGAACAATTAAGTCTATATCAAAGGCAAATTAGGCTTTGGAGAGGTTGTTAACATTTGGCTGCTTGAGTGGGATACTTCAGTGCCTCTAGGCTCTCCATGTGCCAGAGCTGCAGAGGCTAAGGAAGCAAGATTTGGGACTCCCCAGTAACAGGCTGTTTCTTCCTGCTGCAAAATTGTAGGCACTTTCGATGCCTCCTCTACTCAGCTGAATTCTCTTTGGGAAACAACGATTGGTAGGAGAGGCCACCAGCTTGTACAAACCTCCAATTTAACCCCTTAAAATGAGGGAAGAGGGGGTGGTTACCTCCTGGTGTTAAACCAAAACAATGGTAAATAAATGGGGGTGGTTACCTCCTGGTGTTAAACCAATACAATGGTAAATAAATGGCTTCTCCCCTTTAACTTAACACCCTAAAATATCAGAAAAAGAAGGCTTTCCCTCAATTTAAATCTCTCAAATGATGGAAAAAGGGGGATCTCCTCCTCAATTTAAACCCTTGAGAAGGAGGGACAGCAGGGCTTCCCCCTCAATTTATACCTTAAGATGGTGACAATGGGAGGGTTACCCTCAATTCAAACCCATAAAATGGCATCACCAATGTTTCCCCCTTCCATTTAAACAAATTAATGGAAAACAGGGATTCCCCATCAATCAATACCCCTAACATCATGCAAAAGGATAGTTTTCCTTCACTGGATACCCTTAAAATCACAGCTGAGTGGGGGGATCCTCCCCGGTTTAAGCACCGACAATAACGGAAAAGAAGTGTTCTCCCTTAATTTAAACCCCTTTTCTCCTAATAACCCCCCTTTTTCATGGGTGCACTGGGGAGGCACTGACAAGATGAAAGGGGAGAGTCCCCCATGGGACTTTGCACACATGGGATCAAACCTTTACACAGCTCTGTCCTGTGGGACCGAGGGTGGCACATGAGAGAGATGGATGGAAATCAAACAAATGAGTGATTTAAATGGAGCTGTAACTGCTGAAGCAGGGCACGGCATCTGAAGGAACATTGCAGCCATGACATTAAAGCCAGCAGAAACAATTACTAAGTTGAAACAGTTACTCATCCAGTCCAATGACCGAATCTTTGTGGCTCAAACTCAAGGGGTAAGCCCGCTCCAGGGAGGAATCTCCACACAGCCCCTGAGAACCGGGGTCAGATGCTGCCTGACCAGCTAAAGACAAGGGGTTAATGAAGCTTTTTGGCCACTGCCTTCAGAGTGGTTTGACAAAGCGTGGACCCATGTGGATCTTTAAACAAAGACAACTTGTACATACGCTCGCAGTAGACTTTTGTACATTAGTTCCTCAAACATTTCTGTTTGAATATATTCTTGTATTAGAAGTGTTTAAACAAGCTTTAACATGAGCTCTGGGCCCTGCCATGCTCCAAGTCCTAAGGAAGACCTGGTTATCCTCACATTCATCCAATGCCTTGGTCCCAGGCATCAGTGCTGAAAGGACACACGTTCTGCTGAGGATCCCACTCTACCCGGCCCCTCTGCAGCCCTTGCTCCCCTCCAGGCGCTCACCTGCATTCGCTCATTCCTAGTGTTGCTGCCCGAGCTGAGGGGACTTCCCCTATCCCTGACTCAGGACAGCTCGTTCCTGCCGCAACTGCCCCTGGCACGGCAGGAACAGGGCGGCTGAAGGAGAGCAACGCCCGTGTTCTGGGCACGAAGCGTTGCTCCAAAAAAAATGCCAAGGGAAAAACTCCTGTGCTGAGGGGCAGCACATGGTGTCCCGAGGGGAACTTTCAACTTTTCCCTTTCCTCTAGTCAGTCCCTCCCTGGTGCCCCCAGTCCCCCCACAGAACCCCCAGAAAAGAGAGGGGTTGTTAGGAGAAAAGGGGTTTAAATTAAGGGAAAAATCTACCTTTTCCATAATTGTCTGCATTCAAACTGAGGGGAAAACCCCTTCCCCTGTGATTTTAATGGTATCAATTGACTGAAACCCTATCTTCTCCATTCCTTATAGGGGTATCAAGCACTAATCCCCCAAACCCTTTTGTGGAAGGAGACATCCTTCTGAGAGAGGACTAGGGCTGGTACTGCAGTGGGAAAGTCCTCTGTGTGTGTTACTTCTGAGATCTTTTCCTGTTTGTAAGTGCACTCAATGGGAGGCGTCTTCTCAAGTATGAAAATGGGAAGAAGAAAACCCCTTCTAGTCCTAGGGAAAGAGAAGCAGCA
>VZTX01028531.1:0-94980 GCA_013400915.1 Pardalotus punctatus | reverse complement strand
CCCCCAATCTGGAAGTTTGTGCTGTGAAGACTGACATATCACTATACCAAGCACATTAAATGGCAGCTGTTTGGTTTTTTTCCTGTGCCTAGGTAAGACTCTTGTGTCATAGGGAACTGTTTGTTGCTGTAAAACAACTTAATTTGTGACCCATCAGAGTGGCAGCCTGACATATGAAACTTTTTACTTAATTCTAATTGTTCATTATGTTTTATGATGTTTGATGCCTGGAAAAAAAACATTTACCGGTGTTCATTATTGAAAACAATTTGTAAGGATTTATGAGATCCTGGTGCCAACACCAAAAGAAATAAACTCATTTATGAAATTATCAATCACTTTAAATTGACATGTTTTTTTTTCTTTCTTGAGGAAAAATGCCCCCAACTGTATGAAATATATTTCCTGACTAGCTCTTCATCACATGAGAAAGCTCTGGTTACTGTAATGGCTTTAGTGATCCTCAATTTCTCAGAAGAAAAATGTGTAACATCTGGGAAAAGTTCTTTCTTTTGTTGGTTTGTTTTCTTTGTTTTGTGATTTTTTTGTTTTTTAATAGATTCAGTAACCTACTTTGTTGTTTTGCAAGGTGCTGTGGAATCTAGAAAGCTGGAATTGTTTCTTTATCATTTAGAGATCTTAAAACTAACTGCTTCTTTACGGCATTAGTTTTAGGACTAGGGAAAGATTGGATTTGCTACCTACTAAAAAAGTAATGGAAGTAACTGGAATGGAGTGCGATTTCTGTATTGTCTGTTAGGTTTTAGTGATTCTTGTAAGTAGTAACTGTGGGACATCCTGAAGTCTTGTTACATCCATGCTGAGAGCACTTAAAATCCTGAACAGCAGTAGGAGACACATCCTGAGCCTTCAGAGAGGTGGCTTTGAAGATGACAGCAGTTAGTGTGAAGAATGTGGGGCATATTCTGATTTTGCACTGTGAATGCTCAAAACTATTGAAGTCATATCTATGTTTATGGGCTGAACTGTTCAGCTTTCCAAGTAAAATTTTCCTTTCTTCTTGTGGCATTTAAATGAGATGATCAGCCAGTTCATTCTGCACAAAAAGAGGGGAAAACAATATCTAAACAGTCCTGGTTTTAGTTTTTTTTCTGATGGCCTTTGAATTATCTCATAGCCTTCTTTACAAACAATGGCAAAGTAAACTCTGATGCCTCTTGGCCGTCTCTCATTTTTGGAGACCAGCCATACATAAATGGTTGCACTTCTGTCTCCCAGTACATATATAATTAAATCTGGCCCTGCAATGAAAGAGAGAGACTGAGAAAGTTCCTGAGCAGGAGCAGAGGCTGATTAATACAGATTATTAGAGATTGCTGATTGAAAGGCTGCAGCTATGATTGCCATAGTGGGGAGAAGGGAGCAAGGTCTTAATGCTTATGATGTTTTCTGCCAGGTCTTGTCTTCAGTTTATGCTAACAAAGCTATTTTCTGTATGTGGTCCTGCATCCCAAAATCAACCACTACACCTTGTTGCCCATCTGTGCTACTTTAAGGGGATGTTACTTTCCTGAACTCCTCCCTAAAGCCATGTGTTTGACTGAGCAGCTGACCTGAGAGGTGTCATTTAGTTTTGTTCTGTGTTTCTCTTTAACAGGCGACTGCGATGTCAGTGGATTGCCTGGGACAGCGTGCTGTACTCTCAGGGTGAGTGTGACAGTCCCCGTTAGAAGTGACAGTCATTTCCACAAGTGAGAGCAGCAACCTTCAGGCTGACCTCAGCTGAAGAGTTGATGGATTGTTTCAGAAAGGTGCAGCTGAATTCTGTTCAAGGCTTAATGAAACGGGTTCTGGGTCATGTTCCCAATGGGATACAGAGTAGAGAGATGGCAACAAGAGCACAATAAAATACTGTTGTGACTTTCCTGGTGAATTCTTTCCCAAATCCCCATATGGGAGGTGGAGCATCATGAAGTACTATGTGGATCTTGAAATAAAGATTAGGTTATTTCCTAAAACAGAATTTGCCCCAAATATCCCCATAAGACTCTGAGACCTGCTTATCTGCTGGCTCAGTGTGGGATGGTACTCAATGAGCAGTAGGTGCCGCAGACTCCCAAGCTGCCCAAGTTTCCAGGAGAGCTTGGTCTTATGTATCCACCTCCGGGGAAAGTCCAACCAGCTCAGCAATGCATTTCCAGCTCCTGCCTTTCAGTACTAACAGCTATTCCTGTCCCCCTGTCAGTGGCACAATTGCCACACCAATTAGGATGTTTATTTCAGAATCATATGAATGTAGCTGATCTTTGGTCAACCTTCAAGGAACCAAGTCCTTTGGTACGACTCAGAGGGGTGCTTGCTTCCATGTAAACCCTTAGTCTGGCAGCTCTGCACAGGAATAACCAGGAGGAATGGCCAGTGCTCAGAGCAGCTCTATGGTCACTATGCATCTGAGAGATGATCCTGGTATGATTAATTAAGTAGGGTTCAATACGTCTTGATGCTAGTCTTCCATAGGGTTCAGCTGGCTCACAGTTATTTTTGGGCAGTTTCTCTTGCTTGTGAGATGAATCACACAGGATGACACCTTGCTTTGTGGGGAGTTGGCCACATCCAGCAGGATGCATGAGCTCAGGTTTGCCATCATACAGAATTATTCTTGCTGCATGTAGAGTTAGCTCAGGTAAGTAATGGAACCAGATCTGTGCAGGACTGTGTCCGCCCACGTTAACAAGCTGCTGCTGCAGGAGCTCTGTGCAGGTGTTCTTGTACTGTCGGTGGAACCAAGCCCTCAAATGGGTGCGGAAAGAAGCACCCACGTAGAATCATCTTTGTCAAGGCTCATTAACTCTTGCTCAGAGCAACCTATCCAGGCTGAAGCTGTTTCATTGTGCTCCCAGTCTTGTCCCACTTAGGCTCTGCTGCTGCAGCATTAGGCCAGCAAAGCCTATTTGAATGTGTTTGTACCATTTTCCAGCACTTCCTTTTGCTTCCAAGTTATCTGGGTTTTTCTGTGGTGTGGGCTATTACATTTGCAGATCCTGTCTACTTTCACTGTGTCTTGTCTTTGTTGGGGGGTTGTGGTTTTTTTTTAAAGTTGGTTTTGAAGTGTGTGGTCAAATGTAGCATTTTCAGGAGAAGTGTTTTCACCTCTTGTGAAGTGCTTCTCTTCTTTTGATCCTTGTGCCTCTAGACAACAAGGCTTGTGAGCTCCATGTGAGCTTGGGTTTTGAGATCAGTCCTGTGGGATGCAGCCCCTTTGTGTCTGTGTGTTTTGCAGCCGCCGTTTCCTCTACATTGTCAACCTGGATGCACCAAATGAGGGTCATCGAAAGATCTCCCGGCAGAGCAAGTGGGACATTGGGGCGGTGCAGTGGAACCCCCATGACAGCTACGCCTACTACTTTGCAGCTTCGGTAAGTTCACTTATTAAAGCTGTAGGTCATCATCTTACCTGGTCTTTCTTTCATGGGTGAGCCTCTGCAGGGCTGGAAGGCTGTGTGAAGCTAGCACAGACATGCTTCTGCAAGTCACATTGCAAGATCAAGGCCTAACTCTGATTTGCTGCCAGTGAGGTGTTCGGTTTGATGGCTCTCGGTTATTGGGCAGTCAGGGTTGAATCTAGTTTTCCTTGCTTGTCATTTACAAAACACTTTGCCAAATAAATCGGGCATCCAAATGGTCCTTTTCTGGAGGGAAGTGCTCCCTTTTTGATTTTCATTCTGAGATTTGTGTACTTCTTGAATTTCTTGCTCTGTGCTGTTTTGTTTTCACCTCCCTGCCTTGCTGCTGGGTTGTGGTGCACCAGGCAGTCTGTAAATAGCACAAGTCAATACTGGCTCACTGCTGTAACAATTGGGATTTGCAGCTGGGCACGGACTGGATCAGTGAGGAGTTCCATGAGTCAGTGGGCTGGGCTGAAGAAGCAGTAATGGCCATGTGAGACTGAGTGCAGGTTTTGGCTCTGCTCTGTACTCAGTCTGTTGTGCTCTGTAGCTTGTTCACCCAGAGCCCCAAGCTCTGCCGTCACAGCTCTCAGCTGGCAATTGGAACCAGCCAAGTGCAGACTGGTCTCAGGGTGAGCTGCCTTTTCTGCCCTGTTGTGTCTGCTTTTATAGCCTGAGAGTCCTGGACTAGCTAGAGATGGAGAGGTTTTATCTATTTTTTTTAGAAAACGCTTAGCTGAAGGTGATTTCTTGGGATTTTTGTTCCTTTTGCTTCCTGGTCTGGCTGTGATTTTAATTAAAGGCAGTTTTAAAAGTGGACTGGTGCTGTCAGCTGGGAGCCTCTGCCTGTTTGCTCTCTGACATTCCCCAGCCTGTCTCTTCCCAGCTCTGGCACGTGACTGACGTCTGAAAGGTACCTACAAGCAGCGCTCTGCTTCTGAGCAGCGAGTTAGTAAAACTGACAAAAATGAGTCCTTCAGTGCCACTTCTGGATACAGTCTGGAAATCAAAACCAAGTACAGAAATGCACTGGGCAGGCCACAAGTGGAGCAGGAAAGCTTCTTTTCAGACACACTCTGAAGACAATATCCAGTGATGAATTCATGCTGATCTGAGCATCCCCTGCTGCAAAGGGGAGCTGTGCCCATCTTGCCCATCTGAGCACTCCTGTCTGTTGCTGCTCTTGAGTACACACAGGAACCCATTTTGTCCAGACTGAAACCCAGTGTAGCTGGCATCAAACCGTGCTGCTTCTGTTTATATACAAACATGCTATGGTGCTCTGGGGATTTGAACATAGTTGCTGGTGCTTGAGGAATCCCCAAGATGAGATCAGGCAGCTTTTTCAGTTTGGGTCAAAACCACCACCATTTCAGCCATTTCACTGGGTTGTAGACAGCCCAAGGGTCTTATCCCTCTGCATCCCTGTGGAAGGAAAAGGAGTGTAAAAGGCTGCTATCCTGTTTGCCAGCAGCCTCACCTGGTTTGCAGTCCTGTTAACTGGGAATGGTGCAGGCAGAGGGGAATCTGTCCTTGTGTTTAGCTTCTTTCCAGAAGAGCTGGAGCATGTCCTTTTGCTGTGCTTGGCTGTGTCTGCCCTCTGGCTCAAGCATGTTTCTGGGGACTCCTAAACTGTTATTTCAGAAATGCTGTTGTTTTCAATCCTAGATCCTTGCTTTTTCTTTTGTGTGGCCACAGATGCTTGAACAAGAGGGTGATGAAATTGTTGGAAGTGAATAGTGATACTTATAAAAAGCACCATTTTTTAGAAAATGCTCCTATTGGGAGGAGCAGTCTCTCTGGTGATTGTTATCTTGTATCTTATCTCTGGAGTCCTGGATAAATCCCATTGGGTAATTTCACTCTACCCCTTAAGTACTTCTGGCAATGAGAAACATGCATAGAGTTTTTTTTTTGCTCCAAGCTCTTGTGCAGCCCTGCTGTGAGCAGTTAAAGGAATGCCATATATTATTGCTGAGCTGGGACGAGACCTTCCATTTCAGAGAAGGCTGTAACGTTTTATCTAACTGCAAGTTGAAATTCACATGAAGCAGCTTTGGGGTAGGAAGAAAATCTACCACCACCAAAAAAACTGCCACAAAAATTGTAAGGTAATGGTTGGATTCAGTGATCTTAGAGGTCTGTTCCAACCTCAACAACTATGTTTTTCTGTGAAGTCTCTTATCTTTTCCCTCATCTACCTCTAAGTCTGAAAACAAGGGGCTAATGAAAATAAAATTTTAATGTTGTGTTCTTTCTAGTTTTGCAAAATCAGCATGAATTTCCAGTCATGGCCCAAGACCCACTGTGCTTGGCACTCTGTATGCACCCACAAAGGCAATTCCTGCCTCAGGAAGATTCAAGTTAGCCTGGCCTGAAGTGAACCTTGATTGAGACAGGACATGAACTTACAGCACAATAAGTAGTTTCAAGTAACTTTGTGTGTGGCTGCATTTGGGCAAGGATTTATTCCTGGAATGAATGAAGGAACCCTAAGTAATGTTGTCATTGATACATCTGGTTTGCCTTTGTGGTTTACAGTTAGTGATAAACACTTGAAGCTTTTCTCCTGGGCTGGCAAGGATGGGGGGAGTGCTCTTGAGGAGGTGACCTTGAAGCCATTAGACTGTATTGTTTGTGTTTGGCAATTGCCCTGATTATCCCAGAAGGGAATTGAGAGAGAGCTGAGGAGGACTAGTTGTAATCCATCATCCCCCTCACCAAAAACTCCAGTGGTGAATCAAACAGACCGGCAGGGTATTCCTGCAGAGAGAATTTGTCTGCCTTTTGCCTGCAGTTACAGCATGTTGTTAGGAAGTAAAAGCTCTGAGAACATAATTTTGTGGAAAGATTTTGCAGTGGTGGGTTTTTTTCCTCCCATTCTAGTTTATCTCCAATTTTAAGTGGATGTAATTAAAGTGTAAGCTTTTGAAAGTCCTTGCAGCCTGTAGTTTCATCTTTGCTCTCCTGCTTTGGGCAAGGACTTTGCTAATCACAGTGTGACTCATTGTTAACTGAGGTTGTTCAAAGTGAAGGGAACATGGTCCCAGCACACAGATCCATGTCCTACCTTGTTGGACTGAGACTGTCTCTCCCTTCTTCTATCTAATTGCAGAGCAATCAGCGTGTTGACCTGTATAAGTGGAAGGAAGGTAATGGAGAAGTTTGCACATCTCTGCAAGGGCACACACGTGTGATCAGGTGAGGAACAAGCAATGCTGTGGGCTGCTGAGTGGAAAATGATTCATTGTTTCAGACCTGGCCCCACTCAGGCTCTGCTGAGCCTGTTTTTACTCACTTCCTTGGAGTGGACTGCCTTCCCATTTGGTGAGGATGTCATGTGTGAAGCGGCTTACCCTCCCATGGCTCCCCCAATATATCAACTTAGCCCTTGATGGCTTGAGTGTCATTGCCTTAGGCTGCTGTCCTTGTAAAGAGCAGCAGCCATCATCTGGGAAACAGATAGCAGCATGTTTATTAAATTGAATCCCAGCTGTGTTTCTGTGTGATAGCAGCTTAATTAAGGCAGGTAATCCCAAAGACCAAGTTTAGAGAGTGTTACAGTGGTGCAGGGGAGATTTCTGCCTCTTGTTTTAAGGTCGTATTTCAATGCTGTGTTGGAAGTGCAGTTGAAGGACTGTTTTTACTCAAGCTCCTGACTGTGGAAAGTATTTGCAGCCCTTGAAATGACAGTTGTTTGGGCTGACTGGAGGCTGTTTGTGTCCCAGGTGCACTTGGTGTTCCCAGCAGGGAGGCATCCCAGAATGAGGGGTTGATGCCAAGGATGTGTGGTTACTGAGAGCTCTTTGAGACAGTGTCCCTTTGCCTGGAGGGGAAAGAGCATATGCATGGTAGCTGTAAAGTTCATGGCTAGGAGGATGCTTCACTGGAATTTACTTAGAAGCATTTCATTGCTTCTTGGAATTTACTTAGAGAAATTATTAAGATCTTGCTTTTTACTTAAAAAGTTTCAGTAGATGTCATGGAGTTGCTGTGAATTTGCTAGAGAATGTACTGGTGGCTTGTGAGAAGTTGATGCAAACTCTATGTGTGCTTTTCTTTACTATGATTTTGCATTCGCAGTGACCTGGACTGGGCAGTGTTTGAGCCAGACCTACTGGTCACCAGTTCTGTGGACACATACATCTACATCTGGGACATCAAGTAAGAGCCAGTATGTTTCTACATTGTGGGGAAATCACTGGACTCCTTTCCATAATTACCAGCTTGCAGGGCAAAGCATGCCCTGACGCGTGCTGCTCCTTAGCTTTGCTTGTGGGGGCCTCAGCTACTTCCCATTGTCTCCAAGATGACTTCTGCTCCCCATATTCAAGCCAGTTCAGAGTCAGTGAAGGGCAGTAAAGTGGTACAGTTAAGCTACAACTGTCTGGCTTCACTCCCTGCCCACTTCAGATATTTCCCTGGGGGCTTTTCCTGGAGCCCAAGGGTGTTCCTCAACCTGTTGGGTTTTTTTAGCTGAGTTAATGAGCACCATTTCATGATACTATAGCCATTTTCTACTAAATTCAGTGATTGTTGCTGGTTCTCCCTCAGTGGTGGGAAGACTCACAATGTATTCAGGAAGGTTTTTCTGTTTGTACCTTCCCTTGTTTCCTGGTGCTGCTTTCTGTCATGAGTATTTTCGGGGTAGTGCGTATTTCCGACTATGTGTCCAATATGTATCCACCAATATTTAAGCCCCATATTTTACACTTGAAAAGCAAGGAGCTGGCACTGAGACTGCTGGGTTCTCTTGCTGGCTGTACAATTCTTTATGACCCCCAGCAAATCACTTTGTTCCTCTCTGCTTCCCTTGCTCAGTTATAATAGGAGGATAATTATATAACCCCACTGCACCAGGCTACCCGGAGGCTTGCTTAGCTCCTATGAGCAAGCACTTAGATCCTTGGTTAAATGGTGCTTGAGAATGACAATATATTATTAATGTGTAATTAAAAGACATAGAGATACAATAACTGCTGGTTGTGTTTTCTCGTGATACCATCTTAGTGCCAAGCAAAAAAAATCTCTGAAAAAGATCTCTGAAGGTTGTTATCAGAAGTCCTCCTTTAACTCTGTGGTGCCCTTCCATTGTTTTGTGTCTGCCTGTATCACTTGCTCAGAAATGCTTCCTTAGGCAGTCTCTGAAAGCCTCTACATCCCACTTGTGCTAGGAAAGGTTCTGGCTGTGGTGCTGAGGTCCTGGCCCTGAGCTCCTGGTCCTGCACTGCTGGACTCCAGAAAATTAACATCCTGCTGTAGTGACTGTCTCTAATGACACCCTAGGGAGGTAGCTGTGCAGTAAGGACAGCTGGAAATTCCCCACTTAATTTTTCATACAAAATAACTTTTTGATTAGGCAGAATTTCTTGGGAGGGAGAGGTGCAGACCATTCCAGAAAATGTTCTGCTTTTGAGCAAACAAAAAGCTGAAGACAATATTCCTTATTTTCACTGTCACTTTTCATGAAAGAGCAGGTGAATTCCTGAGGAACAAGGTCAGGAAGTAAATTATTGCCTTGATCTATGCCCTGGCTGCTAGGAGTTGTCATGGTGCCGCACTGGCTTCTGCCACTGCGGAATTTGGTTTGTAGACAAACAGAATTTGGTCTGCACACAGCTGGGCTGATTTCCTACTAATTTTGTTATTATATGCTAGACATGAAGTTTTTGCTCTGTAGTAACTGCTCCATCTGCCTTGAATCAGAATCTGCAAAGGCTCGATGAACACATCAGTGGCTTTTGTCGAGTGTTTCCACAGCTCTGTTTGTTCCTTTTAATCCTCCTTGGAAAGGCTGTTTTGTTTCTTCCTGCAGCAAGAATTTGTGAGCTCTGTTTCCTTGCCTACCCAGTTTCAGTATGCCACACTTTGTGTATGTTTCTCCTCCCTCTAGTCCACTCCAGCTCTTTCCTCTGCCCTAAACTTTCTGCTGCATGTGGTGGCAAGAAGGGATCATAGAATGATTAGGGTTGGAAGGGACCTTGAAGATCTAATTCCATCCCTTTGCCAAGTGCAGGGACACCTTCCACTAGACCACGTTGCTCCAAGTCCCGTCCAGCCTGGCCTTGAGCACTTCCAGAATGGCTGTTGTCCTCCAGCTGGTCACCTTTATTCCATTTAATGCTGGTGTATTTTGGTAAGCAGAAGGTACATTAGGTCCCAAGGCAGCAATAACATTAGCGCTGGAATAGCAGGGAGCTCACTGGGAAGGCTGGACTATGCTGTGTGTACTCACAGTGGCCACATTGTATTTCAGAGACACCAGGAAGCCCACGGTCTCACTCTCTGCAGTTGGTAAGTCTGACATGTGTGTGATGTAGGCATTAAACAACGTTATTGTTGCATGCCCCTACTGTTATTCCTCCCTCTCTTCGTGATCCAAGGCCAGGCATGGCAAAGTACAGAAGTGCCACCACGTGTGAGTGTCGCATGTAGGAGCAGCCTGAGAGGCTCCAGTTCACAACTCCTTTTAGAGAAGCAGAGTTCAGAAGAGATGTGGAGCCCCTTGAAGGTTCCCAGGCATGGAGGGCAAGTTGTGGTACTTGGACTTGCTGCCCTGACATTGGTGAACAGCCACATGGAGCTTCATCCCTGCTTAACCACCCTGCTGCACTGCTTGTCCTGAGTTGCCTGTCTGTAATTTCCTCATGTCCTTTTGTGTTTGATTAAATCAGATGAGGAGCTAAACCACACCCCAAGAAGCACTGTGCTAGCCTGTCCCCTCTCTCACTGAGGGCTGGGTACAGCAGCTGGCTGTATCTGCTTCCCTGGGGCACCTGCAACGTGCAGGGAGCACGCAAGGTGCTGTCTTTGGGCTGTGCTTGCTCTGGAAAGGCTCCTGTCCTGGCTGCTGGCAGGGTGAGTGTCCAGCCCCTGCAATGCCCGCCGCTGACAGATGCTGCGTGTCCGTCCTCACCAGCTGGAGCTGGGACTGGGCATGGATGATGAGCAAAACGTCCTTTCCCCGAGTTACTGTCCCCAGTACTGGAACAATCCTCTCAATGTGTAACTCATGCTCTGCTGCTTACGTCTCCTTAGGCTACACAGCTGCAGCAGCTCCCCATTCCCTCCCAGCCAGCAAACCTCTCTGTCACAGAAATGCAAAAACCTTACTGGGAGAAGCAGTGGTCAGTTCTGGTGTCTGGGGTGAGGTTTCACGGCTGAGCCAGCCCAGCAGCCTGCTCCCCAGAAAGCTTCCTTGCTTCCTTCCTTCCTCCTGTGCCTGATGCTGTTTAATGCTGGTCCAGACGTTTGTGTACCCTTCAGTGAGTGGATCAAATCAATCAACTGGCAGTCTATTTGCAGCTTTTTATCCCCCAGAATAGCTTTTTGCCAGGTTGTCAGGATGAATCTCCTCACCATGCAGCAGGAGGTGGGTAGTGGAGGTGGGGAATAGCAGCAGGCTGAGATCTGTTTAGCTTTCTCATGGATCTCACCTTTCTGATAGCTCAAAAGGTTTGAAAATACTGGCAGAATAAGGATGAACAGATGCATTATGCTTACAATATCTGAATAATCCACATTAACCAAAGCTGTGCTTTGTTTCTTATTAGAAATAACCACCCATCTTCTGATTTGACTGGGTCCCTCATAATATCACATATAAGTCATATCTGGACCATCATCCAGTTTCTTTACAGTGCCATTGATGTCTTTGACTTCCGTGGTGTATTTTGACAGATGGACCTTCTGGTCCACCCAGTGAGTCCACCTCCAGTTGGCCACACCCAAGGTCACCTGCACTGCAGCCTTCTCCTACACCTGTATTTTAATCACAGATCAATAGCTCTAGTTACCTGTGTAGCAGCTGATAGTATAGAGGGTGGTGGGGAGATGAAACAGGCCCTAAGCACCTGGAAGTAGCTTGAATAAAAAGAGAGGGGTTTTGGGAGGGAGGCGATGAACCTACAGGTCTGGTCTAGAGGAAGTTGCTCCATCTGAGCTAATGGATATGAATATTTTAATCAGGTATAGCCCCTGGCTAGAAGATGGGATAAAGATCTCTAGGCACACAACTGGAACACTTGCTTTGCTGTCCTGAGGATACAAATGATGCACTGAGAAATCAGGAGTTAATAATTTTCATGCCATCCTTCATGCTGGTTTCAGGGATATCCTTCCTCTGAACTGCCTTTCCTGGGCTAAGAGCAGCTCTAGGCCTGGGTCATTGGGGCCACTGTGCGGTTTTCTCTTCAATTGCTTGTTTTGGCCTGCTCTGTTTGTGCTGCAGCTGGAGCTTCCCAGGTGAAGTGGAACAAGAAAAATGCCAACTGTTTAGCAACAAGCCATGACGGAGATGTCCGAATATGGGACAAAAGGGTAAGCTGAGGACTTTTCGAGCAGTCTGTACATATTCCCACCTACCCAATACAGATGTTCCTCTGGTGACAGATAAATGCTGAGGAAATATACTACTTCATCCCAAATCCCTCTTGTAGGTCAGTTTAGACTAGAGAGAATTGGAAGTCCAAGAGCATGAAGAGAGTATGTAGGGTAGCCTCCTTCCTCAGAAACTCTGCCCGTTAACATTTTCCTTTTGATCTCTTAAGTACTTAACTGTCTAACTGAGTATAAAGTATGGTTTAGGGCTGCACTTGGTGACTGGAATTTGCCACACCTTCACAGGATTTTTTCTTCAAATCCTTTTGCTGAGCTATTTGCTGTTCCCCAGCAGGGGTGGGTGTTCTAACTGTCTTGCCTCTGTTAAAGTGTCTCTTTTTATGCCAGAGAACTAGACCAAATTTCAGGAGTCCTGTGCTGAGAAGGACAATGTCTCTCCTTGCAGAAACCCAGCACTGCAGTGGAGTATTTGGCAGCTCATCTCTCCAAAATCCACGGTCTGGACTGGCATCCTGACAATGAGTATACACTGGCCACTTCCAGCCAGGACAACTCTGTCAGGGTAAGTGTTTCTTCTGCAATTCCTGCTGGGGAGGTGGAAGGATGATGGAGCAGATCCCCTTCTGCTGCTGCTGAAGTTTTGGGGAATAGTTTGCCATTGGCAAGATCTGGATATTTTTTGGTTGGTTTCTGGCCACCTGGTGTGTTGAGCCAGGACTGCACTTTCAGAACAGGCAGAGAACTCATTGAAGAATGGGTGCACATGTGTTTATCACATATCTGTGGTGATTAGAGCAGTATTGAAGCTGAAAACAACCTCCTCGGCCTGTTGCTTGCCAGAAAGGGACGGACCACACAGGCCAGGAGAGCTTTTTTCCCAAAATGCAGTGTTGCCAGCCTCAAGCTGATTACAGCAACTTGAGGGAAGCATACTTCAGCCCCTGGAGTTTCCAAACTCATGTTGAACAGGATTATCAATAAGACACTGCCTGCAAGCACTGCTGTGCAGGGCCTCTTACTTGGGGGAAATAGTGTGCTTTGTACGTCAGCCAAATGGAGTTCATTCACATTGAGCTAAGCTCTGAGGCGAATGCAATTGATGTGTATTCTAGCAAAGCAAAAGGTTAGATTCTTCATTAGAAAATTAGCAGTAACAGCAGGGTGGGCCTGCCTCCAGCCTGGACTGGCACATTGGCTGGGCGCCTGCAGGGTGCCTTGTAGCTCTGAAAGCCCAAGCAGGCTGCCTGTCTCCCTGCTCTAATTACTCAAGCTATGATAACTGTGAATATGACCCCAAGTCACTCGTTTTCTAAGGGATGCTGCCAGATGCTGATAGCTTGGTATTTGTCCTTTGGGGCTGTCTCTGCTGTTAATGAATGGGATTACTAATGATGCTGTGGGCACCCTGGCATGCTTTTTGGTCTGTTCTATCTGCAAGACACATGGAAAACTACAGCCTGAAAGTATAGCCAGCTGACTCGTGCCTTTCCTTGCTTTTCTCTTGTTTGCTTTTTTTTTGTAAGTTCTGGGATTACCGTCAGCCTCGGAAATACCTCAATATCCTTCCCTGCCAGGTTCCCGTCTGGAAGGCAAGATACACGGTGAGTGAGAAACTCCCACCAGCTCCACTTGTGCTCTGAGACAAATGCACAAAGAGACATTAAATAAAAAACTGGCAAAGGGTTTCTCACCAGTTCTACTTGTGGACATTATTAAGTTGATTTTTAAAATCCCTCTTGGTGCCTAAAAGGCCTAGAAAAGCAGCATCCACAGTGGGGGTGCTCAGGAGGAGGAGAGAGCAAGCACCCAGCCATGTTGAAGCTAAGGCTCTTAACATCAGTTGTAACTGTTTTCTTCCCTGGAGATCTGAATGTGCCCGAAGCCAGTGCTGGGCCTTAAGTCTTTGATCCCCTTTCCCTGTCCCGACAGTGAGGGGTGTAGGACTGGGTTCCATATTCCTCTGGGCGTTATGACCCTGAGGAGCTGCCAGGGCTCAGTCCCCACGTAGCAGTTCTTGCAGCTCCAGGCAGATTGCAGTAAGGATTCCCCAGTGAAAAGTCTATGGTGAAATCCCTCCAGCCTCACAGCTGAAATGTGAGGAAGCAGCAGAAGGAAATTATTCATCTTAAATGGACTGCATTGAGTATCTCAGTGTACTACATCTTACCCCTTGAAAGTCAGTGTTTTTGCACAGCAATTGCCTTGGACCTTCCTAGGTTTTGGCCTGGTTCTGTTTTGTGCTGAACTCATTTAAAACCCTCTCATTCATATTGGTGGGAAAAGGGAAGAATGAGAGTATGAAAAGGGCAGCATGGGAACATGACTCTCCCTGGCTAACTGGAAGGATGTTTCTCTCTCAAGCCTTTCAGCAATGGGCTGGTGACAGTGATGGTCCCCCAACTCCGTCGGGAAAACAGCCTCCTCCTCTGGAATGTCTTTGACCTGAACACGCCTGTCCACACTTTTGTGGGACATGATGATGTGGTGCTTGAGTTTCAGTGGAGAAAGCAGAAAGAAGGTGAGTTCAGGGCTGAATGTGCTCTCTTCCCTGCAGCGTGGCTGTCAGCTAACCCGGGGTGTGGAGACCAGGCTCCTGGTTGGAATGCTGTTGCTGTTTGACTCTTGCCTTTCCTTGGAGTAGCTCCTGCCCACCTTCCTGCCCCCCACTGCCCTCCTCAAACTACAGCTGTTCTGTACTCATTTTGTGGCAGTGCCCACAAGCAGTGCCTCGTTTCCATGCTAACAAAGCAAATCTACCAAATGCTGAGTGGGTCAGTGATGACTCTCATTGTTTCTACTCTCCTGGGAGTCTCTTTTTAAATGAATGTTTCAGAATAAATTGTGCAAATGATTAGATAGGTGCCCAAGTGCAGGCACCCTGCCCCTGCTCAGAGCTGCAGGCTAACCAGTTAACCCCTCACATCATGGCCTGGATCAGCAGCCTCTCCAGCATTATCCCAGACCACAGATCCAGCAAGCTCACCTTATTTGTGTGCTGGCCAAAGGAAGGGAGGAATAACATGGTATAGAGAGTCTGCTGTTAGATTTTGGTCTTGACTAAATTTTCCAGTGTAAGCAGCTAAGAATAGGAGATTCCATACCAGAGGTTGCATAACCACACAGAGAATAGCTTTGTTTCCAGCACCTCAGCTGCCACTGACAGAATGTGCACGTCTGGTTTTGGTGTCATTTGTGCTACAGCTTTGCAGTGCTGTATAAAAGTGCTGGTCCAGCCCTCTGCCACCAGCTGCTGGGGCCATTCAGTTAAGTCCCCTCTTTCTCCATACCTTGATTTTCCTCTTTCAAAAAGAGGAGAGCAATGGAGAGCTGTGTTAGGATCTGGAGGCACAGTCTAAGATAGTTTGTGAATGAACGTTGAAGCTGGCTTGAGTCACAGTTAGTTGTCTTAGCTGAGTTAGATACATACCCAGGGCTGGCCATCTTGCTTGTCTCAAGCAACATAAATCAGTCACACAAACATTCCAAGTCTGCTTCAGTGTGGAGACAACAAAGATAGCACAAATTTCCTTCCACAGAGTTTGTTGTCCTGTATTTAGACAGCCCCTGTGCCTCAGCAGAGGGGTGTAGGAAGCAGCTGTGCAGCAGCAAATTCTTAAGCATAGCAGCTGTTTGACAAGGGAAATTTAAAACTGTATCACAAGACCTAAACATGGACAAAAATAGGTCTATGTACCTCTGCCTGTTGATAGATAGTATGTAGTTAGATCTATTTCCTTATGACCTGAACTTGGTATCATCCATCTCTTTCAGAAGCAAAAAGAGGAGGGCAGAACCACCTTCTCTTAGCTTAGAAATGTTTTAAAACATCTGCCTCTTGAAACAGATTTGATGAACTAAGATATTTTCACTTTACAGTTATAGTTGAGAAATGTTTATTTTTATGGTACTATTTCTTCTGTTGAAATAAATGTTGTTGTGAGTCTTGTTCATTCCTAGTTGAGAAACTTCAATCACATTCGTTATACTTCATGCTTTTGGCTTGTAAATCACAGCCTGTTTAGGGATGTGGTAACTGTGGTGTGGGGACGCACAAAGGGTGATGTACCTGGGTCAATTCCAAGTAGAAGAAGACTCACTTTGCCTCTCAGTTTAGTGCCTTATCCACTGGATTTTCCTGCTGCCTTGTTTGAATCTATTTACACTAAATACTGGGCTGAGATACTCTCTGTTTTCCAGTGGGGTCTCTAATTGTTTCTGTCCTCTTTAGGCTCTAAAGATTACCAGCTGGTTACGTGGTCCCGGGATCAGACCCTGCGCATGTGGCGGATTGACTCGCAGCTGCAGAGGGTATGTGAGCACTTCGGCTCTTGAACATCAGACGGTTTTCTTACAGGCTGGATTCACCTCCCTTTCCTTGCACTCCCAGTCGCTTCTCTGATATCCTAGAGCTGCAGACACACCCAAAAACATCCCCAAGGAGACCTGTGATGGGGCTTTTCTTTTGATTCTGTGTCTCAAGAGCTTCTGTGGAAGTGCAAGGCTGCTTGTCTAAAAGTAAGTGCAGAAGTTGTTTAGGGAAGGTAGAGGTCAGTCACTGCCTGCACTGCCTCTGAAGATGCCACCTCCATGGCTTCAAGACTGTGTTTCTTGGCATTTTAGGTACCAGGTAAACGTAGGGGTTGTGCCCTCCACTCCCTCCCCTTGTGTCCGTTGCCTCTAAGCCTGGGTTGGGTAGTGTGAGTGTGTGGATCTACAGCAGTTAGAGATTCCGATGCAATTACTAGAGCAGCTGTGCTGGCTCATACCAGATGTTCATATGGCCACAGTGGGCCACATGGCCCTGTCACATCTTCAGCTGTTATCTTGGGAGGGGATAAGAAGGAGGCAGGCATGGAGTAATATTTCTCTCCAATGTCCTGTCAGCCTCCTGCAGTTTGCACTTAGAGGCTCATTGAGTCTGGCGTCTTTGTATTTGATAGAACTTGATGAGTTTTACTTCCATAGACTTGTTCTGTCTTTTCTTGGACCTGTGTAAATTTTTGTCACCTTAACCATCACATCAGCAAGGAGTTTTATGTCTTCTCTGCATGTTGTGTGGAAAACCAGCTCATTCATTTATTTTGCATCTTAATTTCATTCCATTGAAGATGAAGTGAGCCATATTCTCTGTGCTACTGATGCTTCTGTAGACCTCCATCATATCCCTCCTCAGCTGCCTCCTTTTTCAAGTCAAAAGGTCTTGATTTAATTCATCCTTTGTACTAGAACTTTGATTGTCCTTTTGCCTTTCATGACCCTTTTTCAGTTCTACTATATACCTTTGGGGATGGGAATCTGAGCTTTGTTCTTTGCAAAGAATTCTCAGTACTCAGTTTAGGTTTTAAATTGTTTGGTATAATTCCGTGAAATTGTCAGCTTAGTCTGGCCTCTACATCTTGTTCCCTTCAGTCAGCTTGAACTTGCCATTTTTTCCCAATGTGTGTTGCTTTATATTTTTCTGAGCCAAAGTTCATCTTTCATTTTAGTACAGTTAGTCTTGTAAGGTCCTTCTGTGATTGTTTGCTGTCAACCACACTTGTTACTGCCCTGAAAAATCTCGTGGCATCAGCAAACCTGGTCATGTCGCTATTCACCTCCTGTTCCAGGTTTTTAATGAATATGTTGAGAAGCATGTGTCCCAGCACAGATCCTGTAGGAGTCCTGCAGGTCTGTAACAAACTTTCTCTGTGAAAAATGACCCTTTACTCCTACCTGATGTATTTGTGATAATTTGATTTCTTTCCTGTCTTTAAATCAGTTGTTCATTCATGTCAGAGCCTTTATTTTTCCTCTTCTGGCTCCCACTCTCTTGTCCTTGTCTTTGACTGGATCAAACTACACACATGATGGCATGTTGCTGGTGACCAATGCTGTAATTTGCTAGATCACACCCTTATCCTTTCTCTTTCCTTCATCTTCCCAGTTTTCCTGTGCTGGACTTGAAGTCCAGGGTTTTATAGTCTCATTTTGCTACAGGACCTAGAACAGTAGGGCCCCAAGTATGTACGTGGGTCTCTAGATCCTACTGGAGTATAAATATGAAATGCAGAAAGCGTGCTACTATCAAATTTGATCTAAAAAATTAAACTAGTTTTAACAACTTAATTCAAGGAATTAAAGTTATATCAGTTTTAGTTTTGACTAAAGGTAAACCTCTATTGCTCAGACTGCCCCTGTCAATTAAGTGGCTTTTTAAGTGAGCAGGAGATTTGGCTAAGCTGTCTGAGGTGACAGAGTTGAGGGTGCTGGAAAGTGGAAGATCACCTGTCTGTCACAGAAACAATGCAGTCTTAGTCATGACTATTGCGTGGACAGACCTACCTTGCAAATCCATCTGTTTGGAGAAATGAGTTGTTTAGTGGTGGCTCTTCCCACAGCTTGGATTCTGTTGTGCAGCATGTGGGTGTGTTTGTTCTTTTCAGCTCTGTGCTAATGATATCCTGGATGGAGTCGAGGACCTCATTGATGGGATTTCTCATCTGCCAGAGCCAGACAAGACCCTTCACCCCCAGGACACGGAGCCCCAGCATAACTCTGGACATGGGGATGAGGAAGGTGAGAGAAGTGATGGCTTGTGGAACCTCAAACATGGGCATCTTTGTGTTGGGAAGAAGCTGTATCTTGGCATAAGAAAACATGATAGGCAAAGCACAACCTGCTGCTGTTTCAAAGGTTAATGGATTCCTCATCAGGGAGGAGGAAAAGCACTAGGGGTTCCTCAGGATGGTCCTCCCAAGTTTTTTCCTCTTCTAACACAATGATTCTAGCTGTGGAATAAAGCTCTTCCTTATCATGATTTTAATTTAATTGCATTCTCTTCAGGTTGTAGTTGTGCCTTGTTGCAAAAAATAAGGCAATTAGAAAGTAAGTTCTGCCTTTTGGGAGGGTGGATTAGTTTAAGCCAAGAGACGATCCCACAGAAGAGGGGAGCATGTGAGTAAGGCACTCTGACACAAGCTGCTTACATCACACCTGGTTCCTAAACACTTCTGCTGGGGTCGCTGTGTGAACTGATCTGACAAGGAGATGTTTGCTGGTGTCTTCAGTGGAAGTAGATATGGAGAGAACTCATGAATTTTTGGTCATGTATTGATGAGAGGTGGCTGAAGGCTGACAGAGCAGAGGAGGAGGGATAGTATCTCTGACTTCTGAGATACTGGTGGATGGATGGGAGAGACTTTGACAGAAGACATTTGTTTGTCCCTATAGAAAAGAAGGCATGCAAGGAAGGAGTGTGAAGGAGGGTTTGTGTGGTTAAGGCTCTGGCCAGGTTAAACATTCAGGGTTAGTGTTTGAACAGTGTAAGTACCAGAATAGAAGGGGTTGTAGTATCTGAGACCCATGGTGGTGATGTGCATGGAAAAAAGGTATCTAAAGAGATTTCTACAGCTACACTGAGGAAGAAGAATTGGGTACACCCATACCTATATGTCAGTTTGGGTTTAAATTTACAGCTCCTTTCAGTGTTGTAGCAGTGCCGCAATTGATCCTCGTGTGATGGGCTTGTGAGGAAGTGATTTGATTCTCCCTTTGGCTTGCCAATAAACTGCAGAAAAGGGGAGAAAGTGGTCTAATATCTGTCCTTTGAATGAAGGAACAATTGTGATGTCCCGTAGTGAAAGCATCTCTTCCTAACTGGAAATTTCCTGCCCAGCAATCACCAGCAAAGTTCTCCTCTGCTGCATGTCCTATGTGGCAACAGAACAAGGTTCTGAAAGACATCAGAACTTCTGTTTATGTCAGCGTTCTATAAGGTGATAGAAAAAACTCCAGCTACCTGTGCTTACCATGAGCAGGCAGCACAACCTCCCTTTCTCCAGCTGGGAGCATTCTCATTCAGGCTGCCTAACCTCTGCTTTTTCTGCAGGAGAACTGTTTCACTGCCACTGATGAGACACAGCCATATATCCCATGTGGTTTTTGTGTGGGTCTGTTTTCTGTGTGGTTTCTTCTTTGGTTCATACTGGTATGGTTTTCCTTGTGGCCAAAGGGAATGAATACGGCTTTTCTGTAGCAGGGTCAGTTTTGCTGCAAATAACACGACTGCAGGATTAATGCACAAGCAAATCCCTAGGTAGGAATTTCAGTTTTTTCCAGCCAAAAAGCTATTGTGGACTGTTGATGTCTCACCCTGGGGGTGGCTGCATTTCAGCTGCAGACAAAGCCTCCATGTTCTATTAGTAAAGCACTTTGGGGGATCTTTGAAGAGAACAGCACTGTGCAGGTGAATGAGAGAGCCCCCAGCTGTGCCTTCACTGCGCAGCTCTCTCTGCTGCTTATAGAGGAGCTTTAGGAATCTGTACAAATGCATGGCTTTGGAGGATTAAAAACTAATTGGAAAGGAATGGGAGGAGAAGACAAAGGGAGGGTACTGCCCATACTGGGAACCTCAGAGATGGCTTTTCAGTAAGCTATGTGGTGTCTTGAGCTAGAAATAATTATCTTCCCTGAGAGCCACTGATCTTCCTTTAATCTCCTTTTCAGCTCCCTTTTCTGGAATATATCTAAGCACTGTAATAAAATTGCAAACAAGAATGATTGGTGAAACATCCTACCTATCCAAATCCAGCAACCCATTGGGCAACAGTAATAGCAGATTATTTGTCCCAGCAGCGAAGTCGGTAACTTTTAAACATATGCCTGTAAAAGGTCAACTTTTTGCATTTTTTAATTTGTTTTTGGGTTTTTTTGGTTTTGGTTTTTTTTTTTTTTTGCTAGGAATAGTCTGTGCAATATGATATTGCAAGTGTGAGAATGATAGCTAAAAAATCAGGACTTCCCTTCTGTTCTTGGAATGACCATCAAAGAATATATTTTGCCTTCTTAAGAAGTGGTGGTGCTATAGCAAAATGCCCTAATGGGGTACTAGCAAGAAACAAGGCAAAAGCTGGGCACAACCACAGGCAGAAACCAATTCTTCTGAAACTCAGTGAAGATTGCTATGTTAACCATAATCCTTTGTGTCCTGCAGTGCTTTCCTGGCTGTTTAAATGTGTTCTGGCCTTCAGGGGTTGTTGTCCTGCTGAATACTGTTGGAACTGGAGAATTAGACCTAGTATTTTGATGAGTCTTTAAAGGCTGTTAAAAGCACTAGAGTGCTTTGCAACGTTAAATGCAAACGGCTGCTGCAAATGAATTAAGCCTCTATTAGGACCAAAACCACTCCCTGCTCTCTCCCAAAGTATTGTTATGCTTTGGAAGCTTTCCCTGAAAGTCAGGAGTGGTGGAGTGTTAGTCCTGAAGACCAGAGCTCCTCCTGGAGACTGCTTTGGCTGCAGCTCATTCCTGCTGAACTGAAATGCCCCAGTTCAGCTGATTGTGACTGGCAGCACTGCATAGGGAAGAAAAAGGGTCTCAGGTGAGAAGAGAAGGACCATTTAGGACTGTACAGAGTACAGGCAGGTTCTGTAACCTTCCTGGGAACCCTGTGTGCAGACAGGTTTGGTTTTTTGAAGAGAAGGGTCAGAAACATGCCTCTAAACAACAGCTGAGACCCTCCAGCTCACAGGTTGTGCAGGTAAAACTCATACCTCCATGTGTCAGAAGAGCAGAGGAAAACCCACTGTCTTGGCTGCCTCCTGACATCACATGAAAAAGTCTGCCTGTTACAGCTTGTTTCAACCTGTTTTCCGTCTTTCCTGTCAGCCTTGAAAGAAGATTTCCTGAATGACCCCCTGGTGGGAAAGAAAACGGACCAACTGGGGCTGCCTCAAACACTGCAGCAGGAGTTTTCACTGATCAACGTGCAGATCCGAAATGTCAATGTGGAGGTACAGAGTTTCCTTTTGCTCACTTGTTAGGAGGGGGTGTGGGCAGGCTGGCTTATTGGAGCCTTTAGAGGGGAACCTTCTTTGCTGCAGTGACTGCTGTCTGTAAACAAGTTTTATTTTGAGCTGTAGAGATCCTCTTGGCCAGGGGTGGTAAGAAAGAGGATAATCCCAGACACTGGTGTGAGGGAAATGCTTCAGCACAAATAAGTACACTGGCTGATCTTGAGAAGGCTGGATGGTGTTTTCCTCTCTGCCTAGACTGCAGAGTGGAAAGTGACTTGTTCCATGCAGTTCATCTCGTTTCAACTGGTTCTGAACCTCATCTGCTGAGCCCTCCCTATCCTGAACTCTGCCCCTCAGTTTTGGCCTCTCCCTTGCACTCCAGACCCTCCTGTGTGCATGGAAGCTGGCTGGATCCACAGCACTGACCTGGGCTGGGAGGCTTGAGGCAGCTGCCTGTCTCCTTTCCCCACCCCTGTGGTTTCACAGCTCATGGCACGATCCTGATGTAGTTTTCTGAGACAGTGATGCAGGATCTTAGAAGGTGCCTGTTACTGCTGCACTGAGCCCAGCACTCTCCATGGTCAAGTGAGGTGGGCTGGTGCAATTGCTGTTGGGAGCAGAACCTGGCTCTTGATGCTACCTGGCCTGGCCATGGTCTCCAGATGCTGGGATTCTGGAATGTCAGTCTGCTGGTGTGAGCTGAGGCGGTCCCCATCTGCCTGGGGCTTTTTGTTGTCACTGTGTTCCCTGCCCTTGAAAACAGCATGACTTCATCTTATGGGTGTGCAGAGGAATCAGTCCCTCAGCATGAATTTAAGCCACTGTAAGTTTCAAAAGTCCTGGGAGATCTAACTAGAGAGCAATTGCTTTTCCTCACAGATGGATGCGGTGAGTCGCAGCTGTACGGTGTCGGTGCACTGCGGCAACCACAGAGTCAGGATGCTGGTGATGTTCCCTGTCCAGTATCCCAATAATGCTGCGCCATCCTTCCAGTTCATCAACCCAACCTCGATCACAGCTTCCATGAAGGCAAAGCTGCTGAAGGTGTGTGAGGAGTATAGAGTGTCTTTATAAATGTACAAATGATTGATACTTGATGTCTGGATTTTACTGACATAACCAAACATCAGACCTTGCTGAAGACATACCACAGGTCATGCTGATAAATTGTGAAGCCCATAGCATGAGGTTTCTCTTGATGTTGCAATGTAGTATTTGCCTTTTTCCACTGCATCTTTTTAAACTCGTGTTCTTCATTGCTGCTGTGTTCCAGTGTGATATGTATAGCCTGAGGATCCCTAACATCCTTCTCCATATGCAGTTGCCCTCAACCCAATAATAGACAAAATGACCAGCTAAGCATCCAGCTGCAGAATGATACTATTTTTGAACTGGGATGTTGCTTCCTGCTGTGCTACATGAGCTGCTTTAAAAATGAGGGGACTTTTTTTACACAGGCCCTGCTAATTCAGACCAGGTGTTTGATCATCTGGTGTAGCAAATCCTATTTCTAATGAAATCCCTTCCCCAGCAGCACGTTGATGGATCAGTTTGGGTTCCTCCCTGAAAAAAAACTGAATCAGTTTGCCGCAAACTGATATGAAACATATGGGCTACAGTAATATTGAAACTTAAATCCTGGCTAAGTGTGCTGCTAGGTGAGCCTCAGTGCTCCGATCAAAGCTCACAGCCCTTCCTCAGAGCAGACAGCACACCAGTGGCTCCAGTGAATGTTAGGGCCTGTCTCTGGCCTCTTTGGATCCTGGCATCTAAGCTGCTCTGCAGATGAAAAGGATGTGGACAAAGTGTGGAGGTAACCATGATTCAATTTGCATCTTGTATGTATTCCAGATACTGAAAGACACTTCCCTGCAGAAAGTGAAGCGGAACCAGAGCTGCCTGGAGCCTTGCCTGCGTCAGCTGGTCTCCTGGCTGGAGTCTGTCGTGGTATGGAGAACTGCGTGGGCTCTCTGCCCTAGTTTGTTGTCTTTTCCCATGTCCCTCACTTCTGACTCTGCAGTGAGAGTCTGGCCTCGTTGGATGTGTAAATAGACCCCTGTGACTGGCCATTACATTTGTGTGAGCACTTCTGGTTAATGTTGAAGAGAGCTGGGAGGATGATTAGATGTGTTTTGTTTTCCACAAATGAGACCCTGAGGATTTGCTGCAGTGGGGAGCTCTGATATCCAGGTTACCAGGAGTGACTCGGGGTTGGAGCATCTTAGTGTGGTGCATGGTAGCTTCCCAGCCCAGAATATATCTCACTGACTGCCAGGGCATGGTTATGACCTGTGAGAGAAGATAAGAGGACTCAAGTTGTTGATGGATTCATTCTTGTCTGAAAGGCAGTGGCAGATGTCTCTACCTCCTCAGTTTTAGTCAAAGATCCTGCTAGTCCTATTCTCGGGTTTTTGTTTTCTTCCCTGACAAAAAAATCCCAAACTGTGAAAATCTGTTTTTTTTTCTGCAGCCTTGTGCTGAGGTTTTGTAGGGATGATACTGCAGATAAATCCAAGTCACACTCTGCTCTTAGCTAAGAGATCTGTGATACCTACTCAGCATCCCAGTGTCAGCTATTAGGTCTTTGTGTGGGTGAAGTGTACTGGAGTAGGTGTTTTTAGCATTCAGGAAAAGACTGGAGAGTCTCCTCAGGTTTCTTTCCTGAGAGGTTTTGTTTATTCATCACAAATAAAGGGCTGAGGGTTTTTTACATGTAAAGGTTTAATTCTGCTTGGTTTCAGCAGTAATATTGTAAGAGCAGGAACTTTCTCTGCTATATGGAAATCTGAAGACTGGAGAAAGGCACCACTGCTTTCAAAGAATTCCTTTAGACCGAAGTTGTAGTGTTCTTTATCCAAATAAATGCAGATTTCTACCGAAATTCCTATGGATAGGCCTGAGGTCCCCCAGTATTTCATACCACCTGCTTTCCTCACCTGAAGACTCCTGACCTGCATTTGACACCCCACAGTTGTGTGATATTCCCACTCAAGGAGATTTTGTGCATTATTGAGGTATCATGTTCAGCTCAGCTTGCTGTTTTGAGAGTCATATCAAGAGTCTGAAGGTCAGATTTTCTGTAGAGTTTCCTCCAAGTTAAGCCCTGCATATCAACATGGTTGTGGTGGGAGAGAACTCTCTAGACAAGCAGCCAGAGAAGCTTTTTCCTCAAAGGCAAATACGCCTGCAGGTGCCTTTGCAGCTGAAGCAGTAACTGTGCTCTGAGCTTGGTCTGCTCTGGCTCAAAGGATGAGCACCTCCTGTGAGGCTGTTTGGCACTGCCATGTCTGATGCTCCAGCTGGATTTCTTTCCTGTGGCAGCAGGAGTGTGACCTTGGGTAACTTCTGTTTCAGAACCAAGAGGACAGCACGTCCAGCAATCCCTACGCTTTGTCCAACTCCGTAACACCCCCCTTGCCCACGTTCGCCCGCGTCTCCAATGCCTATGGCTCCTACCAGGACTCTAACATCCCATTTCCACGGACCTCTGGAGCCAGGTTCTGTGGTGCAGGTCAGCCCTGTCACTGATATGTTGCAACAGCCACCTGGGGAATGGTCCTTTTAATGTCTTGGGGAACACTTGCCTGTGAACAAGACGAGGTTTTGGTCACTGCCATGCAAGGAGTAAGGAATGTTGTTAAAGTAGTGATATTGTGGTAAATTTATAGATGAGACTGGTTAGCAACTGTTTGCAGTTGGTGTTGCATGCGGGGCTTTAGAATTTGGAAATGCAGGGCTAGCTGAAAAGATAACCTTTGGCTTGTGGCATGCCAGAGGCATTCACAGATCTCTTTTTATAGAACACTGGGAATAGCTGTTTTCCTTGCCTCGTTCTCTCCTACCAGCATCACATTACTGGGTGTATTCTGGCGCTCAGTCTTCACAAAATTCCTGTGATTTGGGGTTGAACTTACCCTTTGCTGAAACCATATTCATGTTACTAACCACACTTTTCTCACTCTACACTCTTTCTGTGGTCCAAAATAGCTTTCCCAAGGTCATCAAGAAACATCTCCTAAATGGGAGGTGGGGTACAATTACATCCAGGTTTCCAGGAGAGCATATAGAGGGTAAACATCATTAAAAACCAGGTTTAAGGTTCGAGTAAGAGCTGTTAAGTTTCACTGAGCTGTTTTAGATGCACATATGCCTTCTGTGGATGTGACTGCATCCCAGTTTGAACACATTTTGAAAGCTGCTTTCCATAGAAGCCTCACCGAATTCCCAAGCAAAAGTAAAACAGAATAATATTGCATTGAATAGGCTTAGTGAAACCTGCTGAGTCCTGAAATTCTTGCAAGAGCAGGTGGTTGAGGACACTTGAGGTGCTAACAAATGGGGTAAGGCTTTTGTGAGAGTGCTTTGGAGTTGGCTTCAGTTGAGCGGGGCTCTCCTGTTGAAGAAGAGTTGTACAAGCTGCAGTGGTTTTTCTCCATTGCCAAACATCACCTCACTCACCTCTGGAGTAACAGTGCATGGCAAGTTCTGGTGGACAGTTAAAACATGAGCATGTGTTTGCTCATTTTCCTGTCTTTCCTCTAACAGCTGTAAGCCACTTGAAATTGTGCTTTTGAGAGAAACATCTCAAAAACCCCATGCTTTGCAGGGATTGGATTTGGGTTGAGAGAATGTGGTTGTCTGCTTTTAGTTTAAAATCACTAGGGGTAGTGGATAAGAACCCAGTCCCTTGCCTCTGATACATGGGGAATTCTGGTCATTTAAGTTGAACCACCCCTGAGTAATCTACTCCTCGTTACATGATTTTTATGCCATGCCATCTCTCTTCAGGTTACCTGGTGTATTTCACGAGACCCATGACCATGCACCGCGCCGTGTCCCCGATGGAGCCCACACCCAGGTGAGTGCCCTGTGTGGCATTTGAGGTGTGCTTCTGTCATGGGCAGGAAAGTAGGAAAATACCATGTCCTGCACTGGGACTACTCCCCTCTAGTGTTAGCTGTGCCCTCAGCACAGAGAGCCTGGGCCTTCACACCACTGGGCCTCAGCAGAGACTCCTTTTGAGACAGTGGAACTACTGCTGGCAGCTTGGGTTAGTGGAGATGTCAGTGTAAGCCTGCAGAATGTTTTGGTGGGAAAAGCCCCTGAAAGTTTTTCACTTGTTTCCAGGTCTCTGTCAGCTTTATCAGCATACCATAGTGGCCTCATTACTCCTATGAAGATCCGCACAGAGACTCCGGGCAACCTGCGTTTGTACAGTGGGAGCCCGACACGCAGTGAGAAGGAGCAGGTCTCCATTAGCTCCTTCTACTACAAAGAGAGGGTAAGTACCAGACCAAAACACTGCTCCCAACACTTCAGCTTTCATGATCTGTTTTCCTTTCATTTAGCATTGCTAGTAACAGAAGCTTTATATTCCTCTTGAAAAGACATCTTTTTACAGGCAGCTCTGTCAAATTGAGTTATCTCCTATTAGTAATTTCTTTACTTATCCTCTCTAGCATTTGACCTGCTTATTTTGATGTTTCTCTATGCTGACCATCAGAGTTTTCTTCAGTGCATTACACTGACTCCCTTTGCATTATGTAGGGTTAAAATCTCGCCCTTTAAGAAATTGTGATCTTCAGATAAGTACATGTAGGCAGCTCTTGCTCTTCTGGGTACTCCCTGATATATATAACTGCAAAGAGTTGTGGCTCTCTGCAACTTACTGCCAACCTCTCCTGGACTATGGGATGTAGTTGGTTATTTCTATTTCAGGTTTCTCTTTCAGGGATATATGCCCCTTTGGACCTTTTGTTTTTTTAAACAAAAATAATTTCTGCATAATTTTCTGAAGAACTTCCAATCCACATACTTTTGGTTTAGGTGCAGGTTTTGCTGTTGTTCCCGTTTACAAGCAAGGCTTTGGAGAAGAGTGGGACTGTTTCCTTCTGGGACATAGTGGGTGAGGAAGACCTGTTGTAACTTTAGGGTGGCCTCAGGGTACTTGTGAAGCATCTGTGAGGGCCTAATGTGCCCGGAGCAGATGCTGTGGGAGCAATAGGCTGAACAGGTTATTAGAGACAAACTGATTCTGCAGGGGGTGAAACGGCTTGCAAAAATGCAGTAAGCTTCCACTGAGAGCCTCAGAATTTGGGGCATTTCAGTAGTTTGTTCACTGTCCATGCAGTGGACATGAATCTGCTGCAGCAGTGAAGAGCTTCCAGGTACCCCAGGGAAAGCCAAAAGCTGTCTATATTCTGCTGGCAGAGGAGTTTGGGAACTTTGTCCCAGGAGCAGAGAAGTCAGAGCCTTGAACACTCATCCTTCCTGGTCACCGAAAAATACCTTGTTTTTCTGGTGGTGCTGGACATGACAGCCAGCCCTGTCTCTGGGACTGTGTCCTGCTTACATGATGTCATTACACCTCCCAGCTGTGAGGAGAGCCCCTGTCCCCAGTGCAAGTTCTGCTTCCCTACAGACCCCAGAAGACTCTGTGTCCCCATTCTGGTTTTTTTCCCCACACAAACTTTGTTTTTTTGATGAAAAGAGAAAAGTGCTGCCTGGTACAAGAATTACAGCCTGTCCTAGTCTTTGTAGGAGAGTTTATTTAAAGAGCTACCTCTGTCCTCTGCAGCGGGCTTGTCTCCGACACACAGCCTCTCTAAGATGACAGACAAGGCTAAAAATAACATGTGGAAGCAGCTTGGTGCAATTTCATGTGACCTGTCTCCCCAGCCCTTGTATTGATGGCGACAAGATTTTTGTCACAGGTTAAAAAAAAATCAAGAGAACAAAGCAGGTGTGCAGCCATGTCTACTGAAAGCCAGGGGAAATTCCTGTGTTCCCCTTCCCCCTGCCGAGCTATCTCCTCACATGCTGGAATATATGTAAGGACCCTAGGAGGTAGCTAGTTCAAATGTTCTTGCAGATTAAATAGTCCTTAAAAAAAGCCCCAAAAAGCCTGTATCTCCTTTCAGCAGAAGTTTTCTGATTCTTTAGGAGCTGATGTCATGGCCTCTGTTAGATCAATGCTACATATTTTTATGTCATTTCATTGTGAGGGTTTTAAAAAGCCCAGACTCTGAGTTTAGTTAACTCCTAGCTCTGAAGTATAGATTTCATGTTTCCATTAAATAAAAGTTAAAATTTTGTGCATCAAACTCTGATGTTAGACAACTTCAGCCCCAAAACTGAATTTGTCAGCCAAGTATTTAAAATTCCATGTAGCAACCACTGACATCACTACCATTAGCAAACAAATAGAATTTGCCCATTGCTAGACAGGAAAGATGTCATGTTCCTATAAAGACAGGGGAGCTGCTGATTCCAGCAGAGAGCTCCTTAGAAAGCCAAAATGAAACTAATCTGCCACTGAGCCTTTCTGTGCTCATTTAAATGTGTGTATATATATATATACACACACACATGCATATATATATATATATATATATATATATATATATATATATATATATATATATATATATATATATATATATATATATATATATATATATATATATATATATATATATATATATATATATATATATATAATCTCTTCCTCACTTTTTATTCACACATGCACACTCCCCCTTTCTTCCTCCCTCTTTTTCACTCCCCAAAAAAAAACCCACTGAAGAGCAGCAGTCAGCAGAAAGGAGGAGCTTTATCTATACTGTGGCGGTGCTGTCAGTGTTTTGAACCTAGGTGTCTCTTAAAGGTGTCATGGAGTTGTTTTTTCCCCCTGCAGTTAAAGGGTCATGCCAGTGGGGACCTGGGGACAGCTCAGCCTTACTGTACACGGGGATGGTCACAGTGGTGTTCTTATCCTTCCCATCAGGGAACTGGGGAGACTGAGCTTAGTTTTGCTTTCCTTTTACTAACCCTTTTCTTCTTCTCTGTGAGGCCTCCTGGAGGAACCTGTAGCACACAGCTGCAGCCTTCTCCTCTCTTTCCATGGGGCCCAGCAGCCAGCCTTGGCCCCCTGGCTGCAGGGCTCTCCCAGCAGTGAGATGCAAGGGGATGTAGAGGCTGAAGGCATGGCTGATGGTCCTGTCTGTCTATCATCAGCTGAAAACAAATGTGAAATACACTGTACATGACCCAAATAGCCCTTTTTATTGTGTTGACTCTTACAGATCTGTATGCAGAACTTTTTTCAACTGAGGGTATAGTAATGTGCTTTGAAAGATTCCATTTGTTGTTGCTATAATATTGGGTTGAGTGCCTACTGAAATGTCTTCAACTTGCTAATGAAAGCCTACCTTGGAGCTATTCTGTGTAGTCTATCAGTGAATTTGATTGCTCACTCAATCTGAATGAGTTTCTCAACCCATTATGACAATTACCACATGGCCCTGCCAAGCAGCAGTGTCTCTACATCCCTTCTAATATCCTGACATATGGCTTTTATTGTTTAAAATGAAAGTGAGCAGTTACAGCAGGTTCCAGTGAATGAAGTTCTGGAGGATGCTGGATGTTAAACGGAATCTGAGTAAGCAGGAGTGTTTATTTAGCTTCCTGCAGATATCTGTGCCATGGCGCTGGACAGCTGTGTTAAAAATGATGCCATTTACACTTAGCTGCCTTCCTCTTCAGGCAAGAGGAGTAAAGCTGTTTGGAGTTTAGACATGTGGGGCACTTGGGTGTTGTCTCTGCTCAATTCGTGGTATGAACAAGGTCACACGAAGTGGTTCAGTGCTTCTTGCAGTAATACAACTCTGTGTGGAAGACTTTATTCAGATTTGTGTTTGCCAAAGTCTTCCATAGAGGCTGGTGTAGGTCACAGACACAGCAGCCCTTGCTCTGCCAGAGCCATAAGTAATGCTGTGTAGTACAATTGTGAGAGGATGAAAGTGGGGATAGTGGTTTGCAACTCGTCGTTGAGTACCAGAACCATTGGGAGCAGTATCTTTTACTCTGCTGGTTCAGGGCACTTTTCATTTCAGTTTATTTACCTTTGTCTTTAATTTTCTTGGTGTCTTTCTTCCCTTTTCCTGGGTATAATGTTTTCGCGTACAGATGTCTCCTCGCTCTGCCCGGCGACGTTGGTCCATACAAGCAATTAACGACTTCCCGGTACTGTGTGCTGTGCTAATACTGTCCTTGATATGACCCTGTCTTCTGCCAAAGGGCCCAAGAATAAAATGCCACCTGCCTGCCTTTGAGTAACCTGCACAGAGCTGGGGGACTCGCACTCCACACAGGGCCTAGGGCTTCACAAAAACAGATGCCCGTGTAAGTGGGCAGGAGCAGACAGTAGTTTGCAGGGTGCAATTACTGACCTACAAGATGCCTGTTTCACCTGACCTTGTGGTCAGGAAAGGATGCCAAGGGGTAATTTGAAGTGTAAGAAAAGATCAACCTCTAAAAAACAGTGCACTGTAGAGGAGCTGAGTGATTATTAGATATCATCAGCCAACTGATGAGACTGACATTAGAGCACCTCATTTCTGAAGAGATGAAGCCTTGCTGGAGAGGGAGGAGGGAAGATCACTTAAGAGCTGTGGAAGAAACAAACTGGTTGAGTTCCTGACAACAATCTGTTGTCTCATTAAAATGAGCTGCCACTTCTCAGTGCAGTCCACCACACAGTCTTATTTCCTGGACCAATAAATAGAATTTCTCTTAACTTGTGATCTTCTTCCAGCCCTTGGAATTGCACCACCCTGTATTCATTTAGAGTGGCTGCACTTCAGCCACCCTGGCAGGTACTCTCTCCTCCTGGCATCTGCCCTTCTAAGTCTGCTTTGACAGTTGTTTTCTGTTAGTCAGGTTCACCTGCCCCTCAAGCTTCAAACATCATTCATAAACATCTTGATGATACCAGGATTGCTCAAGCTGTGATATACATTTGGGCAATTACTATTTCATCACTCATCTTCCAAGCATAGACAAAGCTCAGAAAACTCCATTTCAATTTAAATATGGTCTCTTTAAGTCTGTTTGTCTTAACGTCTGCATGAACAACTGTTTTTTCACAGCTGCTGTCCTTCATGCTATCTCTTCATAAGACAGCAGGGAATAAAATAGAATCCTGTAACACCTAATTTAACTTGGTATAATAGGATCAAGCTTTCCTAATTACTACAGTTTTAAGACTGTACTAGCAAATAATAGGTGAAAGAAACCAGAAGTAATATACTTGACTCCATCAAGGCTTTTTGCAAGGAGCTAGTAAAGAAATGTGAGCAGCAGAGGCAAGAAATTAAGTTCTGTCTTGAATCAGGAGCAGACTGAAAGAAAGAAAATCAAGCAAGGAACTTGCCAGCTCATGTGGTAAATTATGGAGTACAAAGGCCACAGTTTAATTCCCTTACCACCGGCCTGGAAGGAAGAGCAAGTAGCGATGTGATCAAGTTATCATTTTGTCTAACGTATATTTAAAAGTGATACAAGGACTAGTCCAAGCCTTGAAGGATTGATTGTATTTGTGGATAACCTTTAGAAGAGGCTAAACTGACTCTCTAAAGTGGGCAGTAGTCCCTAAGGTGAAGACAGAGGCATACAGGAGGAGATGTGTAGGTTGTTAGCACAAATCACGTGCCTTCCTTCTGGAAGAAGGTGTCAGCCTTGCTTGAGGTGCTTGGGGAAGCAAGAGCTTAGCAAGTTTATAAGAAGCAATAATTCCTCTTTTGTAACCTCCTCTTCTGAAGTGTCCATGCTTTAGGGCAGGTGCCAGCTATTGACTGATGGAAGCTATAAAGAAATATTCCTGCTCTGGGGCACTTGATTCAAAAGGGCCTTGGATTTTTTAGTGCCTTTGTGGTAGGTGCCTGATACTGTGGGAGATGCTGGAAATAGTAAATGTTGATTATTTTGAAGAGAAAATCCAGGCAGTGCTGCATGAGCCACATGGGGGAGTTAATCTGTAGGCAGTTGTTCAGAATAAAGGAGCATAACTTTCTACAGGGAGGAAGCAATTTTTGCATTTTATTTTTAAAAAATTATATGAGAAGCAGCTTGAACCTGACTTGAGCAGGTTTAACTATTTTGTACATGTCTTATTGCAGCTTAATCTCTTGGCATCGAGTCTGTTCTCTTCTGTTCACAACCTTTCCCTTTGCCCTACTAATGCCATTTTATACCACAAGCCCTGACATTTTGCATATGCTGATGTGAAACAGGCACTTTACATTTCAGGATCCTACTTAGAGCACTGCTTGCCTCAGCAGGATCCAAAGGCACACACACCCAATGTTCAGCATCCTCTCCGAGCAGGCATGGAGCATTTTGCAACTCCTTCTGCTGAGTATGCAGTGATGATGGTGGTTGCTACAAAGCAGTTGGTGGCTTATTCTTGGGCTATCTGTTTCTACATGTAACCCATTTACTGCCATCGTTATCACCTCAGATTGCAGCAAATTACAGCCTTGGGCATAGTAGTGCAGGTGCAGGCTGGCTTTTTTAGTCGTTTTTCAGTGCTGTTCCCTGCTGTCACCTCCAACCCCATGATTGCCATAAATGCTCTGGTTTCTTTCCTTCTCGTGCTCTGAGGAACTGATGAGTCTTAATTTACTTATCACTGTAGCTATTTTCTTTCATATCTTCCTCTCCTTAAACTGAGGAGCAGCTGGGTAGATGCAGCTCTCCTTGGCATGGATTCTAGGCTTCAGAAAGAGCTAGAAATGTCATGGGCAGTGCTGAAGACCTGTGCCTTCGTCCTTCAGCTGCCAGTAGCTAGCTTGGTGCATGTTGATTTCTGCTTCAGCTCAAACTGTTATGTTCCCTGCTCCCTATCCTGATCTGTGTTCTAGCCCCTAGGAAGAGATGTGTTTTCTGTTCTACCCTAATGCCCCTGAGCCTTGGTGACACCTTTTGATTACACTGTAGTGGGAACTCCTCCTGGGAGAAGAGGCAGAATGGGAGGGAGGTGAACCTTGGCCAGACAAACCCAACCTAGAGCTTTCTTTGTCTCTGATAATCCCTGTTAAAAGCATTCAAATACTGCCTGGTGGAGACCTACTCCTGTAATTAACACCAGCAATTATTGTATTCAAAGGAGAACTTCTGTTGTCAATGATGATGAACTTTACCCCATCTGTGATGGTTCCTGTAGTTCTGATTGTGGGGATTTTTTCTAACTTTAACTTGCTGTAGCTGAGGTAAACCAGAATTACAAAAAATCCAGACATTTTTAATGGTGACTCTACATCCAGCTTTATGATTTTTTTCTATCACAGCTTTAGGGGCTCAAACTGGTGGATGTGGAAGTGGAAGTTTAGTACAGGCAGGGTCTGTAGCCATCAGCTAACTCCACTCCTGGAGTTGCACCAGTAAAGAATTAGGGTTTCCTTTTTTGCCAGTAAATAAGCAGTGTTAAAAGGAAGAAAACATGACAGTTTTGTTTTGGGTCCAAGTTTTCAGGAGGTTCTGATACATTTAGTGTTTCCATTTGTCTGGTGATATGCTAAAAGAAAGCAGTGGAAACCATTCATGAGAGCTCTTTTTCATTCTCATATCCATTTGTTGTCATTCTCCTCCAAAAAAAACCCAAAAAACAAACTGAATTGCGTGTGGAAAGTGATATGTGTTGTCCATGTTTCTAGTCTTGGAATGCCTGTTGGGAGGCTTCTTCAGTCCACTCTTGCAGGGGGCAGGAGCAGGTTGAATCTGTTCCCAAAGCCTGGGCAGAGGAAGCTCTCCATCAACTGTGAGTCCTGGGGGCAGTTGGCTGACAGATGGTCAGGAGGTGGCAAGTTGCTCTCCAAATTACCTGCCAGGCTCTAGAAGCTCTTGTTGATAGCCCTGCAGAACGTGGTTCTGTGTCTGCAAGCCTGGGCTCAAACACCTGCTCAGACACAGCACAAATACCAGCTTTTGCTGTGAGAAGCCTGGTAGCCCTTCCAGGACAGTGCCTGAGCTCTTTCCTCCTGGCGTGTTGTTGTGCTGAGGCTCCCAAGCTTCACTCATATACTGGTTTTGGTAGCATCAGCAGCTCCTTGCTGTGCCTAGGAGACAGCATTTGCTGCCCTGAGAAGGAATGAGGTACAGGTGCCACTGTTATTTGAGAACCTTGTTGTAATACAGCCCACATCCTTGAGCATGGGAAGGGCAGCTAAACTTCTAGGTGTTATCAAAACAGGATTAGCCTGCCCAGTGGCAAGAGAGGCAGAGCTGATCCAGGCAGTGCCTTGATTAGGAACCGATGGACTGAAGAGGGGTGGGTCTCCCACCTGACCCCGTTCTAGCCACCTTCCACTGTAGTGCCTTTCAGCTTCCAGGGGACAGATAAGTACTGCAGACAGATTCCTCTTGGATGAATTAGGATTTGAGGGGATGTGGCAGAGAACTAGTCAGTCAGCTTTTCCAGAGCACTGGATGCTGACAGACCTGTTTCTACCAGTGTTTCACACCTCTGAATGTTGGGCACCATGCAAGCTCTGCTCCTCTTTACTCCGGAGAGTGGTAGAAGATCAGGGGAATGGTGATGCTGTGTAACATGGGCATCCTTGAAAAAACCCACCTTTGCCTCCTTTGAGGCTAAAATGCCTAGTTCACTTACTGTCAAGCTGGAGCCTCTGATCCTCAGCCGCACAGTGTTCAGAGAAGCTTTTGGAGCTCATCCTTATTGCTTCTTGTGGCATGTGTTAGTAATATGCTCAGCATGGCAAGACTCCTCAGCACATTTGCCTAAGCTTGGGCCAGGCAGGCAGTGGCATTTCTTAAGGTCATGAGGAGTTTTTTAAGGACATTTTGCATCTGATAAGCCTGCCCAGGTTCTCACAGGACTGCATGGTCATGGTCAAAGGCCATATGGCAGTCAGCAATCCCGAAGTTGGCCTCGCACCCACAGTAAAGGTGACCCTGCTTGCAGATCCAAGTCCTGCCCTTGCTGTATCCGAGTCTGCTCTTTAGGAGCACCAGTGTGAGTCTGTGTGAGCTGTGTCTGCCTTGCAGAGCCATCTGCACAGGGCTGCCTCCCTGGCCCCTTGAGAAAGGGGCTGTTCTGCTTCGATGAGGTGTGTGGGAAGCCCCAGCACGAGTGCCCCGGGAGGGCCTCCCTAACTCAGCATGGCCAGATGCTTCTGTGTTGGTCTGTCGGCTCTGTGTGGCAGTGAGGGAACACGCCATAGGAGAGCAGCATTGCAAAGCATTGGAGCCCTGCGTAGCAGCCAGGGCTTCCTTCAGTAGAGCTCCAGTGCCTTCTGCCTGTCGTGCTGCTGCACATCCTCTCATCCCGCCTCCTCACTCTCCTAGAGCAAGGAGCTGGAAGAGGTCAGGATACCAGACAAATACTCTGCAGTGTTTCACACAGCCAAGCTAGCATTATGCACCTTGGCTTTAAGATAGCCTCTGTATCTCTTACAGGGAGTATTTGGGAATCTTGCCTTCTTGTTTCTGTTCCCTTCTGTTGGTTTCTCTCCTTTCTTCTCCCACCTTCTTATATCCTGAGCCAGCTGTAAGTAGCTGTGAGCATGGTAGCTAGGGATCCTTGCTAGGAAAACTTGGGCCCTGCTTTACCATCTGCTAGTTGTTTGTTTGAAGCTGTTGATAAAGCAGGAGGTGGGAGCCCTGTGCTGGTGCTGAACAGGGCTGTTCTCACCCTGAGAGGGCAGACCTAGAGACAGTCTGGAGCTGTGGGCTTGCCCCGAGGCAAAAGGCAAGCAGCTGCTGCCTCCTGCATGTCTCTGTGCTGACACTGGCTGAAGTCAGCAGTGGTCCATATGCAGAGGGTTCCCAGAGAATGAGAATGAACAGTCCTCCTGCCAAACTTGCCCAGGTTTGATTGGCATCCCGATGCTGATTTTTTCTATTATTGGCTTTCACAGGGAAACTCACAAAATACTTTTTGAGTGAGTTTGACCTTGAGCTCGCTGCCTTGACCTGCTTTTCATTTCCTACAGATGGAGATGCTTGTTCTCCTGGGCATGTCATGGATGTTTTCCAGGGTAACACAGAGCCTTCTGAAAGGCAGGTTTGGGTGCTGCTTGCATTATTCCTGACCCTAGTGCTTTGTTCCTGTCCCAAGCAGCCCACTGTCCTCCTCCCCAGTAACACATTGCCATTCATTCTGCAGAAATCAAGGAGGTGGAAAAGCAAACGAGAGGGGACAGATGCCAACAACCGACCCATCAAAGCTGCTGGTAAAGTTATTATCCAAGATATTTCCTGCTTGCTGCCTGTCCACAAGCTGCTGGGAGAGCTCTACATGTGAGTACGTACGGGCTGTCATCCTTTCCCAAATGAAAGCAGCTGTCTTTGGCATTGCTGTGCTTTAATCCTGACATCAGTCAGCATGGATCCTTCAATGTTTCTCTACCTTCTTCCTCTGTTCTTGCCTTGCTGCTTTTTTTATGGTATCTCTCTGCCTGTGAGAGGGGTCTTGTCTCTTGTAAATCTGAAAAATGTGAGGGAAGGAATTTGTGATGGGGTGTGGTAAACAGAGATTGAAGTGCTGCTTCAGCATTGCCACTGCAAATGTTACAGGTTCAGGTTTTCACCTGCTAAAGAGAGAAATTGTCAGTAGAAATTCTTTTTCAAATCTTGTATTAAACCCCACACTTAAATGCAGAGGCTTAAAAATATCAGTAAATGCACGTTTTCATTCTATGAAACTGTTAATAGCTCATAAAGCTTTTTAATTTCAGAAGTATTTGATACATTCCCACTTGGAGACTTTGTTGAACATGTCAGGTCTGTACTGCAAGTTATTCTGTGTTAATGGAAAGGATTGAGTTCTGTGGGCATTTTTGTGGTTTTGATAGTTTTGTTTGTTTCTTTTTTAACAAAGGGCTTCCTTTTTCCAGACTTTCTAAATCACATAGTTACAAAACCTCTCTTCCTGAATTTTTTCTTTCTTAACTTTGGTAATACTATCTGGTCCTTAACAGAATTTCCTGTCTATGGACATTCAGGGAAGAAGCAGGTTTCCTTTCTGAGGAAAGAAAGGAAAAAACCCTTCCTTCTCTCTTTTTCTATATTATTAAAAAGAATGCTCTTTAATAAACCATCCCTCCCCACCTTCGTAGGTAATGTGCCAATCAGAGCTGAGTTGCTTCCTTTCTTTTCAGACTGAACGTGAATAACATCCAGGAGACTTGCCAGAAGAATGCTGCCTCAGCTTTGGCTGTGGGGCGGAGGGATCTCGTACAGGTATGCCATGGAATCAGACCTCTTCCTCAGCATGCTGTGCTACCTTCCAATGGCTTGTGCTGTCACTGACACCCAAATGGCCACCAGGGTTCAGCAGCTGTACCAGGGAGTCTCTGGTTGCTGAACCAGGCCTGTGGAACAGCTGCCAAGGTGGTCCCCACCTCGCTGACTCTGGGCATCAAGAGATTCCTTCCCAGGGCTGCACACAGACTCTTTTATACCCATTGCCAAACTGAGTGAAACACATTTTTCACTGAATTCCTGTAGGCAAAGTGAGGAATGCAGCCTGTTATTGAGTCATCAAATGGAGTAACTGTGCACAGAGTTGCCTAGCTGCTGTCAGCATTTTGATCCATAATTTTTTTCGTTCTTATGTAATTGTTCCCATTGTTTGGCATTCATCTGTGCTGGCACTGGGTGCTAACTGCAGCTATCTTCTCCCAAGAGAGCCTGTGCCCAGGGACCCCAAAATGGGGCTGGCCGTTTGCCTTCAACTAAAAACAGGGGAAAAATGGCTATTGTGGCCCATGCTTTTCCCTGTGATTAGTCCATTGCAACAGGCAGGACATTTGGCAGAAGACAGGAGCACCTGAAAGAGATGGGAACTGGCACAGGAGCTGTGCACATCTCCTCAGCATTTGGCTCTTCCTAGAGCTGGACAGGCAACATGCATAGGCTTACCTGATCTGAGTAGAAGCTGGTTCAGGCTGTTGTCTTGCTTCTTGGTGGGTTCTGTGAGACCAGCAGAGAGAAAGTAGGTCTAGTTCCCCTTTTTCTGTTCTTCTTCTTGCAGTCTGGTTTGTCCACATTAGACCAGAGTTTGGGTGAAATAACTTCAGCAAGATTTCTCTGTGATAAGTCAGTTTCTTGCCTGGTTTTCCCTGTCCTATGTAACCCCAGCCTGTAGTGCAGCTCACAGCAGGCATGCAGGCTTGAGTTGCAAGTTACAGTTTTGATGTGCTCTGTAGCAGTGTACGAAGTGGCATCTTTCCTGTTTCCTTTCTGTGCTCTCTCTTACTCAGCCCAGTCCTTGTTTTGGTTTCTCTCCTGTTTCTCCTTCTGGTTTCATGGGGAGCAGCTTTGGGACTACTTTTTCTGGCTGTTCTTTCTAGTTGGATCATGTGGCTTTTCTTTATTGTCCACGTTGTCAGCTCTCCAATTTCTGCTTCTTTTTAGCACCATGCTCTTTTTACTTTCCTGGGGTTTTTTTGGTTTTTTTTTTTTTTCATCCTAAACTAGAAGCTTTCCTTTTCCCTTGAATATTCTAATTTTCCTATTTTTAAAGGCACAGCAGAAAAAACAGTCCTAGATCAGTGGTATAGAGACTGACTAGATGGAACCATTTTCAGAGTAGAGGATGATAAATGAAGGAGAAATTTCACATGAAGTAGTTAAACTTTTGAAGTAGAATAGGCAAACTGTGTCCTATCTGTGCCAGGCTGCACTAGGAAAATACTGTTCAGTAACACTCACAGCTAATCAAAGGATACTTCTCATGCAAATAACAGTTTACCAGTAAACTTTTTGACCCCAGATATCTCTGAACCCAAGAGCTGTTTCAATTCTAAACCCTTTTGAGGCTTGTGAATATAAAATGCACTAAATAGGCTATAGACTGTTCTGCTTTTACATTTAGCCCAAACACAGAGCAAGTGGGACAGGGACAGCTTTAGTTTTGTGTTATTCTCTGTACTATTTGTGACACAGAGACTGAAACTGTTCCCTGCTGTCAGGAAAAAAAAACCAAAACAGACAAGCTCCATTATTATCTGTCTGTCTGTGTGTGAATTTGTGCACACCTATGCCCTGGGAGTGTGGTTAATCCTAATTGTAGCTTTGCTGCTTTTCCTTCCTGTCTGCCAGGTTTGGTCACTGGCCATGGTAGCCACTGATCTCTGTCTTGGACCGAAGTCCGACCCAGATTTAGAGATACCTTGGGCACAACATCCATTTGGACGTCAATTACTGGAGTCCTTGTACGTGTCTAAATGCTGGGGAGGGGTTGGGGAATGGTTGCTGAAGCAGAGCCCCCATAACTATGTATGTGTAAGGGGTCATTTCAGTTCTGGGGTAGTGTCAGCATGGATTTTTTTTCCATCTCAAGCCTGTGATGCATTACAAAGGGAAGCTCCAAATGTGTTTCTGGCATACAGGAGGCAGCCCTTGGCCTTCCACCTATTGCTCAGGTCTTCCTTGGCCAGCATTGAGCAATAGGCCAGGCACAGGTGGAGCTCTGCTTTCCATGCCCACAATGCTTGACTTGGAGATTTGGGTTTCCTGCTCCCCACTAAACGAGCCTGTTGGTGCAGCACCCTTTTTTACTTCCAGATTCCCTGTCCATGTAGCTTTATTGGGAAATCATTCCAGAGGCCTCAAAGCCAAGTGTTAGCTACAAATGTCTTCCAGATGGTGAATCTTCTCAGGAGGGCACATGATTAATTATAGTTATTATTGGTCAATCCACCTTATTTGGAAGTGTAGGATTTGTGTGCCGTGCTTTCCACACTGTTGCTTGGCCAAACTCTCTCCTGCTGCATGGCAGCAGTGGGAGCACAGCACAGGTTATTCTTCATCACTCTCAGCCTTCAGAGCAAACCAGAAATTTCCTAGCCTTCCAGAAAACCTGCAGTGGGCTTTTGCCTTGTGATCTAGTTGCAGGATGCTTGCACACAGAGGGCTTTGTCAAAAAGGTGTTGTGGCTGGGAGTTAGTCTAATGGCTCCAGTGTTACATCAGAGCACAAGTACTGCTGGATTCCCAGAGCTCCCATCTTTCTCCCACCAGTTAGGGCATGAGTGTTTCAGAAGGAGAACTTGGCTTCTGAAAGGTGTGACAGAAAAGCCAACTCAGTCCTCAGTGCATGTGTCTCCTGTGGGCACCCATGACACCCAAACCCATGTATGTGACAGGCGTGAAATGAGCTGCTCTGGAGTGTCAGTGGTTTTACTGCTGAATCCTGCCTGGTCTCACACTGTCTTTTTCATTTCCCAGGCTGGCACATTACTCCCAGCTCCACGACGTGCAGACCCTGGCCATGCTCTGCAGTGTGTTTGAAGCCCAATCCAGGCTCCAGGGGTGCCCCACCTCTTGTGTCCCCTTTCCTCAGCGTGCCTCCAACCTGGCTTCCCATAGCCGATATGTACGATCACCATTTCTTTCCTATTTGTCTTGGGTACCTTTGAATATCTCTCACGTAGACTACATGATTTATTCTCCTTTCCCCTCAACAGCCCAGCTTTACTTCCTCTGGCTCCTGTTCCAGCATGTCAGATCCTGGAATTGGCACTGGAAGCTGGAGCATAGGTATGAGATCTGGCTAGTAAATAAAATAATCTCCGTCCTTCTGGCCGAGGTTTTAGATGGCTTCTACGGTGGGGAAAGGAGGGAGTTAGTACTAGTTGTGATTGCAGATGTGCTCTGCCAGAGCAGCTCTGTGGGGTTTGGCCCACAGAATGTGACTCAATGGCTGGAAGTGAGCAAGGCTTGCAGTGTCTTTTCAGTGTCTGAAGCTCCTGCAGTCCTGCTCCTTCTGACTTCAGTAGATACTCCATTCAATGAGTATTGAGAGTGGCCTCAAAATGTCAGCCAGCTAATTCCATGGGGTTCAGGGGGAAAAGCAATGCTGTGCTTTCTCCTCTCACTGAAAAAACAGCAGCAGTTGGAAAGACTGGGTTCTTGGTGCCATGAATATCCACAGAGGTTTTTCACTGAGCTGCAAAGGTGAGAAAGACCAGTCACTCCTAGGGGTTCTGGTGTCAGAGTTGGAGCTTTTGGCTGATGCCTAGTGATAATCACAGCCTGAGGCAGCATCAGCCCTGTTAGCACCAAAGCTGTAACCTTTCAGTGTGATATCAAGGCACCTGTGACATGGGGAGGAGGAGAGGATGGGGGTTAGGGGAGCGGATAATCTCTTGGAGCAGTTATTAGCAATTATCTCCCTGCCTGCAGGGCAGTACCTTGCATACAGAGGCCCCTTTACGTAACAGCAGTCCTGGTGATGAGAGTCCTCCCTGTCTAGGAAAGAGGAGCCCAGTTCTGCCAGGGATAATGTTCCCAAGCAAACTCCATAGGATTGATTGCCTGAAGCAGAGGGCCAAAAGGATTCCTCCACATCAGATTTCTCTGCCTGGTGATCCCCACTCCTGTCCTGTCACCAAAAGTGCAATAGAAGCACTTGACAAGTAGAGGCTGGCACTTAGTTCTTGGAGGTGGGGCAGTGTTTGTTGGAATGCAGAGCGTGGTAGGACAGAGATAGGACAGAAATGTGGAGGTGCAAACCTGTGGCCTTTCATGTCCCTTCCTGACCCCAGTTTTGAGGGGTGAGATGCACTCACAGCCTCTTGGTGCTTGCAGCAAACAAAGACACAGAGCAGGCCTCCACTCCCTGGTGTGAGTCTTCTCCAGATGACTTCCGCTATGGAAACCTAATGTATCCTGATCATCGGGAGCGGGAGAAAGACCAGCATGAGAAAAACAAAAGGTAGGTTATCGTGTGCCTTAGGGGTTTTCAGAGATGCTTTACTTGTGTCTCAGTCACCTGGAACTCCATAGCCAGGTCTCTGTTGGTGCTGTGCCGTACCACACCTGCCCCTAGATGTTGTCATTCACATAATTACATGAAGAAGCTTCCTCCTGCAGATCAGCATTGCTGGGATTACACATGATACATCCCTAAGAGGCCATGGTGTGGGCCCCAAAGGGCAGTCCACCCACGGAGTGTGCACCCTGAAGCATTGAGCAAGTCAAGGCCAGAGCCGTTTGTGTTCAACAATGTTTCAGCAACTCGTGGGAAGTACCCTGCTGCGTTTCCAGCAATGTGAGCTGGTTGCACAGCCATCGCTGGAAAGAGGGTTGCAATCGAAGTCTCTGAGAGTCAATCAATCACAAACCTGTTTGTTCCTCTAGGCTGCTGGATCCTGCCAACACTCAGCAATTTGATGACTTTAAGAAGTGCTATGGAGAAATCCTTTATCGCTGGGGCCTGCGAGAGAAGCGGGCTGAGGTTCTGAAGTTTGTCTCATGTCCTCCTGATCCCCACAAGGGAATTGGTGAGTGTCTGGTCCAGTTGCCCAGCTCTGCCCAGCCACAGCTCTGCCTCAGGAGTTTAGGAACGTGCAATCTGCAAGGCAGGATGTGTCATGGACAGAACGGACAAAGTTTATATGAGAGACCCACCCAAGGGAGTCACGAGGGTTTAAAATAGTTGTGTAGGTGTAATTAAACCTTGGTACAAATTGTTGCTCAGGATTAATGATGGCAAACTAATTATTTAATCTGAATAAAATATGAAGGGTTTATTTAAATTGATGAATTTAATGATAATGATTAGACTAAAAAGGCCTTAATCAGAACTATTTATGATACACAGTATAGAAAGTTAAAACTAATAATATAGTGCACTGGTTATTAAGTCAATAATATCAAAACTATATTAATAATTACTAGGCATTGCTGTTCACCCATCACAATGACCATGGAAAATCTCTCTCACTTAGCCTTGAGGAGTGACCTTGAGGGTCGCCCCACCCAAAGGAAGGATCTTCACACACACCTAAGGGAGGTGTTAGAAATTTTCACCATTTAAAATTGGAACTAGTCTTTTATGGTATGAGGTGATTGACTGTTAGTCACACAATTTTAGATAAAATGTTGTCCTGCCTGCTCAGTGGAACATGGGGTTTTTTTTTGGGTAAGGTGCTATCAGCTCTTTGGTTTCTTCTTCTGTAAACATCTGCCTCTCCTGTCCCTGCTAGGGCTTTCACATCCCTGTTGGTGCCCACCTTTGCGAGGAAGCATTTGCCTTGCCTGTCCATGTGATGGGTCTAATTTGGGGTAGTGTGATCAAGCTGGTTTGAGCATGCTTCAATACTGAGAACTGCAAGCCCCTCCTGCTCAATCCATCACTGGTAGCTTGCAAGTAAGGCAAAACCCAAGCTGTTTTACTCCTGCTTAGGCAGAGCATCCTGCTACATTGATGAAGTGTCCATTGGTTACTGAAATGTCACTGAAAATGTGGCATTTAACCTCTGACGGAGCTTAGCTCTGCCATAAAATGGGTTTGACTTCTTCACACTCTGGGTGGAGGTGAGGCTTGCAGGTGTTGGTTCAAGGGCTTTGTAGACTGTAACATCTCTCCAGTAAAGCTGGAAATGTGCATACTGCCATGCCAGCAGTTCTGTGCTGATGGATGTCCTCTAATCCCTCTGAGATGCCCTGTCTTGATCTGTGATCCTGGGCTGAAGTGTCCTTGTGTTAAGATTGCAAGATCTCTAAGTGGGTGAGCTGGCCAGCAAATTGGTAAAGAGAACTTTTGTCCCAAAATACTTGCAGCAGTGTAGATGCCCAGCTTAAAGACAGCTGCCAAATTGTCTTCTTCACAGACCTCTGAGAACAGATATGCTTGACCTGGGGGGAGAAAAACAGGTGAGGGATGCCAGAGAAACAGCAGTAGTCTCACCTTGTCACCCAGGACAACTTCTGGGGAATAACTGGAGTGAAAACAGGTGACTTAACCCACTGCCTTTGCCCCTCCATGGCTGACAGTCTGATACAGGAGGCATCAGGTGTGCTCTGGGCTCCCTCTGATGAGAAATGGAGGCTGTTCTTGTTTGCATAGTGGTACTTCATGGCTGTGAGAGGTGGATGAAGCCAGCAGGAAGCCTTCATGTGTCAGCATCTCTCAAGCTTGAAATCCAACCCACATTCCCAGCAGACAGCTGTAGCCATCAGGGGAATTGGTGAGGCAGTCAGCGCCCCAACACCCCGGTTACCTGTTTGTTTAATCCTGTATGGAGAACAAACCAAAACTCTAAATGCCAGCCATTCTCCCTTCCTAGTGGAGCTTTGAGGCAGATCCTTGGGCAGTTTAAGGGGCTCATCTGCTGAAGAAGGGGCTGTGTGCAGGGCCGCTTTGTCCGTGATTCCACTGGCACTAACTGTCCCACTCTCCGTGTGTTCCCTCCGGCAGAGTTCGGCGTGTACTGCAGCCACTGCCGCAGCGAGGTGCGCGGCACCCAGTGCGCCTTCTGCAAGGGCTTCACCTTCCAGTGCGCCATCTGCCACGTGGCCGTGCGGGGCTCCTCCAATTTCTGCCTGACCTGCGGACACGGAGGCCACACCAGCCACATGATGGAGTGGTTCCGTACCCAGGAGGTGTGTCCCACGGGCTGCGGGTGCCACTGCCTGCTCGAGAGCACCTTCTGAGCGGTGGTGCCAGCAGGGCTTCCAGGAACTGATTGAATATTTAATTCCCAAGCCATGTTGAGTCAGCTCAGCTCCTCTCTGTCTGGAGGAGATCGCCACAAGGAGCTGAAGTGGGACATCCTGGCAATGTGCTGTGCTGATGTTTACAAGTGCTTCCGTTACTCCTACACTTCCCAGGTTGCTTTGAGACCAATTTGACCAAATTCCATGTGTCCATTGCTGGCAATGGATGCCAGACCAGAAAAATAGCTCTCTCATGCAGAAGGGTGTGCGAATATTGGTTTGGGATGGAGGTGTTTGGAAGATCCCCTAGAAAGGACAGAGCAAAACTCACTCCAGCAATGTAGAGTCTTTTCCAGGTGCCTCCTTACATGGGCTCAAAGTGAGCAAAACAGTTGTTCCACACAGTTAAGGAGAAATAATTCTCAAACAACAGTTAGCTCTAAAGGCAAGCTGTAAATGGCACTTGAAATACTCCATGGAGCTGTGTTCAGAGTTTCTTTGGAAGCAGCCAGGGTCCTTATTTTAAATGGCTGTTCACATAATTTAGATTTCCCCATAAAGCAAGGGAAGGAAATAGCATTTTTCAGGATTACTTCTTAAATAGCTTTCTGCTCACTGGTCAGTACCTGTGGCTGGTGTGAAAAGCCCAGCCAAGCACACAAGGTCCCTGGGATTAGTTGCTTCCAGCAGTTTTAGTACTGTTAGGCGGGAAGGTGTCTCCATCTCCTGCTTTCACCAGGTGATAAAATGCACTTTAACCTGTCTCTGTCTTGTTGGTGACACTTCCAGGTGACTGGGAAAGGCATCTGCCTTTTGAGTTTGGGATGCACACTGTCTTTCCATAGATGTATTCTGGAAAGCTTTGCTCCCTCACTGAGAAAACACAAAGAGGACACTTACTCCATACAGCTCCTTCTGGCTGTTGTCTCCAAGCGCTATGGGGAAAATTATGGATAATTTGAGGTTGGCTGCTGCTTGAGTGATGAGGCTCCTGAACAGGGAGGCAGCAGTTTCTATGAAAAAAGGGAGTGTGGAAGGATGATGGGAGCCGCAGAGGCAAAAGGTTTATGACTTTTCTTTCTGTGGCACATCCACTGGAGAATGTAGTGGATGGATGTGTCCGTTTGGGGCTGTGCCTACTTGGGCACACAGCAGGGATGCTGCTGTGCCGTGTGTGCATACCTGGAGTGTGCAGTCTGTGCCTCTCCAGGGCTGGCTTGAGCCTGGGCTTTGCATTTGGCCCAATGTGTGGTCAGGGATGAGCCAGCTGGAGCTACCCCCACCTGTACCAGCACTGATCCCTTCTCCCACGCTTGCCTGCTGAGTGGGGCCACGTGCCATGCCCGCTTCCAACCCCTGTGCTAGCTCAAGCTGTGGGATCCTGCTGTGGAATAAATAGATGATGTATCTTAAACAATTAAAACATTAAAATTATTTTTTTAAGTGCTGTTCCAATAGAATTTGGTGTTGTTCTGCTGGTTCTGCCTCTGTGAGGAGCCCCCAGCAGCTCTCCTTCCCCGTGGATGGTGAGTGTTGCACCCACGGCCCTCTCCCTGCATCCCAAAGCAGGGCACTCGGTGGTAGCAGAGCCCTGCAATAGCTGGGGGGACGCTGAGTCCCCCAGCCCTGGCTGGGACAATGTGCTGGCACCTGCCCCACCAGCCTGGGAACACACTGGGAACTGCCTGCGGTTGTGAGGCTCCTTTTGGGAAAGCGAAGCCGGGCAGCGTCTGAGCTGCCGGCAAACCAGAGCCCACATCCTGCAGCTTGGGGAGGCCCTGGGCAGCGTCTGGCCCCCAGGAAGGCGGGTGGGTGCACCGGGGTCCTGGCCGGCGCCGCGGCAGCCCCAGGGCCAGGGTGCTCTTTGCCAGGAGAGGCAGGGAGAGGGTCCCGCCCTCCGCCTTCCTACGTGACAGCCATTCAGCTTGGAAGTATTTTCATTTCCATGCTTGAGTGCTCCTGTAGCTTGGAAGGGAAAGGAGATTTGTTATTTAAAGGTGACGGACCGACAAATTGTGGTATTTAGTGTGTTATTACAGTCCATTACGGTCCATCTCCGTAGTATGTGAATGCCCCTGAGGCGGAGCACGGCCGGCACTTCAGAGGAAGGCGGAAAAGCCCTTACCGTGGCTGTTTGTGCAGCCCTGCACAGGTAGGTGGAATGTCTTCCCGGATGCTGCCAGCATTTCTCTCACACCCTGCAGCATGTCTGGTGGCTCCTTTGGGAGCAGCCTCACTCCATTCCGGAGTGACTGCTGCACGGAAACACGAATGGCTTATTCCCACCTGCCTTGAGCCAGTTGAAGAGAAATGCTGTTGCCTTAGCTGTGCAGGGCAGCAATGAATGGTCAGAAATGGGGCATGGTGGTGCCCCACCAGCCTCTTCTGTGCTGCCTGCCTCTGACTGCCTGTCCTCACACCCACCTGCTCTTTGGAAAACGGTAAAGTGCAAAAAGTTCCCCAGTCTGGCCAAATCTCACTCTGAATTGCAGGCTTTAGAGGAGGGAGAGGAGGCAGGCACTGCTCAGGCAGTGAATCTTGGCCAGAGTGTGTGCCAGAGCAGCTCTGAGGACATTTCTGTGGTCAAACCAGGTGAATTGAATAGACCCTCCAGCCAATGGACAGTGCTGAGGACCATGGTCAGTTGTGCTGCAGGGCGGGGGGTGACCCATCCATGGTTTCTGCTGGAGCAGGAGCAAGGGGCATTGGATTATTGCCTTGGCTGCTCTGCACGAGGCAGGAGCGAGCTCTTCACACGCCACGTGGGAAGGGTGTCAAACCACTTCCCTCAGGGCATCACCAGTGCCATGGGTTTGCCAGGGCTCCAGGAGTGACTGGACACTGTCAAGGAGAGGAGCTTCATCCCCAGCCACCTCTGTCCGGAGAGCCTAGCCAGCAGCGCTCTGCAGAGATGCCCACACACCCTACACCTGCTCTGGCACCCTTCCCAGGCTGGTGCAGAGGAGGATGCTGAGCACAGACCCTAGGTCCGACTCTGAACAGCTGCTTGCCAAAACTTGCTTCAGCTGCCTGGCAAGTGTGTCCCAAGGGCTGTTACCTGTGTGTATCTATGCTAGCTTTCCCAAGGATGGGGCTGGAAGAGGGAGAGCGAGCTCCCACAACAACCCACGCTGTGCCCTCGAGGCCACTGTCAGCTTTTTAAGCCCTATTTATTTTCCTACTGAGGGTGTAGCAAGCATGGTGTGTCTTCCCTATCCCCACTAAGGCTTTCCACGTGTGGAGAAGGAAGTTTAATCCCTGATGATCGAGTTTGGCAGAGAAATGAGTGTTTAGCAGAGAGGGAAAACCTTTCCCCATGGATGTAATACCATGCGGAGTCTGTATCGGTCTCCTCCGCCTTGGCAGCCACAGCTTCATTATCCCAGCAGCAGCCCCAGAGTGCTGCAGGGCCTGATCCTGCCCCAAGCCCAGCAGCACATTCCTGCTGTCTCCTGTGTGCCAGCCCCAGCGCCTGTCCGTCTGTCTGGTGGGTAAACCAGTTCAGGAACTGATGAGCCAAAGCCATTCATTTGGCTGCTCTCATTTCAGCCAGGCTGATCAGCAGCTGACTCCACTCCCTGATGCTGCTTGTCCTGGGGCTGGCACAGTGCAGGGACAGGGACGGGGACAGGCCACTGGCACAACCCTCTGCTGCCAATTTGGTGCTGTTATGATGGTGTCTGCTGTACAGCTCTGTCCCAGCTCCATCCCTCTTCCCAGTGTCACCAGTGCTCAGTGCCTCCCTGCTCTGCAGGTGACAGGGTCCCCCTGCTGCCCCATTCTCACTGCAGAGCTGGGGCTTGGCTTACCCACTGTGGGGACACCCTTGTCCCTTGCATGGGGGGACAGAGACCCACCACAGAGCCCAGGAGCTGTTGGCACCCCATAACAAGGGCAGGTGAGATGTCAACTCACAAGAGACTGGCTGATGTCCCCGAGCCCTGCTACAGCACAACTGAGGACCACAATACTCCGTGTGCTCAGGAGAGGATGGCAGTGGGGATGCACAGGTCACCTGGCAGCTTTGCACCCTGTGGGCTGGCCAAAGGCTGGACCTATCTCTGCCGTGAGCTGGGATTACAGAGGGTGGCCCTTGGCAGCACGTGGCCCCAAAACACAAGGTAGGACTGGGCTGCACAAGCAAGACCAGCCTGTGGGGACTGCATGGTGGGGTCACGGCCAGGGGCCCCCTACATCTCCCCCAGCATCCCACAAAGGAGTAGCAGCCATGCACCTGCCCTGCACATGCTTGGGGTCTGGGGTCCCTGGTTTGCTATTGGGTGCAGTGGCCTCCAGCTGAGTGACCCAGCTCATTCAGATCTGCCTCTGTCCCCCACCTTGCCCTCATGCTCATCCAAAAATCCTTAAGGTCCATCCAGAAGCCACCCTGATGCCCCAGAGGGCTGCCCCAGACTGAGCTCACCCACCACAACCAGGACCATCTTGGCCATTGAGGGTATTTGGGAACCCCCTTGGGAGAGTGTCCCACCCCAGCACCTCCTTTGGCATCTCCCAGCAACCTCCCAGGACTCCCCTGGCCCTCCCAGCCCCCAAAAGAATGTTTGTGACCACCACCCAAAGACTCCTCCAAGGGACCCCCAATGCACCCCAGGTGCCCTGCAGCAGCGAGGAGCATGCCCACCCTTAACCCTTCTGCTCCTGTTGGGGTGCAAAATCAATCTGCCCACCCAAAAAAAAAAAGATTTTTCCCCTGAGCAAGTGGCAGGGCCATGCCGGGAGCCGAGTGGGAAGGTGGAGCTGATGCCGACCGCCACAGCAGGTTTTGCATCCACCTTGATTAAAGGCCTCAGTGAATGCCTGGCCAGCACCCCACAGCACCCCAAAGCCAGGGGGCTGGGGTGGTGTGATGACCCACCCATACAGGTGGGGCTTGGGGGGCTCCCCATTCCTCGGATGGCAAACCCCACCTTAATTACTGGTTGCAGCCTGGTGTGGCCGGTAATGCCAAAATTTGCTGGCATGTGGCCAGCCCCTGTGGTCGAGGGTGCCACCCCAAAGCAGCCCCCCCCACTTCAGAAGGAAGGCCTCCCAAAAAATGGGTGAGAAATCTCCTTTCTCATCAGTCTTTGTGAATTATTTGGCTTTGATTCTTCGGGGTGTTTGGGGATGGCCCCTGCCCCCCTGGGTAATTGAGAATTTAATTAAATACTGAAATAAATCTGCAAACAGCTGTGGAGGGGCTGTGGTGCCTGGCAGCAGGTGATGCTGGGGTGGGTTGGCTTCTGGGGGACCCCAGGAGGGATCCTGCTCTCCTAGGGGGTCTGAGCCAGGACTGAGGTTCTCCCTGCCTTGGCCACCCTGGACCTTGGTGGTGGGGTTGATACCTTGGGAAGGGTGATTTCCCCAGGGGTGCGCTATATCCCCCAGTTACCATCCCGGGATGCCCCCACAGCCTCAGCCCTGCCCCAGGGATGCCCATACTCCAGTTCCACCCCTGGGGCACCCCAGTGCCCCTCCATAACCCATCCAAGGTTGCCCAGACCCCCTATTCCCCCACCCTGAGGGTACCCAAGGGCCCCTGGGGGACACACTCCCCTCCCCTGGGGACGCCCCATTTCCCCATTCCCCGCGTGGGTGCCCTGTGCCCCCTTCTCCCCGTTCTGCCTCTCCATGAATGCCACATTCCCACCTTCCCGGACCAGGGTACCTGGGGTAAGGCGGAGCCTCCCCACCCCAACCGTGCCCCACCCGTCCACGGCTGCCCAATGGGGTGCGGCGGGGCGCGGTCGGGGGCGTGGCCTGGCCGCATATGCATGTATGCAGATGAGCAGGTGCGGGCAGAGCGCGGCGGCGGGACAGGACGGGACGGGACGGGAATCGGACCGGGAGCGGGACGGGGAGCGGGACGGGGACCGGCGGCGGGGCCATGGCCACGGCGGGGCCGCGGTCCTTCAGCGCCGCCGAGGTGCGGGCGCGCTGCGCGCAGGGCGCCTGCCTGGTCTCCTGCCACCGCCGCCTCTACGACCTGAGCGGCTTCGTGCGGCTGCACCCGGGCGGGGAGCAGCTGCTGCGCCGCCGGGCCGGCACCGACGTGAGCGCGGCGCTGGACGGGCCGCCCCACCGGCACTCGGCGAACGCCCGGCGCTGGCTGGAGCAGTACTACGTGGGGGAGCTAGAGCCCGGCGACGAGCAGGTACCGCCGCGGGGCCGAACCGGGACCGGGGTGGGCTCGCGCTGTAGGGGGACCCGGGGACGGCATCAACAGTTTCTATGGGGTGCCCCAGGTTCCGAGTCCAGAGTGAACAAGGGCTATGGGGGGTCCCAGGTCCCGGGACTGGCAGGTACAGAGGCTATAGGGTGCCCCAGGTGCTAATCCGGGATGTACAGGGTCTCTGTAAGGCACACCAGGTCACAGAGATGTACTGGGATGTACAGAGACTGTAGGGTGCCCTAGGTCCTGGGTTGAGTTTCGATCGGGTCCCCCAGGTCTGTGCACTCTGGGATCTGGGCAGTGCAGGGTCTATAGAGCATCTCAGGTCCAGAGTGCATGGAGTCTAAGATGTGCAGGTTCTGTAGGGCACCGCAGGTCCAAACTGTGCAGGGTCTGAGTCACACAGGGTCTGTAGGGCACCCCAGGTCCAGGATTCTCAGGATCTGTTCAGGACATGCAGAGGCTGCATAGGCTTTGGTGTGTACAAGGCAGGAAGTTTCTGGAGTGCATGTAGCATGTAAGTGTTTAGCGCACCCAGATCTCAGTCTGAGCTGTATGGGACATGGTGTGTGTTGAGTCTGAGCAGCACAGGACCAGGCTCTGTAGGGTCTGAGATCTACAGGTCATGAGGGGTGAAGGGGACAGAGGATGTTTGAGGCTCCTGGGATCCTTCATGGGTGGTGCCTGAGGTGGTGCAGGGTGCCAAGGTCCCATGTGCCTCCTGGCTCCCAGGAGTTCTGTGGGGCCTGAGGTTCAGGGGACCCTGAGGCCCATAGGGTGCCAAGTGCCCAGAGCCTGATACCTACAGGGTCCCACTCCATGACCACATCCCACCCTGGCCATGCTAGGAAGCAGGGCTTGGGATAGCTCTGGGGTGCCCGTGTGACGTGGAGGTGTTGGGGTCTTCAGAGGCGTGCAGGAGATGGAGCTCAGTGTCAGTTTTAGCAGGACTGTATGGCACTGGGTGGGCAGTGGGACAGGACACCCTTCCTGGCACTGTCGGCACTCAACCAGGTCCCAAGGTGCTGGGCACAGGTTTGCCAGTGGTGGGCAATTACTGCTGGGGAGAGGAGCCCAGCCATCCCTGTGACTGCCTGGTGTGGGGCACGGGGTGGCCATGACACAGCTCTGACCCCACCGTGCCAGCCCTGTGCTGTCCAGGCGGAAGGGAAAGTTCCCTGGGGAAGTTCCGCTGCCTCCGGCTGGCACTGGGCACTGCTACCCAATTACCAGCCCTCACCAGCACGCTGTGGGCAGAATGCTGAGCAGCGGGGCCGGCCCAGCCCCCTTCCCTAGCCCAGCAGTGGTGTTCCCCTCTCGACATCCCAGCAAGGTCGGTGACCGGCTGGTCCCTCTGGCTGGTTGTTTGCGCTCTCTGGGTGTCCTTCCCCACGGCGCAGCCTCGGCCCCAGCGCCACAGACAGGGCTTTGTTTCAGCCTCGGTGCAATGCCTGCATTTTCCCCGGGTGGATCCCGGCGATGGCACCTCCTCTGTTGGGACACTCGCTGAGCCACCACCTCCTTGCAGGCGTGACGAGCCCAACGGGTTGGGGCGAAGGAAGGTACCGGACAAACGGGTTCTGGCACCGCAGGCCGCGCCGAGGGGAGCTGCCACCATCCCAATGCAAATACACGGTGTGATAACGCCAGGGCGCAGGGAGATCAGACGCTGCCTGGTGCCAGATAAACCATCCCAGGTTGTATCACAGAGTGGAGATTAGAGCTGCCTGCTGCGTGGTGAAGCTGCGTCCGGTGTGCACTGACGTGTGAGCTGCTCTGCCCTGCTTCCTTCCCCCCAGAAATCCTCGCTGGGGAGAGGTGATGCCCTCAGTAGTGCTTGGGTTCATGCTTTGGGTACTTTGGGGCAGGTGTGCCCCAAACAGCTCTTTACATTGCCCCAGTCTGGTTTCGGATCCCCACAGCTTTGCCAGTGCCTCTCCTTGCCCGTTGGAAGTCCCAGGGCTGCATCATCCCTGTGCTGAGCGATTCAGGATGCTGTGATCCCACAGGCATCCAGCACCCTCCCCTGCTTCCCTCAGGGACTTCCAGGATTTTGGAAAGGGGGAAAAAAGTGGTAGCGCAGGACAGATAAAGAAGATAGGATCCAGCCTTCATCCCACTGGCCTCTCCATGCCCCTTCCTGTGGCTCTGTCCTTTGGCCACAGGTCCCTCTTCCGCATCACTCAAACCCATTTGGCTAAAGACAAATTAACCCCCAAACATTTTATCTATGCAAGCAGGACATATAGGGGAGATCAAAGCGAGTAACAATAATTACCCAAACTAGACAGTGGATTTTAACAGTCTCCCTAGAAGGGAATTGGATCATCTAATTACTCCTCCAGCTTAAGCAATGAGAGACTTTCATCACAGCCTCTTTGGGGTGCATGACATGGCTATGAGTCACGGTAAATCCTCCGTCCTTCTCAGGTTTTTGTGTCCTTCTCTTCCTCTTGCCTGTATTGCTGCATGTCAGGCTCGCCCTGGCTTTCCATCCCAGCCTGAGCACGCTTGGACGTAGGCGGGACAACTGGGGCACCTCTTTGGGGGTGATGTAACAAGAAGTGACTTTTTTATTGCTACTATGATTAGGAGGAGTTAAATTCACCTCCTTGTGACAGTCCTGCTTCGCCCAGTGTTTAATGGGCTAAGACACAGCTTCATGGGGCCCTGCCAGCCACTGCCCATGGACCATGATGCTGGCGTGATGGTGGTGCTGTGATGGTGCCGCCACAAGCAAGGGCCTCACTTGGGCTCTCTGCACCTCTTGGGGTGTCCTTATGCTATGTGCCTGTACCTGCATCGCCAACAGAGCTTGTCCTATATGGACACCAGCAAACTGAGCCTCTGAGGAGCTCAGTGCAGGTGCTGGAGGCCCTGGAGCAATGCAGAGGTATGGTAGGGCTCCTCTGGGGTTTGACTCACTGGGGAAATGGGTGGAAAAAAACCCTGGGTCCAGGTTTTGGCAGAGCAGCTGTCTGCAGGCAGCATCGCCCTGTCTGGGCCAGGGGGAGGTTTCCAGCTTCTCTGCCTGTGTCCCAGGAACACTGAATCCTGTGCTGGACCACCCCTTCTGTCTGGACCTGCTCACATCACAGCCAGATTTTGTTCTTTTAATGCCTCAAGCCCTGATGCAGGACAGCACTGGTGTGGCACAGCCAGTGCTCTCCAACTGGCGCATGACCAGTGCTGAGCACCCCGTCTGACCCACGCAGGGCAGCTGGATGCTCACAGGTGGATGCTGGGTCACCCAGGCACTGGATCATGCCATGCCCTGGGTGTTTGGCCCTGTTGTGTACCAGCAGGAGAGCCGGCACCTTGCCGGGACTGCTGCTCACTAACAGTTGCAACGCCTCATAGGCGTGAGCTTTCCCTTTCTTACATCTGGCCTCTTGTTCATCTTCCCTGGCAGGACCTGTTTGCCTGGGGACAACTCAGATGCATCTTCACCACCCACAGGTGACAGCAGAGCCCAGCTCAGCACAGCCCTTCAGCCTCCTCCCAGCCCACCTCCTGTTTGGAGATGGATGGGCAGAAGCCCCAGCATTGGTCTGGGGCCACTGGGGCTCGGTCCCAGCAGGGCCCCTGCATGCTTGGGATGGGCAGGAACAGGCCACCTTCTAGGGTGCCAGTCAGGACATGCCAGTGTGGTTTGCATCCTGATTGCACCACAGCTCCCAGTCCTTTCATTGCCAGCCCCAGGGTGAGCAAGAGAGCCTTCCTCCTGCTGCCCAGCTGAGAAAGAGGAGGAGAAAGAGGTGACTCAGGAGAAAGAGGTGACTCAGGCACTGAGAGGGAGCTGCCATGGCACACAGGGCAATGGCATCTCACTGATGTCACCCAGCCCACGTGTCAGTGGTGAGGTGGAATGTGAGCCCCCCAATCCATCTACCTGACCTGGGAGGACAGGGAAGCCTCCAGCCATGACATGGTGCTCAGGCATCCATGGGCAGGGGAACTGGAGGTGTGTGAACGTTTCGGAAAAGGGAGGAGAGGTGCCGGGCATTGCATCAGCGCAGCTTTCTTAAGCATCCTTCCTGCTGCTGGCTAGGCTGTGGTGCAAGCGTGAAGGTGGAGAGCACCAGCCCATTTCTCAGGGCATGGATAAGCTGTTTCACTCTCTCAAAGACAGATTTTCTTCCAAAGCACCTGCAGGGTAGAGGCAAAACCATAATTTCACCATGCTTGGCTGGACTTCAAGGCATCCCACCTGTCCCAGGGTTTTGGAACGTCTGGCTGAAGGACAGTGTGCAATGTGGAAAATAGCAGTGGGAATCCTCACAGAGGGAGGTGTGGTGGCCCATGGCATCAGCTCATATCTGTGCTCTGCCTGCAGTAAAATTGATGCCAGTGGGAATCCAGCCTGGAAATGCTGGCTGGAAATATCCCCTGTCCTTCCCTGCCTGTTGCCCCAGACAAGGGGCTGCCTCAGAGCTGGGTAGTGCAGTTCCTGTACCAGCAGAATGAGGCTTGAAATCCGGCTAGCCCAGGAAATGAGGTGGGAGCAGAGCTTGCAAGGAGTGCCTGCTGTCAGCAAATAGTGCCCAAGCCCTGTCTCGGTGTCACCAACACGGCAGAGAGTAAAGTCCTGATGTCCTGGCAAGGTGACACCAGTCCTCCTGAATGCCAGGGCCTCCCGCAGCTTCCAGGGCAGCATTCCAGTCAGTAGGATGGCAGTGCATCCCTCTCGGAGCAACAGGGAGAGCATCCGTTGAGGAGTTGGGAGAAAACTGTTCCTGTCTGGAAGCTGCACAGCTGGAAGCCCCCGCTGGGCATGGCTGTGCTGCGGCTGCCGGGCCACGCCGTACCCTGCTCTGGGTTAATGGGTAACCCAAGGTGACAAAGCAGGAGAAAAGGCATGTTTGGCACGTCCTGCATGGGGAGCTGGCACTGCTGCCGGGGGGCACGGATGGTTTGGGGTTTGCATGGGCACGCTGCAACCTCACCAAGCCCCCCACCAGCGGCACGGCTGGCGCCGGAGCTGGCACAGCCATGGGAAGGAGGCTGATGCTGGCAGCCGGCAATGTGTTTGCTTCCAAGCATTAGACAAGGCAGGTTTCTCCTGTTTCTCAGCCTGCCCTGGCAGTGGGATTGCAGCTGGGTCTTCATCCTGTCACCACTGCACCAGTGCGTTCCCTTGGGCCTCAAAGTGCTCTCTTGAGCCACAACCAAATCCCACTCCCCATGTTCCCTAGCCCATGGCAAAGGTGCCTGGCCCAGTGTCACCGTGTGAAGGGCACTTTGCCTTCTTCCCTGGGACAAGGTCCCTCCTGCTGTGTTTTTCCACGTGCCCACAGCCAGGGTGGTGGCATCAGCTCTGCCACACACCCCAGGTCTGTCAGCCTGGCTTTCTCAGGGACCAAAAAGCCAAGCTGGGCTTTTGTTGGAGATCAGTGGGGTGGGAGGAGGAAGCACTAACCCAGTGATGCCCCTCACTTTGCTGGCAGCGGCAAGGTGACCTCTGCTATGGCACTGCCCATTTGCAAGGGGAAATGCTGGCCAAGGGCACACAGTTTCTGCATTGCCACCCTGAGGCACCGGTGCTGTCCCGGCAGTGGGTAGGGTATTCCAAACACTGGGATCGGCAAGAGGTTTCCAAAGAGCCCCGAGCCCATGATGCTCAGTGCACAGTCCGAAGGGCATTGCAGCTCACTGGAAGCTGCTTTGCTCAGGAATTTGCTCTACAGGAGCTGACTGACTTAAATTCACCAGAATTTTCCCCATATTTATTCAGCAGACATGAGGTCACTCTGGCCATACCCCTGAGTGCTACAGCCCCCACCATCCCCAACTGAATCTGCCACTGATGCTTCACCACAGGATTTTTCTTCTCTTTTCAGAGCCTTTCTGAGACAGTGGATGAGAAGGAGGTGATCACTGCAGCCCAGACTCCAGAGCAGACAGATCTCTACTACAAAACAGTGGATGTGGAGAAGGTAAGAGCCCTGGAGTTTCTCCAGTGCACTGTTTGCCAGAGTGCTTTTGGGAAACACCAGGTCACCTCTTCCCTGCATGAGTGGTGGATTTCTGCTGACCTCTTGGATGTGAGGGATGGCTTGAGGGAGGCAAACTGATCCAGCCACTTCTGCCCTTTCTCCTGGTGTGGATGCCATTGCTCATACTTTATTGCACAGGTATGGCCAAGCTGGGAGGCTCCCATTGCAGCAGCATGGGAGAGACGGCTTTCTCTGACAGTGGCTGCGCCCTTCCAGAGGGAAATATTGCCAAGCCACACCTTGCTTGCTTTTATTTCTTTATTGCTTTATTTATTTTATTGCTTTATTTATTTTATTTTTTTTAACTTGCCTGTGCACTGTAATGAGCAGTAAGGGATTCCCCAGCCTGGGCAGGGTGATCCTGGTGTGTGCAAGGTGCTTCCTGTCCTGCCAGCTCCTTTGCAAGCATGCCACAGTAGTGGAGATTTATCCCCAAGGTGCCTTTGGCTGTCCCTGCCCTCTGTAGCACCATCTGGTCACCACACCTTGCATGGTCCCAGATGGTTGGTAAGCATGCTTTTATCTTGCAGAAAGCTGGGGGTTTTTTTAGAGTAGCAGAACATCTTTCACCCCCAAATTAATATTCTCTCACTGAGCACCTTTAAAAGAGAACGAGCCTTTTCAAAGTGACCTTTTTACTTTAACTTTTCCCTTATGTCCTCTATGGAGAATGGCTCTGTTCCTGTCCCATACAGCAGCTGGGACCATGCAAGGTGTCATGCCACGCTTGCCCTGAGATGCCCCAAACTGAGCCATCCCTACCACTGGCAGGACAACCCCGGGTGCCAGATTGCTGTGCCAGTGCTGTGTGGCATGAGAAGCCCAAGGAGAGCTGCCAGGCCCGGGGCTCAGCTGGGCAAGCGTGGTTTCAGTCCTGGCACAGGCATGGGACCAAGAATCCACCGTATCTGGCCAGGCCAGCAGAAGACACATGCAGGGATGCTGAGCAGCAGCAGAGGTGGTGCTGCCAGTTGTGCCTCCCTATTTTCATGCTGTGCCAATATGCATGCCTGCATGGGTCCCTTCTTGCTCTCACACCTGAGTTCAGCCATGCACAGCAGCAGTCCTGGAGTCTGTGTTCCCATCCTGTATCCCTGCTCCCCGTCCCTTCCCACTTTGCTCCTCACTGGGGTGTCCAAAGAGCTGTGGCTGCCCCATGTGTCCTCTGCACAAGGAGAAAAGTCCTTGGCTGGGGCAATGCCATGGGGATGGGATCTGCGTGCTACCAGAGGTGTTCTGCTGGGGAATATCACTGCTCATTATCTAATCTTGGCAGATTGAGAGGCAAAGAGCCTCAGTTATCAGGGTCTGATGTTGAGCCAAGCCTGATCCTGAGCCAGCCACCTTCACCTTGATCCGCTGGCAGGTACCCAGTGGCACAGGGGAGAGCTAAGCCCCGTGTCCACGGTAGATGGGGCTGTTGTGTGTCTGGCCCCTCGTCTGCCCCGTGCTGGTGCTTGTGGGGTGCTCAGGGCACCTTGGAACAAGAAGCAACCACTCTTGGGGCATGGGAAGGGGTTTGCAGCCCAAAATCCCACAGCAGTGGCTCAGCTTTATGCCTGGTACTGGGATGGTTTGTGGGTTCCACAGCACTACAACCACTGTCTGCTCCCTCAGGACCTGGTAGACTGGCAGAAGCCCTTGCTGTGGCAGGTGGGCTACTTAGGGGAGAAGTACGATGAGTGGGTACACCAGCCTGTGGATCGGCCCATCCGCCTCTTCCACTCGGATTTCCTTGAGTTCCTCTCCAAAACGGCATGGTGAGTTCCCGGGGTCTGCACTGTGCCCCGGATGGTGCATCCCCAGGGAGGGGGAATGGCTCACCAGCCAGCAGGACACTCTCCAACATCTCCTTCTACCCCACAGGTACGTGGTGTTCATGGTATGGACGCCCGTGGTGCTGTATCTCAGCTGGGTCAGCTACACCTCCCTTGCTCAGGGCAACACCAGGCTCTTCTCCTCCTTCACTACAGGTACGAGCAGCAGCAAAGCCTTTGGGCTTCCCTTATTGACCCCACTCTGCGTCCAGGGGCAGGACAGCCCTGGGTGGGGGGTTACCTCTGCATCCCCTGCTCATCCCTCCTTCTGTAAGTGCTGACCACGAGCCCCATGCAGGTGCAGCTGGTCAGCACCTCTCCCTGCGGCCACCAGTGTGTGCCCTGCATGAAACCACCTGTGCTTGCCCACCTCCATCCCCTCATCTCAGCACAAGATTTAGTCCCCCCAGGGGATCAATAGAGGCACAGAGCCCTCTGACCTGGGCTGCAGCCTGCTCCCTTTTGCTTCCCTTCCCTCCATCCCCAAAAACGAGCCCTGGGGTGCCTCCCACCCTCTGCTGACGCCCACTCGGGCCGCGCTGAATGCCGGCGTGGCGGGCGAACAAACCGGGCTCTCAGCGCCGCTGGCGCTGCACAGTGCGGGGCTTGTTTGCCCGAAGCGCCTGCCCTTGAATCTCCCACTGTCTGCTCCCTGCTCCCCCGGGAACAACAAGCGTGGCCGGGGCAGGCTGTCTTCTTTGTTGTCTTTTTTTTTTTTTTCCCTGGGCTCCCTATTTTTTTTGCAAGGTGCCACCCAGTGCCAGCTGTGCCCGGCTGTGGGGTGGGGAGCGCCTGCTGCATGGGCACCCCTGCTCCTTGTGGCATTTGGCACCTTGCTGCCAAGTCTTGTGGGTTGTTTTTTTTTCCTAAAAATAAGCAGGTTTTGGGGGAATCCAAATTTTGCTAGGAAGGACACAGGGCTGGCAGCCAGCCCTGAGAGAGGGAGGTGGATGAAAAATGTTCTGCGGGGGAAAGTGCCCAACAAATCTATTCTTGTTCCCCAAAAAAGAAACACCAACAGCGCTGTTTTACTGTCATGAGTGCTGCCTGTGCAATTAAGGCCCCTCCTGCCTTGTTCTGGTGGGTGAAGCAGCTTTGCAAGGATGATGCAGTCCCTGAAATGCACGTTCAAGCCCCCGCTGGAATCTGGAATGCAGGGAACCCCCCTCACTGGCTTCCTGCAGCAGCAAGAAGCTGACTGTTTCTGTAAATTAATAGGAATCAAAGGAAAATGGGGTTTGGAGCAGTGCTTGGGCAAAGCCTGAAGAAACTCAGGGCAGGAGGTAGATGAGAGGGGGGAGGGAGGGAGAGCTGAGCATCACCCTGATGCCAGTGGGAGGATGGTGATGGACAAAAGCACCCGCACGTTGCCTGCCCTGCTGACCACTGCACATCTCGTTGTGTAGAGTACTCCATCCCTGTCCACAAATACTACTTCCCCTTCATCTTCCTCCTGGGGATGATCCTGTGGTCCCTGCTAGAGTACCTCATCCATCGCTTTGTCTTCCATATGAAGCCACCCGCTAGTAACTACTATCTCATCACCCTGCATTTCTTGCTGCATGGGCAGCATCACAAGGTGAGTCACAGTTCCCGCCTCCACTGGCGCCTGCTGGGCCATGGGAATGGTAGCCTTTGCCCCATTGAAGCCTGTTACTGCGTGGCCTTTGCCCGGGCAGAGCCTGTTTGTGCCTGTTCAGTGTGACTGGTGGCATCCCAAGTGAGGCACTTACCCAATAGCAGTGAGAGCTGTAAGATGGCCTTGGAGGAGCTGGAGTTAAATCTGCAAGCTGTGTGGTTGGGCAAGGGGGAAGACCAAAAGAGCCATGGGCTCCCTCTGCCTTCGCTGGAGGAAATGGCCCTGTGGAGCTTGGGCACCTGCCAGCTAAAGCCACCACCTGCCTGGCCACCTTGGCATGCATGGGGGGCTGCTCTCGCCACTGGATACAACTTTGGGGAGGGTTTTTGGTGTTGGCTTCTCCAAATGGGCTTCTCCAATGCTCGGCAGGGATGTGCTGGGGAGGGTAGGGTGAGCTGCCTGTCCCACCATCCCTCTCCGCTTCCAGTCTCCCTTCGACAGCTCCCGCCTGGTCTTCCCTCCTGTGCCAGCCTCGCTGGTGATCGGCTTCTTCTACGGTGTCCTGCGGCTCCTGCTCCCCGAGGTGCTGGGGCTCTCGGTGTTCGTCGGGGGCCTCTGTGGCTACGTCATCTACGACATGATGCACTATTACCTCCACTACGGCTCACCCAAAAAAGGCACCTACCTGTACGGCCTGAAAGCTTATCACGTCAAGCACCACTTTGAACACCAAAAATCAGGTAGTGCCATGTTCCCCGTGCATGCTGGCAGGGGTGAGGGCTGTCAAAGTCCAGTCTACCTGCATGTGTGCAGCTGATTGCTCCAAAATATTTGGGATTTGGGATGGGGAAAGCCAAGCACGGTACTGCTGGGGAAGCAAGATGTGAGGTGTTGTAGCCCATGGGTAACATTTCCCAGCTCCCAGGTTGAGGACAGGGAGCCAGAGCAGCGCAGGGGTGAAGGCAGCAGCCTGTCTCACTGGTGGGCATCAGTGCTGCCTGGGCACGCCGGGGTGGAGGCCAAGCCCCCATGGCGCTGGGATGTGGGTGCCTGTTGCTGCCCAGGGCAGCATCTCTTCCTGCTGGCAGGTGTTGGCAGGTGCAGGGTGAGGCCCTGGGCTTCCCCACATCCGCCCCACACCTTCCCTAGCCCAGCGCTTGCTCAACCTGCCCTTTGCCCGGTTTCCTAGGAGAAAACGCCCTATCCAGATAAGCTATCATTCATGGGGCTCGTTGGCATGGCCCAGCCAGCTCCTGCTCTCTCTACTCTTCCTCCTTGCCCTCACTTTGCCCTCCTCCCTTCCCAAAATATGGACACTCCTCCCTCACCAGTTAACACACAGCCCTTGCAACACCCTGGTGTTGGTGGTGCCATGGGCTGAATGCTCTCTTCCCTGCCCGCAGGCTTTGGCATCAGCACACGCTTCTGGGATTATCCTTTCCGGACACTCATCCCCGAGGAGACCTTCAAGAAAGAGGACTGACAGCCCCAGCCCAGTGCTCAGTCGCTGGCTCTGTGCCCCCTGGACTTGGGCTGGAGTCCCTCCCCAGCCCCCAGCAAGGCCAGCTGGTCCCTGCCCCCTTCTTGGGGGCTGTGCCCCAGCAGTGACTCCAAACCGGAGCATCCCTGTGGCGTGCTGTGGTCCAGCTGTGGCACTGGCAAGGGGATGGGGGCTGAGGATGGTGAGGAAAGGGGAGGAGGAGGCTGTGGGTTTCCCTGGGGGACTCCTGCCCCTACCTCGCTGCCCTCCCTCTCCAGGCTATGGATGCACAGGCAGATCTGCTGCCTGAAAGATGAAGTGCCTGACGCTGCCCTCCCTCCTCCGCCCTGGCACCTTGCCAGAGCCCTGTCTCTCCTGGGGTGCCCTCTCCCCAGGGCATCCAACATGCTGCAGTTAACCCTATTGCCTAACTCGTGCCGAGGGGATTCCCTATCCTAGGTCCTTCTCCAGGCCCGAAAGCACAGGGTTTTCTTGGCCTGTAGCCCTTTTGGGGCGGGTCCCACAGGTCTGGATTGTGCCTTTTCTAACCAGTGCACCCACATCTCTGCCAGATTTATCAAGTTCACAGTTTTCATAGACATTGGCTACTTGAAACTCAAACTCCAATGGAACGAATTATTATGAGATGCCTTTTTTTGCCGATCCTGTGATTTTATTTTTTATTATTTTTTTCCCTAATGTTTACTGCAGATATTTAAAGGTTTGGAATAAATTTATATGTAAAACTGTAGACACTACAATTGTAAATAAACTGTATATTTTGAAAAATAAAACTTTCTAAAAAGGTTCTGGCAAATGTATCCACTGGGACTGCTCGCATGTTCTCCCACCCTCGGTGTGTCCCTTTCCAGGTAAGGATGGCCTTTGGAGCCACCGTTCCTGGCTCACCTCATCAACCACAGTGAGGCAGGAGCTTTGCAGGGGACATCAGCAAGCCTGTGTGACGCCAGGTCTCTGGGTAAGCAGAGGCCACTCCTCTGAATTTGGGCAATAGCATCACATGCTCCCCAAAGCTTCCCAAAATCAGTCTGGCCCTCTGACGAAGCTGCCTGCAAAACTTCCTGTGCTCCCAGCAGAGGTCAAGCGCTGTTTCCAGCACTGGTGCCTGCAGCCTGTCTCCTTTGGTGCTGGGGGGTCCTGGGGCTCAGGGGTGGGGAAAAGAGCAGGGGTGTGCTCCAGAGGGTCTTGCTGTAGGTGCAGGAAGTTCAGCAAGACACAGAGCCCTTGCTGTGGGTGTTACAGTGCCCTGGGCAAATCTTCCCATCGCTGACAGCAGGGCAGAATGAGTTGTGGTGCTTGAAATAGCAGAAGCATCAACACATGGGGGTACAACCTCCCCATCCCCTTCTTCCCACTGCACTTCCCGTGGGCAATTCCTTCTTCCACCAGGTAAAACCCAGCACAAGGGCACACAGCCCTCGGGGATACCCCAAGCAGCTTTCCTGGAACTGCAAGCCGTCATGGCGTGGGAAGCTCCAGTGGGTTGCACAACGTCCCTTCCGCTGTGACACCCTTTAAACCCATGCTCGTCCTGTCTTGTCCCTCCAGTCTGCAGAGGCAGCCGAGGTCAGCAAAGCAGGACCCGGTAACAGCCAGTTTCTCCTGGTAAGTGGACAAGATTCTTCCTCAGGGACTGTGCTGGAGAGCACCTGAAGAGGACAGGAGAGTGGCTGCTGCTGGATTTTGGGTGTGTTTCCATTTTGTTTTCAGCCTGTAGAGCCCGGCACCCCTCTCTTAGCTCTGGCTGCATCAGTGGTGCAGGTGGATGCTGATAATTTCCCTGCAACAGGGGTGGTTTTCTGTCCCTGCTACCTGGATATGGGCTGGGGAACAGGGAGCATTCCTGTGGAGATGCTGAGCGCATAGAGAGAGCTTGATTTAAAATCTTAAGTGGGCAGAACAGAGCTGTGAGGAGAAAATGTGTGGAGAAGCTAGTATTGCTGGGGCTATGAAAATGTGCAAGACTTTATTAGATGGGTGACCACAGAGAGAGACATTGGGTAGAAATGAAAATAAGTCTTTACAGTCAAAGATCCAGGTTCTGAGGGCAGGACCCCAGGGTGATGTGAGGCCAGAGCCTGGAATGCTGCCCAGGAGATGATTCTTGTGTCACTGATGTCCCTGCTCCTCTGGGTGGAAGCTCTCTGGGATGGCTCTCACTAAATTAATGTACATAAATCAAGCCAAAACATCTCTTGCTAGTGCAGAGAAAGATCTGCCACTACCACTGCTACCAATGTCTCTGTGTGTGCCTGCTCCAGTCTGCACGAGCAGCCGCAGTACCAGGCAAAGCAGAGACGGCAAAGCAGAGAATCCAAAGCAGCTGGAGATGTGAGGGGCTAAGGGAGGATGGTGTGCCTTATCAGAGCTGCTCCTCAGGGTGGAAGTCGTGGAAGAGCTGTATCCAGCTGATCTCCAAGCAGCATCTGAGGCGTACCTGCACCAGACACTGCCAGCCCACATCCTCAGTGGCCAAGCCCTTTGCAAGCATGGACATCGTGGAGAGGGTCCTCTCCATGGCCCAGGCCATCCACACCCAATTTGAGCAGGTGAAGTGCTGTAAGCACCAGTGCCAGCGCCTCGTGGAGCGCATCCAGATCCTGCTGGAGCCTGTGAGGATCCTCAGGGCTCAGCCAAAGCAGCACATCTCCCACCATGAAGAGGAACTGCTGAAAAAACTGCTCCAGGCACTGGGGGAAGCCCAGAAACTGGTGATGAAATACAGCCAGACCAGCTGGATCCAGAAGTTCCTGCGAGCCCGAAGCGCTGGTGAGGAGTTTGTGTGGGTGAACGAAAGCCTGGAGGACATTGCCCAGGGGCTTTCGCTCCTGCTGCAGGCAGAGCAGAAGCAGGCTTTCCTGGAAGCTTTCCAGGCAAAGACATGTCGCAGGCAGGATGCCGAGGACCTGAGGGATGACAGAGCTTTCTTGGATCAGGTGATTGCAAGTAAGTGCATCTAGCAAACCCTCTTTCCCTGAAACTGGTGGTTGGCCCCTCCCTCCAGCTGCTCCAGCTGCTTCCCAGCTCTGGCTTGATGGCCATGATCACAGACAGCCAAAGGGGCATTTAAACTGTGAGAAAAACAAACCACACAGCCCTGCTTGTTCATCCGGTGGCCCAGCCTCTGCTTGTTTCTCTTCCCAGGTACCGAGGAGCCTGAAGACATGGCTGGGGACATCTACATCGACAGGCAGTGTATGGAGAGCAAGGTAGACTGGATGCAAAGCGAGCTGAACAAAGTCATTCGTGAGATGGAGCGTAAGTCGGTGTCACACCACCTGCACCCTGTGCGCTGTGTCCTTTCCCCCCAAGCCCTGCCTAACGTGCCCTTTGTTCCCTTCTGGCACATGGCTGGAGCAGGCTTGAAGAAGGTCAATGTTGGTAAAAGAGAAGACATCACTGAGATCAAGCGGGACCACCTCACTTTCCACAGGCACCTGCAGGACACTGAGAGCTACGACCTTTATGAGGGCGAGTACCTCAAGTACCCTGTTGCCATCAAAACCTTCAAGAGGCCACTGACCACTGATCCAGTGTGAGTTGTCCTGGGTGGGAGCAAGTGAGCCCCCTGGGAGTGTGGCATAGCATAGTCAGGCCTTCTTCCAGGGATCTCACCACGCTGTCCTTTTCCACAGCAAGGTGAGAGACATCTTTGAGAAGGAGATTCAGACCCTGAAGAAGTTTGAATCTCCAAACATCCTGCGCATGTACGGGATCTGCATTGAGGAGAACGGTAGGGGTGTCACAATAATGTCACTCTTTTCCTCCCCTGCCTGTCCCCGGCACTAGCTGGTGGCAGATGGTTTGTTGTCCCCTCCCAAGAGGTGGCACAAGGCTTTTGCTTTTGCTTTGCAGACGGGAGCCCCTGCTTTTCCATCGTCATGGAATACTGCAAGCACGGGACGCTGCGTGATGTGCTGAACAAGGAACGGCATCTTTCCTGGGACATCCGCATTCGGATGGCACTGGGAGCTGCCAGAGGCCTTTACAGGTGAGCTCCCATGTGAATCAGTGAGTAAGTCCCCCTGATGATCCAAAAGCCCTGCACAGCTTCCTGGTATCTCCGAGTAAGGAGTGGTATCCCGTTAGACACTGTTTCCCAGTGACACCACCTTGGCACACTGGGATGGGAGGGTGGTGAAGAGGAAGGTAGGGGATTTGGATGCAGTAGCACCCATCTACCCTGGTTACTACATCTGGCTTCAAGCCTGCAAAGGCCTGGAAGGGGGAAATCCCCTTCCTCAAATCCACAGGGTAGATTTGGAAGCACCCAACAGTATGGCCAGTTCTCCTTACAGGTCCTGCTCATCCACAAGGCTTGCTGTTTTGCCCACAGTGGCTCTTCCAGCACCTGCTGGAAAGGTTGGCTTGGCAGGGTTGATCCACCAAGACAGGGAGAGAGCTGCTGGCTTCTCTGGATGCATCCCAGTCATTCCATCCACGGCAGGAGGGAGCACTGAGGTGGGGATGGGTCCATCACCATCATCATGTGTTGCCCTTGGTTCCATCCATCTGCAGGTTGCACCAGACAGGGGAGAAGTCCCGACTGCATGGCTGCATCTGCAGTAGCAAGTTCCTGGTGGCTGGGGATTACTGTGTGAAGGTAAGCACCACATTTGGAGAGGATGCTTTTGGGAGTTTTGAATGGTTTTGTGGATGTCTCCCTCCACCAACACTGAGGGGAATTGTGATGGTCCAGGATAAAATGGGGTAGTGCCATCTCCCCTATCACCTTAGGCACTTTATCATCAGCAAAGGGAGTGTTCCTGAAGCATCCACCCTGGGATGAGCTGAAGCTGGAGCAATTCACCTGCCTTCGCCTCTGGTTTTGCATGCAGGAAGAGACCCGTGCTGGGCAGCACACACGGCTGCACACCAGCCTTTGCTGCCCAGGGCATCTCGCTCTGTTTTCTCCATCTAGGGGCAGTCCCCAGCTGCACCACAGGTTTCTACTTCTCCCTTTCTCTCATTCTCTCAATCAGTTGTCAGGATTTGAGCTGTGTGAAACAGAATCATCCATCAAGAGGAAAGCCAAGAAGAACTGGAAACAAGCCTCTATGTTGGCTTACATCGCTCCAGAGAACCTGAAAGACATCAACTACCCTTACAAGAGGCCCTGTGAAATATACAGGTGTGTCTGCCCTCCCAGGAGAGATGCCTGTGAGCAGGCAGGTGTCTGGCAGAGTAGCTGCTGAGCTATGGAAGGAGGCCAGGTTTAATTGAACACATAAGCAGGTGTTTCCAGCTGGCATAGCCCAACTGTCCTCTCCATTAGAAGCGAGGAATACATGGTGGAATGAATGCTGAGACTCTTGCTTGTCTCCTTCCAGCTTCGGGATCGTTCTGGCAGAGATTGCAACCTCCAAAATCCCATTTGAAGGTGAGACAGAAGTATCTGGTTCCCTGTGTAAAAGCCACACGGCAGTGTGGTTCCTGCCTGGCACTGGATGCTCCCTGTTCCTTCCCTGAGCATCCCATGCAGGTCCCAGAGGCAGTGCCTGCTGTGCCTGGCTCTGCGTGACAGCTTCATAGCTTCTCCTGGAACCCCAGTGTAGTAAAGTACAGCTTACAGTAAAGCAACATGCTTAAACCACAAACATGCAAATAATTTTTGTTTCTATTGGATGTTCCTGGGCATTTAAGCATAAAAACATCTTCTTGCTCTAGTGGAGCCCAACGGTGTCATGGCAAATATGGTGGGATTCATTGCAGACGGAGTTTGGGTCAGTTCCCTGCTGGCTTCTCCCTGCCATAGGCTGCAGGCAGGCTCTTGGCATGACTGTGTGCTGGGTTTCCTCCCCAGCACCCTCCTGTGGCAGCAGAGCTCCATCCTGACATTCCTGTTTGCACATGGTTTTTAGGCTGCACTCCTGAGGAGATTGTGGAGAAAATCTGCAACCACCATTACTGGGACCCTCTTGGGGAAGATTGTCCTGAAGACCTGAGGAAAGTCATTGAACAGTGCTGGGCTTTTGACCCTTCCCAACGCCCTTCTGCCGAGGGTGAGTGTCCTGGACATCTGCTCCACAGGCCCTTTGTATCCTTCAATCAGCTACTTCAGCAGTCAGTTTGCCCCTTATTTCCCAAATGAATTTGCCTGGCTTTGTGTTTCAGGATCCTCCCTTGACCTTCCTTTTACTGCTAACAAGTCCCCCAATTCCAGACCTCATGCATTAACATTTATTTATCCATGCCATGACAGTAATCACCAGGCTATTTGCTCATTTGGCATTGCATAGAAGTAGCTTTTTCTCTCAGACAAGCACTGAACTGGAAGTAGGAGTCTGTGGGTTAATCCCCACTCAGGTACTGCAGATCCCATAAACTGGAGGAGCAGCCACAACAGTCGGCCAGAACATTTCCTGCCTTGGGCTTTGAGCAGTAAATTGCAGTCATGGACGTTGCTCTATGACAGGGAAGTTTTCACCATCTCTTAAGCTGGTTTGGGTGTGACGAAATGAGTAACTGGTCTCCATCAGAAGATATAACAGAAACATCAGAAAAAGATAGAGGAACATTTCTGGTGTGTTTGAAGTCACAGAGATCATACCCTTTCCTCAGTTCATCTGTCTAAATGAAGAAAACTGCCTTCAATCTTATCCACTCCATCCCATGGAACCAGATTCATGCAAGAGATGTGGGAAATGTGCATAAGAAACCACTGTGTGTTAGGTCTCTGTGCTTCCATTTCCCACCAGCACCTCCCTCAGCAGACTCTGGCACAGCGAATGGCCCTGGCTGAAGTGAAAATACCAAAATATCATCCGAGACATTGGCAAAGCCACGCTAAAGAAACAGCATGGCTTTATTACTCCAATATGACCCTAATCCCACACTCACCCCTGTGTGGTGCTGAGCCAGCAGCACAGCTTATTGCAGCTGTTCCCAAGGGTTTTTCTGTAAACACTGCTACCTCTCTTTGGGCTGTTCTCTCTGCTCAGGCCTGTCCCCTGCTTATGCCTGCTCATTTGTGCTGGCCCAAGGAGAGTGTGACTCTGTGTCCCAGTCCTTATTAGCAAGGGAAAGCCATCTTCTCATCTTTTAAAAAAACCCAAACAAGCCTACAACAGACACTCTGTGTTGATTAACACCAACCTTGTGTTTTGCAGAGATTGTGGACTCTCTGGCTGACCTGGAGAAAAGCAGAAACCAAGGAAGTTAACTGTGAAAAACGGGGTGGGGTGACCAGGGGCAGCAAGCCCAGGGGTGCCACTCACCCCTTTTTTCCCTCACAGAGACTGATGGTTCAATACACGTGTTTTTGTTTCTGTGTGTGACACCTTCCTGTCACCGAGGGGCCGTGCTTGGGGTCGCCTCGGAGGCAGCTGGGGGGTGACAGGATTTGAAGGAAGGCCATCAGGAAGCCTGGGGAGGCCAGAGGGATGGAACACAGACAGCTCCTTTTACAAGGAAAGGCTGAGGGGGTTGAGCATGTTCAGCCTTGAGAAGAGACAACTGAGAGGGGACCCCATCAGTGTCTGTCACTATTTGAAGAGAGGTGTCAGAGGATGGACCAAGCTCTGCCCAGCAATAGGACAAGAGGCAACGTGCAGAAAATGATACACAGGAAGTTCATCTTCAATAAGAGGAAGAACTTCTTTACTGTGGGAGTGATCATGCACTGGAACATTGCCCAGACAGAGTGTGGAATCTCCCTCACTGGAGATATTCCAGAAGCATCTGGATGGAATCCTGTGCAACGTGCTCTAGGACGATTCTGCTTGAGCAGGGAGTGGGACCAGATGACGCACTGTGCTCAGTTCTGACCTGACCCATTTTGTGATTCTCCTCGGCCCCGCCCCTGCCCACGGGGCGCTGGGGCCCGGCTCCTCTTGAGCCCCTCCGGCTCGCCTTGGGCTCCTCCCGGTTCCCCTTCAAATCCTTTCCGGTTGCCCCCTGTTTACCCTCAGGTCTCCTCGGGGTTCCCCCCGGCTCTCCCCGATCTGCCCCCGGTTTCCCCCCGGACTTCCCCAGTTCCGCCCCTCTTCTCCCGGGCCCACCCCGGTTCCCCCCAGCGCGGCGGCGCCGTCGCCTCGGCAACGCCACGCCCACCCTCCCCTCTTTGAATGAATTTGCGTTCCCGCTCTTTTGGCCCGGCGGCGGCTCCGCCAATGAAATCTCGCTCCACCCCTCTCTCCACGCCCCCTGCAGCCGTCAGGATTCTCGTTGTCCAATCAGCCGGGCTTCCCTAGGGCCCTTTGACCAATCAGAGCAGGCACTACCTCCCTGCTTCTCTCCCCGGTCACCCCCACTTGCGTTTACAGACGGACAGAGCGACTGGCCAATGGGAGGGCGGGAATAGCTCCGGCTGGTCCAATGGCAGCGGGTGCCGGGGTCGCGGCCAGCCAATAGGGCGTTGGGGGCGGGGCGGCGCGGCGCTCGAGCGGGCGGCTGGGCCCGGCGGAGGTGAGAGAGGGGCGGCGGGGTTGGGGCGGGTCCTCCTGGCCGGGATCTCGGCGCAGTTCGGTCCCGCGGCTCCGGTCCGAGTGCCCCAGCACGGCTCGTTCCCCCCGAGCACTCGGGCTGCCGGAGGGGGGATATCCCTTTCCCGTGCCCTTTTTGCGACGGGTGCGTTGTTATAATATGCGAGCTCTGTGAAGAAGCCGACAGAGAATCCCCGCTTGTGGAGCGTGTGTTTCGTTTGGGTCGTGTTCGTGGCTTTTTTTTTTTTAACTTTGCCTTAAAGCAGGTACGACAGACCCCTCTGCGGAGCGGGGCCTGGGTGCCCTCCCCAAGGGGAAGATGCTGCTTCAGCCCTCGGGTGCGAGGCCTGAGGCTGCCAGCCAAGCTCTGCCCTCTGGAAATGCTCGGGATTTCTTACGTGGGCCCAGGAAGCCCGTTTGTGGAAACCCTCCATCTGCGGGCTCTTCCTCCACCGAGCCAGCTGACTGGGTGGAGGAAGCGCTGGTCCTTTGAGCCAGGTTCCGAGATGTAGCCGTGAAAATGCCAGTATTAAAGTTTTTATAAATCTCACAGTTAATGTACGCACTTGAAGAGGTTGTCCCGGGAGGTTGAGGATGTCCCAGCCCTGGAAGTGCTCCAGGCCAGGCTGGATAAGGCCTTGAGCCACCTGGTCTAGTGGGAGATGTCCCTGCCCATGGCAGAGGGTGATTGGGACTGTATCTTTAACCAATCACTTCCAATCCTTTAACATCATGGTTGTATATCTGGTGAAAATAAGGCGTTTATCATATTTATAAGTGGCAATTCTATCACAAACATGAACAGAGGGCTAGAGAAGCAGTACTTGATTGTTGGAACATTATCATGTCTTGGCCATGCAGCTGTTCTGGTGGGAGATGGCATTTAACATCTACTTTTGGCCTAGCTTAGGCTGAGTTGGTAATTAGAATAAGAATGATGAAAGACTCATAAGTTATAATTTCTTAAAAGGTCTATAAAAATATTTGAACTTTAGTACATTCTCCTTTATTAATTCTTGTGTACATTTTCTTGCTACTTTTTATACTACAACCAGCCTTTGCCCCATTTATATGGTCCTATCTGGGTACATTTTGGTGTGTGCTTTGGGCTTCTAAATAATGTTAAGGGTCTGCAATTCCCAAGGCCTTTCAGGTTTATGATTGCTTAAGTACTTTTTGGAGAATGTGAATGACTTTTAGCAGCTTGCAGAATTAATCTACACACCTCTTCCGATAAAGGACTTTTGTGAGTTTTTCATGCATGTGTTCATACAGTTAATGAAATTAATTATAATAATAAATTAATAATAAATGTTTTGTGTTGTAACAACAGTGTGACCAAAGTGCTCTTAATTTGGTGGCTGACAGCAACGTAAGAATTAATAATGCACAAACTGTTGTCTCTTCTGTTTTTATTCAAACCCTAAGGTAGTACTCCTGTTCAGGTGATAACCTGAAATCCATATGCCAAAGTTGTAGAAGGGCAACCATCCTTAATAATATATTTGCAGATATGTATATATGTTGCACTATATACTGCAAATTTCATGTTTATCCAGTCTGGGGCTGAATATGGAAGCGCAAATGCTGATGCTGCAGAGAACTTGGTACCAATAATGTCTCAGTTATGTGTTCTGCTGTGATGCCCTTTCTAGGTTTGGCTGGTGTTGGTAAATACTTGAAGGGCTGTTTGGTGAACTCTGGGTAAGGGTCACAGTGATCTGTTATGATAAGGGAATTTTATTTGAAGAAACTTGAATGTCAGTTCACCTCCTGAGAGCAGGTGCAGCAAAGGACTGTGTCAGAGAGCTTGTTTCTGGCTGTATCTATCAGTGCTTGTGCAGTGCTGCTCACCAGGGAGAGTCTCTCAGATATTCCCAAGCTCCCTTCTCCAAAATCCACTTGAATTTTCTTGGCAAGTAAATGATGCCAGCAAGAAAACATTAACTTTACAAACTCATCCAAATGCTTATTTAAGTTGATTTTGCAATGTGCCTTTGGTGCTAGCTGCTGTTGAGCCAGAGACTTTGAGCCTGGGACTCAGCAAGGGTGCTCCCAGCTCACATACGTTTATTGACTTGTGGTTTAGCTCTGCTGCAAAAGGACAAATTTTCTCTTCTGAATTCTAAAAGCTTTGGTAGTCATTGAGTGCTGCGCCTGGTTCTTGCTACCATCAGGCTACAGGTAGGGTGCACACTTGCAAGTAAATACTAATTTTCTTCAACTCTTTGCAGAAATGGCTCAAGAAGAGATGGAAGTAGATCTCCAACCAGCAGCTGGTTACCCAGTGGAGAACTTCCAGACACTTCCCCTGGAGTCCTCTGGTCGCGCAACGCTCTCGTCCCATGTTCCTGTGCTTGGTGAAGGAGGAGGCAGCAATGCAGCCCTTCCTGCTGACGATGATGTTGTCATACTCAGCGCTGGTACTACAAGGGAAGCAGCTGCAGAGCCTGACCCACCGCCAAGTCCTGCAAGAGCCCCCAGTGGGCTGCAGAGGCTACAAGAGCCATTTGAACCGTACCAACCCTTGCCTGTGCCACAGCTCACACAGCATCCGCGAGTGAGGAGAGCTCTCAGGCAGCAGAGGATTGGTGGTTCCCAGAGGACAATCAGTACCAGGTAAAGCAGAGATGAAATTGGGTCTAAACTGCCCTCTGATCAAGTCCAACATCGGTTCAAAACTGCCTTGCTTCCTGGCTTACAGAGCCCAGCCCAGGTGTGTGGCTGGGACCAAATCCAGGGTGCTTCACATACCTTTTAAGCTCAATAATAGCAGTGACTTCTGGTCTCTTCTGTCAGGTTCTTTGCCTTTGTTAAGTGAATCCCCCTGTTTCTTATGTTGGCAGTGTTGATGTTGGCTTCTGAGCCCTTCTACACTTTGAACTTTGCTTGCAGAGCTTCTGCTCCCACTGTTCCCTCTCCACAGCCAGATTCCTGTCCATGATTCCTGCTGCAGTGCTGACTGTCAGCAGTTCCAGCCAGCATTTAGCTCAGTGGAGCTTGTGCTCCGATTTGCATTTCACCTTTGATTTGTGGACTGCCTGATGACATTTTCTGGTGACAGTTGCTTCAGAAACTTTCACAAACATACAAACTGATATTTTTCTGTAGAGTTTTTTTGTTGCTTTTTTGGTTTTTTTAAACTTTCAGACAAAATGAAAAATCCTCTCTGTTTAGTACCATTTGTGATGGGATTAAAGGGGAATGAGTGGGGACGCTCTCTGGCCAGAAAGAAATCCCAGTTCCTGGTTTATTTGGTTTTTTCCTCATCTTTCTAGCTTTTGTACATGCCAAGGGTGAAATTATAATTAATTGAAGCATTGCTTTCAAATTCAGTGAGACCAAGAGCTCCTCTCCTCCCAGTTGATTAAACACAACTGTATTGTTTGCCCTCAGATTGTCTGTGAAGGTCACTGTAGTTGTCAGGGCTGGAAGGCAACCCAAAAAACTCTTTTGAACCTGAAGGATAATTGAGATGATAGCTGAACTGATGGAGGGAGAGGGGAGGATGTTTCTATCTAGGGATAAAGTTCCAGTAGAAAAGGAGAGGGAAAATAGAAAGACTAGGCACAAAGTAGTCAGTGGAATGAGGCTCTGATACAAGCACTGTACATTTCATAGTATCAGTGGCTCCAGGAACCAGGACTGAGGGTTGGAGAGACGGATTAAGAGTTTCCTTGGGCTTATTAATGAATGATACTATTTTGCTTTTCTCCTCTCCAGCCCCACCATCCCCTTGCCCCCAAAAGAAGGCCATATTATTGTTGTAATGAGAAGAATTTCTTTGAACTGAGCAAAATGAATTGTTGCCGATCCTGCAGATTGTTCACAAAGTGAGCTATCCTGTGGGATTTCTCCCCTACCAGAGAAGGCTTGATTTGATAGCTATGATACCTTCCTGCTGTGGTCAAAGCCTGGGAACTTTCCTGCAAACATTTACGGAGAAACATGCAGAGTCTTTAGCTTACCTGAAATGACTATGGCTTTCGTTTCTTGCTTTTCTGGATTCAGGGCAGGATTGGACCATTACTTTCAGCTCAGCAGGACCCAAGAGCCAGCTGCAGGACCAGTTCCACACCTGGAGCCCCCCCGTATTGCAAGGGACACCCAGGAACAGCACCCAGACGAGATAGTAGAAGTGAGTGACTCTGACAGCAGCACTTCTGCTGAGGAGGAGGAGGAGGAAGCAGTGGAGGCAGCAGCACCGCTGTTACCATCAGCCCAGGAGACACCTCCAGCAGCCAGCTCAGGAGGTTTGTGCTGTATTTAAGCTGTGTAGAGACTGATTTCAGCCACTTTTCTTGATGTTTGAAAACTCAGCAGGGAAATCCTTTTGAGCTTCACAACAGACGGTGCTCAGAGATCTTTGTGCCCACAGCTGACAGGAGCAGGTTGCTGCCACACGGCTTCCTGGCAAGCAGCTCCTAAGAGCAGCAGCAGCAATGGATGATTGCTGCCATAATGTTAAAGATGATTTTTTTGCAGTGTGCAGACTGCTACTTATTCTGAACATTTCCAGGATTATTTGTAACTTAAATTTAGAGATTGTTTGCCATGTTTTTGTTGTTATATATTATCAAGGAGTGTTATTGAAGACATCAGGTCACAGTTTGGACATCAGCAAGTGCTTCCAGAGAAGGATCTGATTCAGTATTTTTTAATTATTTGAGATTTCAATCTGCTTCAGTTTAGTTTTCATTCCTGTAACTTGTGACACTTAACTGAGGAGATGGAGGTGCTTTTTGTTTTTGTTTCCTCATCTTTTTCTGTCTCGCAATTCTTTGTCTACACTCATGTTCACAGGCTGACACAAACTTCAGTGACATTGTTTGTGATGAACATGTACAGTTTATGTAAGAGTGACAAAATAGTTAACTTGCTGGTCAAGGTTGTTGATGCCCAGAGAATACAAGAACAAGGTTATGTTTTTACCAGTCTCTAAGGAATGTCCGTATGATTCACTCTATTCTCTCAGTTTTGGTTTTGATTGGCCAGCCCATGTCATTACCTTTTTTAAAAGGGAACATCTATGAGGCATCTTTTGAACAGATCCATTCTGCTTGCTCTGGGCTAGTTTTACATGTGACAGGAGCTCAAGCTGTCAAGTGCTGTATAATATTGTGTGAACATATGCTCTCTGTTGGATTTTCTGGAATTCCCTAGTTGCTTATGTAAGCCAGTGGCTCCTCTTACAGCCCAGAACCACAGAGGCTGAAAACTTTTATTGACATTAGCCAGGGTTAGGTGATACTTCCACTGGATGGAGAACATCTGCCTTGATTACTAAATGTGATTAATAACTCTTGTTTTGTCAGGAGCTGAAGGGGAGGCAGTGATTTCTTCTCCTCTTTTACTATGCTAGTGGTGGTGATCCCCGCGTAGCAGTTCTGTGTGCCCGTGCCTCAGCAGATGGGCTGACAGAGGCCCACCACAAAATCATGGGGAGAATACCAGCAGAATTGGTAGTTCAGACAATTACCAGATGGAAAACTGCTGAAGTCAGAGTGAATGGACAGCCAGCATACGGGAAATGCTTTCTTGGCACATGAAATATGCATGCTTAGGTCCCTTGGCAAAGCAGCTTCTGCATATTGGTGTCTGTCTTTCTCAGGGCATAATTATGCAGGGATATTACCTTACATCAGCCTAACTATAGACCAGGTCTGTTGGTTTCATGCAGGTCAGAAAATTCTGATAACAATTGCTGTCCTTAAAAGACCTCTCATTTTTCACTGAAATTCTGTTGCTTTTCATAAAAGAAAATATAAAATTCTTCACCGCTACTGTTGATGTATAGAAGGGCTTACACACTATGGAGTATGTCCAGGGCACTGGTCTGAAGCTTTGTATGTAACCTGTGCTGTGTCACTACTTAACCTGTGCCCTGATGGTTTCAGATCAAAGGAAAACTTCTTTTCCTCTCATTATGAATCAGCTCATTTAAGCAATGCTTTCTTTAGTTTCCAGTCAGGTCGAAGCAGAGCCACCTCAAACTTTGTCTCAAACTTTGTCTCAAGCTTCTGCAGAACATGAAAGTCATGAAGATGAGGCTGAAGTCCAGCAAAAGCAAGTAAGGTGAACTAAATGCTTTTGGAGACAGATTACATATGAGAAATGCTGCATTTTCTAAAACAGTTATGCTTGGTTTTTTTTTAAATTTTAATCCTAGACAACTCCACTAAAGAAACTGGAGCCATCAGTTCCTGTTGCACCTCTGGATGAGGAGGAAGGAGATACCTGTGCAATCTGCTTTGAACAGTGGACCAACGCTGGGGACCACCGTCTGTCAGCACTGCGGTGTGGGCACCTCTTTGGCTACACATGCATTGACAGGTGGCTCAAGGGACAGGCAGGGAAGTGCCCTCAGGTAAAATGGGTGTTTATATGCACTGGAAAGCACTACTATGGGTGCCTAACTTGTGCCTCAGATATGATCACTGTAACTGTTACTTCTGCTTGCTGCATGGTGCTGCAGCAAGCAGTTGTAACAAACCACCATTATTTTGATGTTATTAGGCCAGGAACAACTAGTAGTTCTTGAAAGGATGGGTTATGAGTTGGATCTTCTCCCTGAAGTAGAGCATTTGTGAGTAGCAGATGCAAAAGTTTGAGAGTTCAACTGCTAAACTTGGAAATGCTTTCAGAATGCCCCACTCGGATCCTGGAGAGACCCAGCTCGAATGGAAATAGCAGACGGATTCCTAGAAGCAATTAACTAAGCATAAAGAATATGTTATTGGACAAGAAATCTGTCTGAGAACTGTTTTGGAGCCATAGAATGGTTAAGGTTGGAAAGGATCCTGAAGATCATCTTATCTAGTTTTTAGTTGATTAATCTTCTGTTTTGAGCTCCATCTGCTTTCACTGCCTTTAAGGAGGACCAGGTTGTCTAGGAAGCTTGCAGAGAGCAAACTGAGAACCAAGTTACATCCTTTCATGTCCATTTGCAAGTGGTAGATCAGCTTTTGAAAGTTTTCTTTCCAGCTTTCTTTCCATGGTTAATACTGATTTCTTTCAATGAGGTCTACGCTTCTCTGTGATGTTTCCATTCGTTATTCCTTTTTTCCATGAAGGGATTTTGACAAAAAATAGGTCAATGAGTCAAAAAATAGGTCAGTCTTATAAATAGGATTCAGTTCTGCCACTTTCCAAGTTGGTGGCTGGAAGCCCAGGGCTTCTTTGGCTTCGTCATTTTGAGAGCTTCAGTATTCTTGCTTGACTTTGCAGGATTCCCTTCTCTTGACAAGAAACTTCCTCTTGACGTGTGCTGTGACTAACCTGAAGAATCCCTGTTGCCATAGCAAAGGCCCAAAGTTGATTTTTCTTACCCTGTCAATTCTGTGTAAGCTTTTCTTCCCCAGCTTCAGGCCCAGACTGAATTCTGAGAGACCTGTCTGGCATCTTTCCTCTTTGGAATTTTGTGACTGCTTTCTTCTTGAATGCTAACATCTCCAGGGTTGCTTGCTCCCTCTTTCTCTTCCAATTATATAGGTACTAAAAAGTGCCTAGGAGAATTTGCTCTGGAGAGAACCTTGAAGCTAAATCATCTTCCCTTCATTTTCAGTCGCAGTCCTTTGCAACTGGGCATTCTCTGGTTGAATAGCCTGGAGTTGCTGTGCATGGTCTGTATACTAAGTGGCTTGAGTGCAAGTTACTGTGAAATTGCAGCATTCCTGATCCTGCCAATGACAGCTGCTGGCTGCCAGGAAAACTGTCTTAGCCATTTACTGCTCTGTAAGGCAGTTCTTTACAAAGGGAGGGAGGTTGTCTGCTCTGAGACTATTGCCTGTGCTATCTTCATGCTACTAAATAATAGAGAAGTCTGCATTTGAAGCACACATAATTTATTGTGTAGCAGAGGTTACTCGATCTGAGTATTCCCTTTTTTTCTGATCAACAAAGAATATTTGCAAAACAATAAACTTGGAGGAATTTATGGCATCTGCAAATTCTAACTTGCCTTCTTTTTAAGGTGAATGTAAAGTACTAAATGATTGCAGCTAGATGCACAAAATTACTGAAATATCTGACTCTCTGTGTGTCACTGAAATCAGTAAGATGTCAGTGTTTCATACAACACTGGAACACTTTTATGGATTTGGGCCTGTAGAATGTGATTAAAAGAATATAGTACAGAAATAGGAGTTGGGACTATACTCAGGGGTTCCTAAATCCTTGTCTGTTGGCCAAGCAGCTAGTCTTGGTGGTTTCAAACCTGAGGTTAGACTGGTGTTTTGTTTTAGATCTCTTTGTTTTTTCTTCTTTGTCTGATTTCTTTGTCTGATTTTCTTCTTTGTCTGATTTTTGTCTTCTTTCCCTGGAACTTACTTGACCATGCTGCCTTGCTGGTGCATTAGCAGAATACGTTTAGTGTGAAGCAAGGAGATGGATTAGTAAAGGTGCAATAGGATATGTGACTTAAACTGCTGTAGCCCCAGCTAGAGCTCTGGTGTCTGTATGAGGGAGCATCTTGCAAACATGCTGTGTAAATGTTTGTGGCTTTGTTCTCCAGTGGACAGTCCCCCCCTTCAAATCTAAATAAACAATACCTAGGGACTTGTAGGGATGCATAGTTTGCATAGTTAAGTTCCTGTAGATGAACTGAGCTTGTGTTTGATTTCAGTGCAATAAGAAGGCCAAGCGTTCTGACATCGTGGTCCTGTACGCCCGCACGTTGAAAGCGCTGGATACCAGTGAGCAGGAGCGCATGAGAAGGTACGGAGTCTCCATGTAAAGACACCTGGCACTGAAAACTGCACTCTGGCTCCTACTGCATGCTTTCCTGTATTGCCTAAAGCAATTTGTGCATTCCCCTGGGAGTGTAGCTGCCTTAAAGAACCAAGGCCTTGCTGTGTTGGATGTCTTAGTTTTCTTTTGGAACAGAATCCTTGAGTTTGCATTTTGTGGCCCTGAAACAGCAAAAGCTATCTTGTGCTGTATCCTGAAATGTTATGGGAGAACTTGTAGAGTTGATGCCAAAAAGCTGTATATTGCTAATTCATCATTAGATGGCAAAAGCAAGGCATAGTTAGGAATGCAAGGAGGGTGAATAGCTGACCTTTTCTGCCATCTTTTCTGCGTGCATTAAACAGAGTAATATCTCATGTGAGTCACTTTCCATCTTGCTTTATCAAACTCTTCATGTAGCTTTACTTGCAAAAGGTCAGCAAGCATTACTATGACTCCACTTCCCTTTCCAACTTAAATGTAGACTTTGTATTGAGAAAAAGGAAAAGCAGGTATGAAAATGGGGACTCAATTTCTTTTCAGTAAGATGCTGTTACAGATACTATTCTGAAATTAAACGGCTGCAATATCTGAGTTCTTCTGAATCTTGTGTTGTATAGAATTTAATTGGGCTTGCTTCACATGTCTACAACTATACCACTGTTCTTTCAAGACAGCCTTTCAACAGAAACCTCACTATCCTGGTATTTATAGATCAGAAATGATTGAGGAGTAACAGTCATGAAGGAAAGAATCTCTTCTCTCCAGATTGCCAAAGCCTGATGGGTTTGAAGTGTACCTTTAGTAGGGTCATGCTTCTTTTACTGGATTAACACAAAAAAAAAATTATATATATTTTTTTCAAAAGCACAGAAGGCATTTGGGTGTTTAAATCTTGTTATCTCTCACGGAGAGGTAGTTGTCTGACTTCTGTTTGTGTCTCAGAACCTCACTGCAGCCCTTCCCCACTTGCCCTGCCCCTCCTCTGCCTCATATTTTTGTTGTAAGGCAGGGAGCAGTGACTGCCTGGGAGTCCATGGAGCTGCTGGCAGTGCCTGCTTTGTGGCACACAGCCATGAGTGGAGCACAGATGTGTGTGTGCATGCATCAGTATTGTTTGCACGTAGTCTTGAATTAGGTATAAGATCATGGGATTTGTTTGTCACATGCGAAAAAACCCACCAGCCCTCAGGCTCTGGGTAGTTATATGAAGAATGTGTTTGTGATGGTTAAATAGGCATTTCACCTGTTTCTTCTGCAGAAAAAAAATCACATTAAAAAGCTATAACAAAACGACAGAATTCTGTGCTTTGGAACATGCAAGGCTAGGTCTGTGCATTTGGAAAATACTTAGGCAAGCTAGAGCTCCCTGCACACGAACGACAGAAATAACTGGAATATTGCAGCTTTCAAAGTACAGAATGCAGTGGGCAACATAGACCAAGTGTACAACTAATTTTAAGGAGTGTTGATGTTTCTTTCCCTGCTTCAGCTATTCCTTCATGTAAGCCTATATGAAAGAGAAATTCAAGTAACTTATCAAAAGTGCTGCTGCTAAATGGTGTGTATGCACTTTTAGGCTCAAGGTGAGGTAGTAAGCATGGCTTCTTTATGGGCATTCACAGAGAATTTCTCTGTCTCATTTTTTCTGGTACAGATATATTTTCCTAACATACAAGATTAGCTACTGGTAGTAGAGACAAGCTTGAAGATCTTGCTGTTACATAGTTATGCTATGATGTGCTGTGTTACTGACACGGTGTATTACATGGACATTGATGGTATAGGATTTGCGTAAGTGTTTCTGTAGGGGAAAGAAAATTGATTTCTCTTTCACTCTACTAAATTAGTACTTTTGGAGAGGGTGAGGAGAAAGGCTGTTGGAACAATACTTGAGTGAGTCATTCAGAAGAATTGCATAACTGAATATCTCAAGGTGAATGTATTGGGTTAGTGCAGTACCAGGTTTTCTGTTACTTGTGGATTTGCCTGAGCAGGACTTGTGGTGGGATGAAGTCAGAGGGCAGGAATTGATGGCCCAGAAAAGCATCCTAGATAATACCTAGTCCTAAGGCTTGCTTTTCTCTCCTTCGTCCAGCTCTTTAGAAAAGGAGCAAATGTTGCGGAGGCAGGCAGAGCTGGAATCTGCACAGAGCCGTCTCCAGCTCCAGGTTCTGACAGATGAATGCAGCAAACTCCGCAAGCAAGTTCAGGTGAGTCTCATGCTACAAATACACAGAGGATTTCTTTTCTCTTCAACCTGCCTTTTCCATGTTCCCTTAGAGGAGAGAAGACAGGATTCCAGCTTTAATAATCAACAAGTTTTAGCAAACTCAATTGGTGAATCATCCCAAACTGGTAAAAACATCCCAGTCTGGAATATTCATGTGTACTACACTAACACTGACTTTTTTTTGGTGCTTTTAAGGCTTAATTGAAGTTGCAGCCTAGCAGTAGAGTTGTTTGGTTGCTGATGTTGCAGGTTCCTCCTCAGGTTTTGTGGTGCCTGGAAAGGCCTGGTAATACAGAACCAGACTTATTACTCTCCTCATCTTTCTTGTGGTTGCATCAGAATTTTGGAAATCTCTATAGTAAACCTGTAATATGACATATCATCACTAGTTAGTTAAGAGCCTTTGAGAAGCAGTTTGTGAAGAAGCAGGGCTACTTAAAAAATCAAAAGAAAACAACAAAAATATTCTAGGGGTTTGGGTTTTTTTGAATGATAGTCAACATTCCTGTTTAGCACCCTTTGGGGCCCTGGGACCTGGCCTGTCAATAGGGGAAGCTGTATGAGCTGAGCAGCTTCTGAGAGGCACCTCTTAGAGCACAAATTACTGACAAGTAAATGATGGGTTGTTAAATGACTGCTTCCTTCTAGCTTATGCAATACTGAGATATTTTGTAACCCGTCCCTGCTGCTTTTGCAGGACTCCTATAAATTAAGGACTCTGCTGGTGCTTCCAGCTGTGAATTAGTTGGTGTAGTCCTCCAATGCTAGGTTTTCCAAGAGCCTGTTTCATTCCCGGTTTGCTACCTTTTGTTGTATGAGGCAGATGATATCCTCTCACTGTCTAGCACCCTGCTTAATTTTATGCTTTTCATTATTCCTGGATTTTTTTTTAATAGCCTTGGCTATTCATATGTGTACATTAAACATCTTTTTTGCTGAAGTCTTCCTGTGTGACATAAGATAAGGCTTTATAAATTGCCTAAATTCCTGCATGAAGCCACATGCTCATCATCACTAATAAGAAAACTGGTCCACTTCAGACTTCGGGTTAAGAAAAATGCAAATAAGATAAAACTGCATGTCCGTGTTTTCCTGCAATTCATTTGTTGTTAAATGATGGAGTATTCAGTCTAACTGAATTGAAGTCACATGTTATAAAGATTAAGTACCCTGTGTTTTTTAAGCTCTGTTTCAGTATTTATACTGCATTCATCATTGTCCTGTAGTGGTTAATGCAAGTGCTGGAAGCAATTTTAAGGTGCTTGTTTATACTATGAATAAACTGAAAGTAAAACAATATACTGGGGAGCAAAAAAAGTCAGCAGGAAGTCTGCAGTAAGTCTTTAACTTGTTTGATTATATTTTGAGCAGATGCCTAATGAGTTCTTTGTTTTATGGGAAGTCATACAGCAAAGCAACTGCTTGCACAGAAGGATTTAGGTTGGGAGGTTTCTAGCCCAGCCCTGGCTGGGTGATTGCAGTGTGGGGTTGGGTTGTTCAGGGTTTTTTGTCACTAATGCTCTTGAGCTGTGCCCAGCAGTTGTCATGGCACTAGTTATGACTTTCTTTAGGTTTGTATGCATTTTTCCCTGCTCTTAACCATTAACAGTCTTGTTCATTGTACTTTGTTATTGAAGTATGTAGTGTGACTGAGACTAGGAAATTGATGGGTTTTTAGTCTTTAGCTATATGAAAATACATGAGAAAAGGACTTGATGTTGAGGGGAGCTCTGGAAGAAAGCCTTCAGGAGTGTGGGCTGTGCTGAGCTGTGTCCTGCCCACCACATGGCAGTTTCAGGCTTATCTTTTGGAACCAGTGCTGCTGACACCTTACTTTTACCTAATGTTTTTCCTTTGGGATCAGAAAGAGCTTGGGAATGAGATGTGAGCTACTGCAGTACTCCTCCTGAATCTGCCAGCATTTGCAGTAAAAGTAGCTAATGATAACCAAACAATCTCTGGCTTCTGGTATTAATACCATTGATCAGCTAGGGTGGGAGATTTGATTTTTGCACATGGGAAGCAGTAGCTCTGTTTGGGTAGGGAGCAGGAAAAGGAGAGCTGGCAGGGAAATAACAGAAGACTTCATACTGCTGTGGAGAAGAAAGCAAATGTAATTGTGAGCCTTGCAGAGATCAGTTTATATTGCTTGATGTAATGGAAAAGCTTTTTAAAAATAGGGTTTTCAGAGCATCCAAGAAAAATGGATGGCAAAATATCAATAAAAACTTTTGTATCCAATACCACTAGAAAAAAAAAGGCTAATTTTTTTATTGCATAAAAATTGTTCATCTTTGTGATCTCTGTGTCCTCCTCCAGCTGATGTCTGGGGAAGTAAAAGCTGGTATTTCATTGCTATTGCTTATAGTGAAGCCAGTTAAAAATGCTCCATGTCCCTTAGCCTGAATTTGAACCCAAACCCAAAGGGAGGTGGAAAGTGGAATGTCTGCAGTGCTGCACCACTTGAGGCTGGGGACAACCAGCTTGAGGTTGTCCTGTCCTGTGTGTCTCTATTAAAGGCAGGACTGGGGCTGTGCAGTGCAAGGTGGCAGGTGTGGCTTCTTTAAGGGCTCTGGGAAACAGCCAGAGAGTGACAGTCATTGATACCTGCTTTTGTCTTTAAAACTTCATATCAGCTATTAGGGCTGTAACCTAATACCCAAAATTGTTCTGAATTTATTGTAGCTGGTAGTTTTCCTTTCCTATTCGTTGTGCTCTCCTGCTTCCCCTTCTGCATGCTCCTCAGGAAGACTTTTGCTATATAGCCCATTCTTTCCCCCTGGTGTGACTGTGTTCATTCATCACTGCAAAAGCAAGCTGAAATCTAGAGACAGTCATAGCATGTGCAGAGAGAGGAGTCTGCTCTCAAGGCCTTTAGTTGACACCAGGCATCAGGAAAACACTGCAAAGCATCTTAAAGGAAAGTATAGGATTTATATAATTAACAGAATGTTCTTTTGAGCACAATTAGTGGAATTTGTCTGCAGCACAACACTTTTAATCACCTTGGTAATGTGCCTCCAGTAAGACTTCCTAGTTCTGCTGGGCTTGTCCATTGTGTTTAAATGTAAACACTGTACTAATAGTCCTTGCAATTTTAATTGCCTGGTTTCCTTTTTAATAACTTGTGTGAAAGTTGAATGTTGAGTGCAGGTGACAAGGAGAATTCTGTGAAGTCCCCAGAGCAACAAATAATTTTAATCTCTTCTGATCCCCACTGGTGGTGGTCTCCTCCCCTCACCTTTTAGAAATAATGAGTTTATTAAATTTTTGATTAAAAGTTACTTTTTTCTGAGTTACCTGTGTTTTCACTGACTGCTTACTCTAAACCTGAAGCTACAGCTTTCATCATAAGCATCCTGACAACCCTCACACCCCTTCTTCCTCACCCAGGTTGTTTTGTCTTTTCTTGCTCTAATGGGATCATCTGGAGTCTTCAGCTTCCTTTTTTTTTCTTTCTTTCTTTTTAATTTTTATATTCCCTTGCTACATTTGCAATGTGCTTGATGCCAAGCAGATCAGACCTCTGTAAAGTGTCAGAGCTGCTCTCCTCTTGAGCAGCTTCCAAAAGTTGTAGGTCTTGATAACTGTTATGTAGAGCTTGATCTTTGATCTTGCCTCTTTGAAAACTGCTGCCTTTGCTTTGATTCAAGTTAAGTGGCGGTGGCTGGTTCAGTATTGAGGCTGACCTGCAGTTACTGATATATTCGTAATATCACTCCTGTGACCCTTAATCGTTTAAAGATTATATAGTGTTTGAAGTAGAACCTGTGTTGCTCAGACAACAGAAAGCAAGTAGCAATTTTCCTTCCATATACCTTCCCTCTTAAATATACCCGAGATTCTGTATTGTCTGGTTTTGACCTTGGATTAGAAGATGGTCAAAATGCTTTTTGGGAAGGGACACTTTCAGTTGACTCACAATGTGCTGGTGCTCCTACCTGCATTCCTACCTCGCCCCTGATGATCTCAGCAGAAAAAGGAATTCAAAGAATACCTTGTTCCTCATGGAAGTTGCCTTTGCTGAACGTCCTTGAGCATTCATCGATTGAGCTGGAGGAAAAGAGGGGAGGAGGTGGTAGAAAACAGGACTGGAGCTCTTGAGAGTTGTGTCATTCCTGGAATTTGCTGCACAGGGTTTACAAGAACAGTGTCATTGTCATTAAATAGACTGACTTGTTTCCTGCAACACCCTTTATGTTGAATCTTGGGCATTTATTTTTTTATGGGGTATTCTGGAAATTCTGGAAAATGGTTTTAATTGACAATCTCTTGTGGTTTAGCAGCACATAACACTTGGCAGTTCATTCTCTTCTAAACAGCATTGATCTGGTAATAATTGTTACTGGCTTTTATGTGTTGCCCAAGAGTCCTCTCTTTCCCAGGGTATAATACATACAATAACAGACTTTGAGTACATTCTGCCAGAATTCACGCAACATTTGAATGCTTCTGTTGCTCACTGTTGTAGGCCATGGACTTAGAAATGTAGCACTTCAGGAATAGCATGGAAATGGGACTGTGTTTCCCTCTTTTATCTAAGAACAAGTACAGTTGGAGCATCTGGAGCAGAGAGCACAGAAGGTTACATTGCTGGTGAAGCGTTAAAGGTCTTTGGGGTTTTTCTTTGCAGGAGCTGAAGGCTCTGGTGGCCCAGTACAACATGAGCACTTCTCAGCAACCTGGCAGCTCCCGCACCTGCCTCCCAGGCAGCCTCCCCTCCAGCCAAAGCCAGCGCAAGTACCACTTCGAAAAGGCTTTTTTGGTGTCTCAGACTGGGAACTGCAGAGTAATGGCCTACTGTGACTCACTCAGTTGTCTTGTGGTATCACAGCCTTCTCCACAGTCTACTTTTATTCCTGGTAATTAAGCAAGTCAACATTTGGGGGTTCATAAGTAAAAGCTAATGTAATTTCTGCTTTGTTCCTGTTCCGTGTTTCTCTGCTGGATCTTCGCACATGCCATGTAAACTGAGAATACTCGTAAGACTCCCCATAGTTCATCTGGCCCCTGCCTTGGTAGCTTCTGCCTAGCAGAGGAGCTTTTTTCCCTGGTAAAATGCCTAGCAGAGGCTCTCCGGCTCTCCTGCTAGAATGCCACATCCACAAGAAGGTAAAAGGTGTGTCTGATCATCCTTGCAAAGGTCGGTCTTATGAAAGAACAAGGGGCCAGGCAGTGGCCTCTGCAGAGGAGCTTCCAGTGGTTAGGTGAGAAACATTGCTTCCCAAATTGTAGGTGGATTGATCCACATGCAGCTGATTTGTCAGTACTCTTAAAAAAACAAAACCAACCAAAAGCAAAATAATTTTAATATGAATGCTTGAAGAACTGTTTCCTAATGAGGAAATAGGAAGCCAAGAAGTCACAGGCAGCCCTGGTTTTGTCTCACTGTTATGTCCAGGGGCCAGTGACCTGACATCTGGACCAGTGCCAGTTGCTTTTTCAGTGCAATAGATGTGGCATTAGGAGTCCGAGAGCGCTTATTTGCAAAATGCTTTCTGACTGATGAAACTTACTTTATTTGGTTAATGGGTTTGAGGTTAATGTGCCTTATCTAGGCATAACAAAGTGGTTTTCCGCATTTAACTGGTCTCATTTTCCTGACATTTTTATCCAGGAACTGAATCTCTGAATGGAGGCTTTGTGGTGACTCTTGTAGCACACAGGTTAAGTTCACCTCCAGCTATTCTTTGCTGTGATGCTTGTTCTTTTAAATAGCCATGTAATCCTGCTCTGTGTGGTTTTATCTGAGCAAGCGTCTTTGAAGAAGCTGGCTAAAGAGCAGCAGGCCTTGTAACAAGAATTGTAACACTGATACTGAATTTGCTCTTGCTGGCTGGGATCCTTAAGGATTTAGCCTTGTTGCCATTTGAATTAAAGAACTATTTGTGGCGGTTCTTATTCAGAACAGCAAATTACTTATGTGATCATCCCACCACAGGCTTCAATACAGACTTTGTAGTTCTGGCATAGAATAGCAAGTTGTATGCATATGCTGCTTTGCAATAACCTGCTTTACCCCTCTTTTGTGTCAGGTTGTGGTGTTAAGATGATGAGCTTGGCCAACCTGAAGAGCAGTCAATACATCCCCATCCACAGTAAACAGATTCGGGGCTTGGCTTTCGGCACTCGAGCAGATGGTTTGCTGCTCTCTGCTGCCCTGGACAACACTCTCAAACTCACCAGGTGAGCCCTGCTGCCAGTCCCTGCAGGGTTTGGCTGTGTGCAAGAGGCTGGGTTGGATTTCGTTCTGTCTTGCAGCACTTGCTGTTCTGCTTTCTGAAAGATGCTGCAAAGATAAGATCAGGTTTGCGTATTCTTCCTGCATGTGGAAACAAACAGAGGGGAGGACTTACTGATGCTTTTGGATCTTTAAGATGGAAGTGTATGGAGCTACCTCTCTCTCATAGTTTGCCTGTGGAGAACTTGGTGGAAAACAAGTGATTCAGCACAGATTGGCTAATTGTGTTGAGAATAAAATGCAACATAATATATAGACATGAAATTTACTGTCCACTTGGTTTTCTGTTGCTGCAGGGAAATGTGAAGCATTGGAACTTGTACAGCATAAAGCAGAAATAAGGGGTGGTTAGGCTGGGCTCTTCCTTCCCTGCACTGATGTTGGCTTCTCCCATTTTAAACTTCTTGCAGATCATGGAATTCATCTGGGATATGAAATGCAAAAACAGTATTGTTGAGCATGTACTAGGGCCTCTTTAGAGCTAGCAGAAACTTAAACCAGCAGGTTGGAGACTAATTAAGCAGAGACTGAGAGAAAAATGTGTCCAGTCCTGTTAGAATTTACACCTTATGAGTGTGTTTTCTTGCTGCTCTGCTGCTCTTCAGTCTTAATCTTACAATGCTTCAAAACTTTATTGGCTGATTGATTCTTACAGAGTTATATTAACATCTCTGTGCAATCTGTTTGTCGGTATTGGGTTAGGCAGGATGAGTGTCTGTTGTGTGGCTGATTAGTCTCAATTCTTTCCCACAAGTGAAGAAATGAAGAGAACTTAATTCTGCAACAAAGATGTACAGAATGTTGCTTTCTTGTAACCACGCTGAAACATTTGCTAGACTAGTTAACAGTAAACAAAACTGTCACTGATGCTTAAATCAATGTGTCAGATTTCTGATTGATTAGGCTGATATTCTTTTCATGGTTTAATCTGAAGAGTGACTTCTCATTGCAGTGTCTGCTCAGATACTTGACTCCCCTATGTTTCTCGCATTGCCTGGTTGGCTGCCTCAGAGCTTGTGATCCTCTTGCTTTTGTACTTGATCCCAGAATGTCTTGGAGTTAGGTGCTTGCCTCAGCAGCATCTTCACACTTTTTTCAGTCACCCTCTGAAAGAATAGTCCTCCTTTGGTCATCTTTCTTCTCGAATTACTCCTTCCCAAAAGAATTATCCAAGATGTCTTTATGTCTCCTGCTCTGGCTTGCAGTGTTTAAAATAGCACTGTGAATTTGTTTTGGGGTTTTTTGGGGGTTTGGTTTTTTTGTTTTTTTCTTTTTTTTTTTTTTTTGGCTCCTGTTGTTTTGACTCAGTCACTCTTCTCATATCAAACTCCCTGTTCCCTAGCTAGGTCTTTATAGTTGTTCCCCTTACACTTACCTAGAAGCAATTACTTCTTTCTCTGGAGTCTTGAGCATAATCACCTTCCCCAGAGAGAAGCACAAGTGTTACAAAGGATATCTAGACTTACTTTAGTATGTGCAGTCTTCTGTCTCTTGCTGTTCTCAGTGTGTAAATGCATGTTGACAATGCTGCCCTTTGCAAATATATCTCTGACACCAACTTCATCTGCTGTTGTGGGCTGTGCCCCTCTGTGGATTCCCCTCTTTTTTAGAAACTCAATTTGTAGAAGGAAGAATGAGTACTATAAATGTGCTTTCAACTATCCTTACCCCACTCACTGTCTCACTCTTGCTTAAACTGGATTCTTTTGTGGCATAAATACTGTTTCTCTTGTGTAAAAAGAGGGGAAATAAATAATGAGAGATGTAAGCTGAAGAGTTGAGCCCTGTGATCTCAGGAATATGTGGTATTATGGGATTACACCAGAGTTGCTTCTCCTAATTGTTTCCAGAAAAGTAACTGAGCTTTCTCTTGCCAGTGAGGCAGCTGAGACCCTGCTGTGAGATTTCCTCTCCCAGTCTCCAAAGATCAATCTGGAAAAAGAAGCATTGGCCTGGAAGAATTATAAATCACTTAACAATATCCAAGGGATTATTCTGTTTGGGTTTTCAGATTCATGTCTGGAGTAAATGAGGAGTTAATTGAGAATTTGGTCCAAAGAGAGATGCTTTTGTCTAAAGACTTCAAAAAGCTAGATTAGCTTACTTTAATTGTGCTGTTTTCTCATCAGTAGATGCTTGTGCAACTGGCCAACACTTTGCTTTTCTTCTGCAGCTTGGCAACAAACACTGTGGTGCAGACATACAATGCTGGCCGTCCTGTGTGGAGCTGCTGCTGGTGTCTCGATGATACAAACTATGTCTATGCTGGATTAGTCAATGGCTCTATCATGATATATGATCTGAGAGACACAAACTCTCATGTCCAAGAACTGGTCCCTCAGAAGTCCAGGTATGGCAGAACGATTTGTCATTCCTCTCAGCTAATATACATCAAGTTAAACACAGCTTCTTCCATAAATCACACAACAATTGCAACAGTTTAAATTGTATTATGTGAATCTCTTGTTCAAAAATTCGCATTTAGCACAAATGTGAGAAGTCTCTTGTAAGGTTATATGGTATATATATGTAACTTACGCAGGTGCCAAGCACTTGTGCTCTTTTTAAGGCATGCAGGGGTCAGAAATGGACCCACTGGTGCAGCATAAACAGAAAAGCTAAATTTGTTTTGGAGCTGGGTTTAGTATTTAATTTTGAAAGGACAAATCACAAAGAGGCATGAAATTCTGATACTTCTGTTTCATATACTCTGGGGATCAAACGCTGATTTTTGCTCATCTGATGTATGCTGTCTGGTGCTTCTGTAAAACATAAGGCTCACGAGTTAAGTTGAATTTCATTTATGCTTGAGACATCCATTGGGACTCCTTGCTTGAAGGACCATCTCATAGCCTGCTTAGACCCTTTCTTTGCCGTGCAGTTGGAGAACTGGAGCTCTGCAACAGTGAGCAGCACACCAGCAGAGCTGCAGCTGACAGCACTGACTGTTACCAATGGCCCTTGCAGGTGCCCCATGGTATCGCTGTCCTACCTGCCCCGGATGGCCTCAGCATCACTGCCTTATGGTGGAATATTGGCTGGGACCCTGGAAGGAGCCTGCTTTTGGGAACAGAAAACTGGCAACTCCTACCGGCCTCATCACCTGCCCCTGGAACCTGGAGGCTGCATCGATCTCCAAACAGAAGTCAACACACGGCACTGCCTGGCCACGTACAGGCCTGGTAGGTACTGGGGTGTGTCTGCAGGGCTCTGCCCACTGCTTCTCACTTTGCTGGGTTGAGCTAGGCAGCAGCTTTGGTGCTGTGGGCACAGCAGAAACAGCATCTGCTTGCAACAGAGCAATGAGTATCTGCACGTAGATAAAAACTGGGGGTGGGCAAAAGGAGACAGCTGCAGGGTGGTGCTGCTTGTATTCCTACAGCTGAAGCCTATCTGTGAGTACATTTTTCAAAAGTTACCTCTCTATTTCTACTACACAGGTAAAAATAACCCATGTGTACGTTGTGTGATGATGGAACTGACTTGCAGCCCACTGACAGAGGCCTCTGAAGATGTAGTGTGTTCTTCTAACCCAGTTCAGACTTTCAGTGCTGGGCCCACTTGCAAGTTGCTGACCAAAAATGCCATTTTTCAGAGCCCAGAGGATGATGGGAGTGTGTTTGTGTGTGCTGGTGATGAGGCGTCCAATTCTGCCCTGGTATGTCTTGCTCCTTTCAGTATGGTGTGGGGTTTATTGCATTTATTAGGAGAGAAGCATTATCAGTCACACCATCAATGTGATTTGATGAATCTGTAATTTTGGAATTGGCTTGTCATGCACATTGCCCTGTGCTAGTTGGTCTGTTGTACTGCTGTGGCAGATGTAACTTCCTGGTAGTGTGGGACTCCCAGTCTTAGCCATCAAATAGTATGTAGGCGGTTAGCCCCTGTTGTCCCCCAGGGGTATGGGGTTGGGCACAGTGACACAACTGAGCCCTCTGAGTGGTGTAACAGACTCAGTGGGATTGCTGGTGTGGTAAGTGCTGCGGGAGAAAGGATTCAGGCTTTTTAGGAATGATGGGGAAGAGGAGTAGAAGGGTTGGCCTTTGTATGAAAAAGCAGGCCAAAAGCAGAAGATGGACAACAGACTGCATGGGAGCTCCTGACTGGGGTCAGAAAGGATGGTCAGGGTGGTATTGTGCTGTGTGTTTGTTAAAGACCATCTAAGCAGGGTGTGTAAGTAGAGAAATGGTCCTATGAGTAAATTGAGAAAATCTTTTCTGGAGAGAGGAAGGTTTCTTCTGGGTAGGAGGGGAGAATCGTGCAGTCCTTGACCTTGTCTGTCTCTCCCACAGCTCTGGGATGCTGGAAGCGGTTCCTTGCTGCAGAAGCTGCCAGCTGACCTGCCTGTGCTGGATATCTGCCCCTTGGAAGTGAATCAAACCCACCTCTTGGCTACTCTGACACAGAAGACGGTGAATATCTATAAGTGGCAATGAGCTGTCTCTACACTTGCAACAGACTGTCCAAATATGCTGCTGATAACCCTACACAACCACTCAGTCCTGCACTTGCTGCTTACAGGAGACAGGATCCATTACAGCACCTTTTTGGCAGTGGAAGGAACTGGGATGCGCTGGTGCCCAGAGCCATTCCTTTCTTTTTCTGTATTCCTCTTTAGTCCTGCCCTTATTTCTTCTTTTGCCATTTTTTTTTAGTCAAACTCCACAAGCTGCCTCAGCACAGCAGTAATTCCTGGAGTGTCTCCAGTGTGTGTTGCTGCACTTTTTTTTCCGCTGTGAATACAGCACAGGGACTTTCAAACCTCTGCTACAAATGAATAAAATAAGAAGAGCTTGAAGACCTGAGACTCCCACTGCACTTTCTTGTGGAATCCTGCCGTGATTACTGGGTGATGAAAAGGCATTTCACAGCATTGCTGATACTCAGTGTGAAAGCAAGTTCACTGCTGTGGGGAACACACTCCCAATGTTCTGTTGAAGGTCTAGGGTCAGTTGGCAGTTATTCTCTAACAAGGATGGATCCTGTTTTGGGGCCATGGAGAGAACAGGCTTAGAAAATCTACAGAGAACATTTTTCCTTTGTGTTTTTTTTCCCATGAGCATATTATTTGCACTGTAATTCCTTAATTCTCTGCCTTCTTTCCCTTCTCTCCTTCCTGCTTTACCTGCAAGCAGACTTGGATAGTTTGGTTGTCAAAAATGAAAATTGTACTGGAGAAGTACAGGTAAAGAAGAGGGAGATGATTCTTGTGCTGTTAGCTGCTGCAATCCACAGTGTTCTTCCTTAAAGACAAAAATGTACTGAAACAACCATTACATTTGAAAAGAATGCTGGCTGCTTTTGTTGTTTGGGAATAGGGGAGTTGGCTTTTTTTCTGTTTTGAGGAACTGGTGGAAGCTCAGGGATTTCGTCAGCTTGTTTTTAATGACCTTTTGCATTCCTTAAATCACAGTTTCCAGCTCACAACTGGTCACAGAGAGTTTCCCGTTGTGTTTGTGTGAGTGTGCTGCAGCCCCTGGTTTGTGTAAATGTGAGCCCGGGGGATGGGATCACTGCTCGAGGATGTGTGTGGGCAGGTGGGCTCTCAGCATCTTACTGTAAATACCCTGAGGGCTAGGGTGTTTATCTCCAGGTTCAGATCATGGAGAGGGGGCCTTCAGTTCCATTTTAAGTTCAACAAAGTCAAACTTGTGAGGGTGTTGGAAGCAGCAAGACAAGTTCCTTGTGTTGGAAGGTTATATCTTGGCACACCTCTGGCTCTGGATGTGGTGTGCAGCAGCTATCCCATTTGGATCGAGTGTGCCACCACTTCAACTGCCAGGATACTTTTATTCTCTGAAGCCTGGGTCTTGTACAATGTGATCCTGTTTGTCTTAAATGGGACTGAGAAGATCTTGACTTAACTTTATATTTTTCTGTATAGTACTTTGTTCCTATATTTTTATACTGTAAAAATAAAGTCTTTATAGTTATCATATGTAACTGATGCTGCTGTGCTTTGAAAATAGGTCTCAGTGACATTCACTGCATGTCTTTTGAACATGACCAATGGTTTCCTTATGCAGGTGAGGTTTCTCTTGCTTTGTGTTACTTCCAGGTCACACTGAGCTTCAGACTGAAATACTGAAGGTGTTTAGTGAATGAGTCCTCACTGAACCATCCTGATCTGGCCAGGTGAGGGGAAGGGAAAGGGTTGAGCAAGGTCAGGCTACACATTTGGGACATCCTTTAAACTGAAAATAACTCACTGACATGAGAATTTTTGGCATTTTAACAATGATCAAGAACTAAGGGTTGGTAAAATGACGTTGTGAGAAGGTCTCTGATAACAGCTAAACCAGAAGGAGCAGGATGCTCTCTGCCTTCTTAGTACAATGAGCTGCTTGTTCTCAGCTATTTTGAGGCATCTTTTATGTTCTGTCAACTTCAACCCCATCTTACTGCAAGAAATTTGGAAAGTTTGAAGCATACACAGGAAAAGGGATTAAAATGTTTAGATTTTGATTTTCTGGGTAGTCCTTTGATTTTCAGTTTTATGAGTTATACTTGTTTTCTACTTTATCCTACCATACAGGAGTAAGAGATACAAACTTAAATGGTATTAAAATAATGGAAGATGACACTTGCACATTCAAACTCACAGTGTCAGAAAATGTTCAAAGATACATGAGGAAATCTTGTAACACCGTCCTACTCCCAAGTTTGCAGAAGGCTGCAGGAAGGCACACCTAACGGGTGTGCAGAAAGCCATCAGCATTGAGCGCTGATAAAAGGTCAGATGTGTTAATTAAATATTTGCTCATGTCTGTCTGGAGTCAAAGGGGCAGATTTGGGATGGAAGGATGAAACAAATCAGTGTCTCTCTGCTGTGCAGGGCAGCTGTCATGAGAGGCTGAGCTGTTTTGCTGGTGTTTCAGGCATGAAGCCACTATGTGGCTATTTCTGCCTCTGTCTCTGGGAAGATTTTGTTGTTATGGAGCAGGGCGGCCCCTTGGCAATTCCTGTAGTAAATCTGGTGTGAAGTGATAGGTAAAACCAAGCAGTGCTATGTCCCCTGCAGACAGGGCCTTGCTCTTAGCTGTACATGGACACCTTTAAATATTTTTCTCCAGGCTATTGCAGGGCAGTACCTTTTTTAATTTTAGTTCCTGTAAAAGCAGGCCTGGGGGACAGTGCAGTGCTGGCCATAGCTGGCTGTGGTGGCTGCTTGGCTAGTAACAATCCAGGCCCTGCTGCTCCATGTGGAGGTGTGGTGTTGGGGGCTGGCTTGTGGGGAAGGGGAAGCTGGAGTTGGAGAGCCGTGCTTTCGGAGAAGGGCTGTCCTCCATGCCTCCCTCTAACAGGGATAATCTGGTGTTAGGCTATGGTGATCCATGGTGTGAGCAAAGGCTGGGCAGGGGGGTGAGGAAGCAGCCAGTTCCCAGCCTCCACATCGTGGAAGCTTTGCTGCGGTAGCACCTACATTGGTGCTTTAGCTGTTGAAGTGACTCTGGTGAGATTTGGACAATCAAAAATATTGCAGATGACAAAAGGTAGTGCTCAAGCATGCGCCAAGAAATGA